>QODF01000160.1:740430-856438 GCA_024372805.1 Oostethus manadensis
AGGAAAAGACAGGAGGCAGAGCTGGAGGTAGCAGAGATGAAGATGCTGGGGTTCTCTTTGGGTGTGACCAGGATGGACAGGATCAGGAATGAGCACATCAGAGGGACAGCACATGTTAGAGGTTTTGGAGATAAAGTCAGAGAGGCCAGATTGAGATGGTTCGGATATGTCCAAAGGAGAGATAGTGAATATATTGGTAGAAGGATGCTGAGTTTTGAATTGCCCGGCAGCAGGCCTAGAGGAAGACCAAAGAGGAGGTTAATGGATGTAGTAAAAGAGGACATGAAGGTAGTTGGCGCAAGAGAAGAGGATACAGAAGACAGAGTTAGATGGAGGCAATTAATTCGCTGTGGCGACCCCTGAAGGGATAAGCCAAAAGGAAAAGAAGAACATCTCTCGCTCACCTGGACAGAGGCAGTGGTGCTGTGAGGATTACATTTTTTTACCTTTAACAGCATCCAGCCTCAGCTCCTGAGGGACAAACTGACACGAATGGGAGTAGGATCACACCTGCTGGCATGAAACAAAGACTACCTGACTGGTAGCTAGTGCCCTCCTATATGCTGTAGTGTGCTGATGGAACAGCCTCAAGCAGAAGGACGCCACATGCTTGGACAAACTGAGGAGGGCAACATGCCTGGACAATCTGGATACTGAAGAGCCATGGACAACCAGCATCATCCAATGCACAGCAACATCTCCCAGGAGAAGAAATATCAATGTCCTGCTCAGCTGAAAGACTGAGCAGATCTTTCCTCCTCCACAACACAACAGAGGGGGAGCAATAATAAAAAAACACACAGGACTGGACTTTTAACCGTTTTTATTATAGTTATAATTATTTTTATTATGTATTTATTACTATTTACAATTATGTTTTATTGCGCGGGTATGAGGATAAGCGGCATAGAAAATGGATGGATGGATGTTTTATTGCACTACAAATTGAAAGTGAACCATTCGTTATTTTATTTATTTATTTATTTATGTTCTTATTCCATTTTCTTACTTTTCTTATCTCTCCTGTCTTGCCGTGGTTGTTTAATTATCTGATTCAGTTATTAAGGTTATTATGACATTTTTGCAGAGCTGATGCAAACATGAATTCTGTTGGAGATTAATAAAGTTACATAACAGAAAGGGGAAGCAGTGCTCTGTCCACTTTGTTTACAGTCGGGACGGAACGCTGCTGACCTTGACTGAGGATATAGTTGGACAGAGGAAGGAATACTTTAAGACTTTTCACAATCCCACTGACATACCTTCCATAGAGGAAGCATAGTCTGAGGACACAAACAAGGACAGTTCCATCACCGTGGATGAGGTATCTGGGGTAGTCAAAGCACTCCCCATTGGCGAAGTACCGGGGGAGGAAGTGTTTCGCCCTGAGTTCCTCAAGGCTCTGGATGTTGAGTAACTGTCTTAGCTGACACGTCTCCTAAACATTGTGTGGAAGTCGGGACAGACTGGAGTGGTGGTCCTTCTTTTCAGGAAGGGTGACTGAACGGTGTGTTCCTGCTGTAGGTGGATCACACTCCACAGACTTCCTAGGAAAGTCTTTTTTCAGGATGCTGGAGAAAAAGGTACAACCTTTTGCCACACCTCAGCTACAGGAGGGAGCTCTACTCCCTCCGTTAAATAGTGAGCCAGTTGAGTTAGCTTTGGCATCTAGTCTGGATGCCTCCTGGGCACCTCCATGGTGAATTGTTTGGGGCAAGCCCAACCGGGAGAAGGCCCCGGGCCAGACCTAGGACACTCTGGAGGGATTGTGTCTCACAGCCGGCCTGGGAATGCCTTGTTCCTGTAACATACCCGTTCATTTCTCCATTGTCTGTAGCATAATTACCAAAGGTCACAAAGATTCCAAATATTTTCTCCATCATTGTCGTAAATTTACAACGTAAACCTTGAAATCTTCAATCAGGCATTGCCTGAGATATCTATAAACACAGGGGTCTTGTGTGTTCTTTGGCCTGGGTCAAAGGTTATATTACGACTTTTTTTTCTCGTAAAGTTACGATTTTAAATCAAAATTTTTTTAATTTAAATCTTGTAATATTACGACTTCTAAACTCAAAATCGTAATTTTTTTAATGTGGCCCTAGTACACCGTCGTAATAGCGCTATCCAAAAAAATAAAATAAAAATAAGACATAAACTCTACTGTATAGCTAAAATATAATTTAACACTTTTTTGTAAAGTAAATAATTTCGCATATGCTCATTCATAGTTTTGAGAATCTTCAATGTAAATATGTCATGGATGTCATGAAATGTCATGAAACCCCCCTCCCCCAAAAGATGCATTGAATGAGAAGATGTGTCCAATCTTTTAGCCTGCACTCTATGTTCCTGCCTTTTACATCAATGTGTACTGTTTGCAAAAAGCCAGTGACACACCTCTACTGACTTGTTGCATCTTTTTCTTGTATGGCTGTAGCGCACTACCTCAAGTCTGGCACTGATTGACGTATCATGAAATAGTACTGTTTAGCCACTCATCATTCCTTGCGTGTCTGTCACCCCTCTCCACTAACCAAAGAAGGACAAGCAGGAGAAAACACATTTTATTTGCAGCTTCATGCCTGGCCAAATGAGCTGGAGAGCGGATAACAGCTGTTAAATATTGATACATAACGACACATCACGTTTCACTATCAGTACTGCTTTGGAGTGTTTCAAATGGTAATCAGTTCCATTAACTATTGCTGGAAAACAGTAGCAGTGTTAGTACCGTTACTCCCAACACTGAATATTAGTCATCTGCCATACACAAATGTTCTTGTTGATGAATGGACAAAAATTCCAAAAAGTATATTCAGTAGAGGACAAGCTGTTTTAGCTGCTAATTTGTGGGTTGTACTGGCCAGGGTTTTTAAATGGCCATATGTCCCAAAGAAAAAAAGTCAATGTTGCAATGACAATAACTGTAACCATGTAAGAGAATACCATAGAGCAAAAGAAAAAGAGAGTGATTGAAAGGTTAAGTATGTATAGATACAATTAGGCCATATTGACACAAATAAAGATATTTTCAAAAACGCACATTTGCCCCTCTCCGGTGTTACAAAACCTCCATTCACACAGTGATGTTTTAAAACTATTTCTGCCCACACAAATACATATTCACAGGCTGTCATGCACATGCCAGAGTAAAGCGGGCACTGCAGCCTGGACTGTTTAGGCAATTTCAACCAGTCAGAAGTGTAATTTCTGCAGATGCAACAACAAACAAAAAAACATAGCGATTCACAGAAGATACATGTGGACTGATTTTCAGTAATTTATTTCACATTTGTCAGCAAAATGTGCGAGCGAAGCAGCTCAATCAAACACACGCGTTCTCAGTACCCATAATGGTCCCTTTGTTGTCAATGTAAAGCCAAAGTAGGAATATGTTTACGCTTATACACACAAAAAGTAATGTCAGTATGCTGAAAAGCAGCAATGTAACGTTTGTGATTGCACACATTAAATCATACTTATCTAACATGAAAATAACAGCATGTCTTTTATACATAATCTGCCTGCAACAAGGGAAAATCTCCGTCTTGCCGTTCTTAAGCATAGTACACCGAAGCCGGACTTCAAGTTTTCAGAACGCTCTGTTTTTAAGGACAAAAACCTCTGTTTGCATGTGGAAGAGAGGCCAAGACACATAGAAAAATACACGTTTTTTTATAATGTGTATTCGTGTGGACATGACTTTAATGATTAAAGGTCTTACATTTGCTGACATTGCACTTGTTGTCATTTAATGGATTTAATCCCCCAAAGGAAAACTGGGATACCAAAGATCGGTTATCTGATTTCTTTCAAACCACAATTAGCATTTTTTTTTACAAAATGCAAGAACAGTGCATCAGTAGTTTCACAACAGAGATGGATTCAATGCGAGTCAAACACCTCAATCACAAATCAGTGGAGCAAATAATTTGACAAAAATGTAATTCCCACATTGATGCCATCAGGTGAAAGTAAACTTACCCAAACAAAAAAAAGAAGCTAGCAGAGAGCAAACATAAAATGAGAAATATTAAAAACAAACTAAGACACAAAAACAGGAGATGGCATTTGGATGCAAATGCAATAATGATTGCATTTCATTGCACACAAGGCATAAACCCCATCTTTATGAAACAGAAAACTGGGATATGCTCTAAAATTTACTCCCACCACCTCCTCCTACTGCCCTTCTCACTGGTCCACATTGCGTGGGTGCTGATGGTGCATATGGGATCTTTCGACGTTAAAGATCAGGTTGTTAACACCACGATCAGGGACTGCATTAGTGGCACAGGGCACTCTTTCACTGTACCACTGGAATGGCATAATTGACTTACTTAACACATACACCCACACACGAACACACACACATGCATGCACACACAAAGACAAAAACAGACACACATATTCAGACGCCCACACTCATTTTAACGCTGCTGAAAGTCACATGCTAATGGATGCAATTTTAATCAAAATTAAAAGCCCACATGCTCTGAATTTAAATAAGTATATCAACAGCCTCCGTAACCATTGTTTGTTGTAGTTCTTTCATCTCACATCTTATTCTCTATGTCTATGAAAGATAGTACAACTATTGTAACTGTGTTTAAAAATGAAAGTCACATTTAAAATGAACTTAATGTAACAAATGACCTTTATTGCATCGCACCAGGATACATTGCGTTTATGTGAAATTATTTTCATTTTGTTTGAAACATGCTTACGTGTCTTTAGAACCATACTTAAGTACAGTGGCCGACCAGGGCAAATGGCCAAACACTCAGAAGACAGAAATGCTCCAAAACCTAAAATACACAAACGGGATACAACACCTGTATTGCAAAAATACTGCAAATTAAAAATAGTGCAGTCACACAGATGCTGCAGGATCAAAAACAAAGGCAAAATAAAAACACAGAAAATGCCAAAAGACACATAAACCCTCAAAACACATGCATGGAGAGAAATGCTTCAAGTTCATGGAACAAAAAAAAGTTAGGCAGGATACTACAGGCCCCAGACCTCGGGACCTCGGGGCTCGTCTTTAAGAATTAAAAGTGGTGCTGTCCTTTTGGGCTTCAAATTATATTGTTTTAAACGAAAACTATCAGAAGAACACCACTGACTAGCATACAGTATGTTACCAGTAGTGGTTTAAAAGAACAAATCGTCTGGGTTCATGAGTTTCACGAGTCTCTCGTATGTATGTGCCGTTTGCACTGCATTTATCGTAATTGCTGGAGTATAAACTGCAACTTTTTTTCATATGCTTTCAACCCTGCAATTTAAACAATGACGCGGCTAATTTATGGCTAGAAGAACTACAGTTCTCAGAATGTGTTTAGTCTGTTGATCCAGAAAGTAGTGCATCTCGCAATAAAAGCTAATATCTAATATATAGCTAATATTTATTTGAAGTCTTTGTGTTTTGATCTGACAGATCTTAAGTAAGTTTGATCAAATGTAGAATTAGCTTGGACTGCTTGGGCCACGGCAGCTGTTGAACTCCAATGAAGGCGTCTAACTGGAGCTAACAAGTGATGCTGGGAACACAAAGTGTGGGGAGGATTGCAAGGTTGAAAATGCCAAGTTACAATGTAGACACCTGCAGATCAAAAATTTGGTGAGCGCGGCTTCTTTTTTAAAGGGACTCAATTGTTCTGAATTTACAGTACAAAAAAGCAGTCTCAAAAAAGGGATGAACAATTTCAATTTTAAATCAGGCACTGCATGGTTATTATAGGCCATTATAAGTTATTATAGGTCCCCAAACTTTAGTTGTGTTGTTGTTAGGGCCTCCTAACTTTTCCCTTCTCTGATGGGGGGCCTGAGGTCAGTTCATAACAGAAAAAGTCTTGACTATCTCGAGGCTACCTAAACGTGAACATTTACTGTATTGTTTTCTAAAAAGCCACACACAACCAAATTTTAATAACCCTCTTAAAAAAGTCAGAAAATAAATAATAACTAATCACTATTAATGAAATAAATAACACAATTTCTGAAATAAATAATAACCAAACAACCCTCTTTGGGTTCTTCACAGAAAAAAGCTTGTAATGGTCCTGTCTACATGTAGCAGGGTTTTTTAAATCAAATATTTGGCCCCTCTGGCTCGATTGTTTCAAAAAACTGCATCTACACTTATGGCCTGTCCACACGTAGGCTTTTACCTCATGAAATGAAGGTTTTTTACACGTTTTTGCACATCATCAACACAAACCCACAGATATACAGCAGTAAAACAAAGGTTTTCAAAACCTCCGGCCAAAGTGTAGATTTGGAGAAAACTCCGGTTATCCTTTTTGTATGGACACAATAATTGGAGTTTTGCGTTTCCAAACGTCACTTCCTGCGACAAAATATGCTGTGGCGTCACACTTCCGACCTGTGTTCAGAAACAACATGGATGCCCTCAGAACTGATGATATTTTCTTGCGTCTTGTTGACTTTGTATTCTAAATCAAGGTTTAAAAGTAATCCTACCTCCATGTCAATCCGCAAGAGCGAGCCTGGTGCCATGTTTTATGTTTTGCAGAAGTGACTGGGTAACAGAGGATGATTCTGATTGGATAGAATTTTAGTACTGGTGCCTACAGGTTTGCTTATAACTGTGGCTCCCGATGCATTTATCCGGTTACATGAGGATACATTTTTTTAAATACAAGTTCGTGTGGACACCATTTTTTTACAAAAACAGAGAGGGAGAAAGTTTTAAAATACCCTGCTACGTGTGGACAAGGCAAACGCTGAAATGCGATTTTAAGCACACTTACAAGCATGCCAAGCCTCTAGGCGGCAGTAGTTAGCCAAATACTGCTCGTCTCTTGACGTCACTTCCACAATACCTCACACAAAAGCAAGGACTCGTTCATGCACTATAGAAGTTTTTTTTAATTTTACAATAAAATACATGCAAACAATAAAGATAAATAAAAAAGTTTTTTTTAACAACTTAATTTAACAAACGCAACTTACAATAACAAACAGTGACACCACAAATCAATGCAACAAGCGTCACACAAGACGTCCATTGAGTTTCCACGAGTGAGGGGAGATAACTTGGGCTTTCCTAACCACAAAAATGAAGGCTATAAGAAGCAAATATCGCCTGGCAGTGGATAACGGACACAGGAGCGAGTTTGGGAGAGTCGATGTTTAAATATACTCCCCCACCACAACCACAATGTCTTCTGACATCAACACAAATAATTTGGAGTTGGACAGCTCTGCTTCCTCGCCCAGTACTTCCATCTCGTCTTACGTGGAGCCGTGTGATTTTGGATCAGAGGTGGTGCCTCTGACAGCAGGTGAGCAGTACACTCGCTGTCAAACAAAGGCGAGCGCTGCTTGAGTAGAGTGATGTCTTGGATCTGGAAAAATCCGCAAATCTCCTCTTTGACCGGAGTTTTTAGAAACCTTCGTTTTTAATGAGAAAAAAACCTGGGTATGTGTGGATAAAAAATATCTCCCTATGCAAGAAATATGGCTACGTGTAGACAGAGACAGTCTCGTTTGTGTGGCCAGACTGAAAAAATATCTTAATGCATCTTTGGCATTGTTCAGGGGGCGGGTCAAATGAATAGAATAACGCCACCATTTGCCAAAATTGTTATCATTATCTGACAACTAACATAACCAATGCAAGTGTGTGTGTGTTACACAAGGCGTTGAAACAGGAAGAGGGCGTACAATGTTTGCAGCACATTACAAATGTAGAACCCCCCCATGCAGTAAGCCTTTAAACATAATATTGTACAGTTTTATAGAGTAACTGATCTTTAGTTTGTCTATATGTGCCCTACGATTGACTGGCGACCAGTCCAGGGTGTACCACGCCTCTCGCTCAAAGTCAGCTGGGATAGGCTCCAGCATACCCGCGACCTCTAATGAGGATAAGCGTCATAGAAAATGAATGAATGAATGTCTTTGATGATGTTTGTATGTTCTTAGCAGAGGAGGGAACAAGTCAGTGTTTTTTTAGGTCTCAAGTATGTTTTAAGTCTTTAATCTCAAGTCTCGAGTCGAATATCAAGTATAGATGTGAAAGTCCAAGTCAGTTCTCAAGTCAACACAATACAGGTCAAGTCAAATCCAAAATCATAGGCTTAAAATTTATGAATTTTAAGCACTGTTTTGTGTCACTCAAATAAAATGCAATTTCAACACTGTAATAATATATTCAGTTTGACAAATACACTGAAGTTGTTTAGATTTTTTTTTTTTTTATAAAATAAGTCCAAGACTTAGTTAAAAAGAAAAAGAGAGCTGACATAGCATTCAGGAATTAGTCAGTGCACAGAGGGATAATCCACACATTTGTTGCTTGTTCTTAAACCTAATTGGACAATAATATATGCATTCAATGAGGCAGATTGAAGGCAAAATATACTGTCTCAGTGGAAATTACATAATGACAATGGCATTAGTTGAATACTCTGAATGGGGACACATTTTACTCAACACACTCACTGAAAAGGATTTTGAAGTTGTGAGACTGTAGTCAGAGTAATGTCCCATTTAATGTCAAATCTCCAAGTCAAGAGTGAAGTCTTTTCATGTTTTCATGTCTTCTTGTGGTTACTAGTGTTAAGTGAACCTAATGCGACAGGGCATGTCTAGGCCCTTACATTTTTTTAAACTGGGGCGTCTTCATTATGTAGTTGAGTATACAGTAATCCCTTATTTATTGTGGGTACTTGGTCCCAGACAGATTCACTTGAACTCTTTCGCTTGGAGCAGGATCGTGAATCGATCCAAAAATCAGAGACCCAATCCTGCGGCCACCAAACCTGAACCTGTCAACGACATGGCTGTGCCTAGAAATTCTGTCCATGAAAGTATTGAATAGAATCGGTGACAAAGGGCAGCCCTGGTGGAGTCTAACTCTCACTGGGAACGGGTTTGACTTATTGCCGACAATTTTGCATTGCCGGCAAATTCTGACACCGGTCATACAGGGAACAAACTGCCTGAATTAGGTGGTGAGAGAGCCCATATTTTTGGAGCACTCCCCACATTATTCCCAGAGGAACACGGTCAAATGCCTTCTCCAAGTCAACAAAACACAAGTAGACTGGTTGGGCAAACTTTCATGCACCCTCAAGGATCCTGCGGTGAGTATAGATCTGGTCCACAGTTCCACCACCAGGATGAAAATCAGAATTAGAATCAGAAAAACTTTATTGCCATTGTAAGTGAACAATTCACGAACTAGGAACTTTCTTTGGCGACTCAGTGCAACGTAGAATTCTAAGTAAACATAGAGCATTAAATAAACATAGAACTAACACTAACTAAACATAGAACCCTGAGTAAAAAGTTGAAATCACTGATAAGTAAAGGCATGAGGGTGTTTTTAGTGCAGGTATTATAAGGTGCCAAAAATACTGGTTATAAAGTGAGCATAGTGCAAATGTTATAAAGTGTTCATGAGTTCAACGGCAGCGGGAAAGAAACTGTTCTTGTGGTGAGAGGTTCTGGTCGAAATGGACCGTAACCTTCTGCCAGAGGGGAGTGGCTCAAATAGTCCATGTCCAGGGTGGGAAGGGTCAGCAAGTATCCGGCCTGCTCGCCCCCGAGTTCTGGAGAGGTACAGGTCCTGGAGAGATAGAAGGCTGCAGCCGATCACTTTCTCGGCAGAGCGCACGATGCGCTGCAGTCTGTGTTTGTCCCTGGCAGTGGCCCCAGCGAACCACACTGTGATGGAGGAGGTGAGGATGGACTCAATAATGGCCGTGTAGAATTGCACCATCGTCTGGACAGGCAGCTTGGCTTTCCTCAGCTGCCTCAGGAAGTACATCCTCTGCTGAGCCTTCTTGATGAGGGAGCTGATGGTCTGCTCCCACTTGAGGTCGTGGGTGATGTTAGTGCCCAGGAAGCGGAAGGAGTCCACAGTTGTGATGGGAGAGTCTGTCAAGACGAGGGGGGGTAGGGGGGCTTTGACTTTCCTGAAGTCCACGATCATCTCCACTGTCTTCTGAGCATTGAGCTCCAGGTTGTTGCAGCTGCACCACGACACCAACCGGTCCACCTCCTTCCTGTAAGCAGACTCATCACCGTCTGAGATGAGCCCGATGAGGGTGGTGTCATCCGCAAACTTAATCAGTTTCACCGAGTCGTGGCCGGAGGTGCAGCTGTTGGTGTACAGGGAGAAGAGCAGGGGGGAAAGTACACAGCCCTGTGGGGATCCCGTGCTGATAGTCCGAGTGTCCGAGACATTCTTCCCCAGCCGCACGCGCTGCTTCCGGTCCGTCAGGAAGTCAGTGATCCACCTGCAGGTGGAGTCAGGCACGTTGAGCTGGGCGAGCTTGTCCTGGAGCAGAGCTGGGAGGATGGTGTTGAATGCAGAGCTGAAGTCCACAAACAGGATCCTGGCGTAGGTTCCTGGGGAGTCCAGATGCTGCAGGATGTAGTGGAGGGCCAGGTTGATGGCGTCATCTACAGACCGGTTGGCTCTGTAGGCGAACTGCAGAGGGTCCAGGAGCGGGGAGGTAAAGGACTTGAGATGAGGCAGAACCAGGCGCTCAAATGACTTCATGACCACAGATGTCAGTGCCACAGGTCTGTAGTCGTTGAGTTCAGTGATCCTGGCCTTCTTGGGGACGGGAACAATGGTGGACAGCTTGAAGCAGGCTGGGACATGGCATGACTCCAAAGAGATGTTGAAGATGTCCGTGAAGACAGGCGCCAGCTCTACCGCACAGTGTCTCAGGGTGGAAGGAGAGACACCATCTGGACCTGGAGCTTTCCGAGGGTTTTGCTTTTTAAATGTCTTGGCCACATTCTGCTCCGAGAGTGTGAGGGCAGTGGGGGAGAGGGGGGGCTCCAGGGCTGATATGCCTGCAATGTCCATTGTAGTCAGTGGGGTGGGGGAGGGGTGTGAATCTTCGAACCTGGAGTAGTGGGTGTTAAGTCTTTCTGCTAGGTGACGGTTGTCAACAGCGGGGGGGGCTTTGGGTCTGTAGTTGGTGATTTCCCTCAGACCTTTCCAGACAGAGACAGGGTTGTTGCTCCCGGACTTCTCCTTCAGATGTTTGTTGTACCTTGATTTAGCCTTCTCCACCTCCTTACTAAATAGGTACTTGCTCTGTCTGTATACGTGAGGGTCGTTGTTCTTGTGGGCCTTTTCTTTCTCTTTCCTTAGCTGTCTCAGTCTGGGTGTGAACCAGGGTTTGTCGTTGTTGAAGGTCACTCTGGTGTAAGATGGGACTATGCTGTCTTCACAGAACTGAATGTATGACGTCACTGTGTCTGTGTATTCGTCCAGGTTATTAGTAGATAATTTGAATAGTTCCCAGTCTGTTGTATCCAAACATGTGCGAAGCTCCTCCACAGCCTCACTTGTCCACTTTTTAGCTGTTCTCACGGTAGGTTTGGAGAGCTTCAGTCGTTGTTTGTATGCTGGGATGAGGTGAACCATGGCATGGTCAGAAAGGCCTAAAGCAGCACGTGACACACTTCGATAAGCCCCACTGACTGTAGTGTAACAATGATCCAGCGTCTTCTGCTCTCTCGTCGGACATTTAATAAACTGTTTGTATTTTGGCAGCTCCTGGCTCAGGTTTCCCTTGTTAAAGTCGCCCAGGATGATAAGTAAAGTGTCCGGGAAAGTCCGCTCAACGTCCAAAATCTGCTCCGCGAGCGTGCGTTGAGCTACGTGCACGTCCGCACATGGCGGGATGTAAACAGCAGACAGGATGAACGAAGCGAACTCGCGGGGAGAGTAGAAAGGTTTGCAGTGAATGAAGAGATATTCCAGAGCGGGAGAGCAGTGTTGGGAGATCACAGTTACGTCCGAGCACCAGGCGTTGTTGACGAAGAAACAGACTCCCCCACCTTTCGTCTTGCCGGAGAGAGCTCGCTGTCTGTCGGCACGAAAGAGTTGAAATCCCTCAAGGCTGAGCGCGTTGTCCGGGACTTGTTCGTTTAGCCATGTCTCCGTGAAGCACAACACGCAAGAGGAGGAAAAGTCCCTGTTGTTCCTCACCAGAAGCCAGTTCGTCCATCTTGTTGCTGAGTGAGCGTACGTTGGACAGGAAAATCCAAGGTAAGGCCGTACGCGTGCCGCGTCGCCGGAGGCGTACGAGTACGCCTGCTCGCTTTCCTCGTCTTTGGCGTCTCACTCTTTTAGCCAAAGCGAGAGCTAGATCTACTGCAGATACTAAAAAAAATGGTAGCAGATCACCAGGAGTGGTTGTTTTTATGTTTAACAGCAGCTCTTCACGGATGTAAGAGCACGCTGACACACCATTTACGAACAAAAACAAACAAAACATAGAGCACGTAGTCACCAGGGCGACCATCTGCGGCGCCATCTTCGATAAAGAACCACACTGCTTCTCCTGAATCCGAGATTCCAGAACAATAACCTCCAGTTGGAGCACACACTGCGGTCCGCTTTCTTAAAAAGCATGATCAGCACCCCCGTCTGCCAATCCATGGGCATGAGTTCTGGCATTACTGCCACGACAGGCACCCACAACCGGGTTTAACTCCAATGTACAGGCTTGGAGCCAGGGGGCAACAAGAATTGTCACCACTGCCCGTCGCCTTTCACTGCCGGCAACCCCAGAGTGGAATGAAGTCCAGCTCCTCTCAAGATGTTGAGAGACCTTACTGCCTCGCGGTAAATCCGACTATAGCACGCCGGAACTTCTGGACCACCAAGGTTTCCACCTTTGGGCGCACCCTGTTTTCTCTGCACCCGACCCATTTGACCCACCCCCACATGAGTGGTGAGCTCATGGTAGAGGAGACCCACGTTACCTCTTTTGGCTTTGCCCGACTGGGCCTCAACACAACGAACAACTGAAATTCATTCGTGACTGGACGAAGACAATGAAGAAAGCGTTGGAGTGAACGATAATGTTCGGGTGGAAAATTATTGTATAAACTTCACTTCTCCAGTCCACAAATGTGGCCAGAAGAAGTGACAAAAACTGTAAAAACTAAATATTACAACATTTGAGGCCACCTACAACACAGGAAATGTGCCTTTTAAACTTATTTTATACAGCGACAATTACCAGATTAACATGTGTTTTTGTGTCATAAACACTTTAAAATCATAAATAACATTTGTGATTGTGTGTGTTGAAAATAATGTGTTCCGGAAGTGTGGAAGAGAGGAAGTGGTAGTGGGGGTTCAGAGTTGAATTTGATCTTGGAATGGATTATGGCCTCAACAGTATTATGTCATAAAATACTGTATGTTACGTTCACTTGCGTTGCTCTCGTCGCGTCGCTTGTGTTTTTCCCCTTGCCTTCTCCTGGGCGTGTGTTTGGGTTGCAGGAGCTGCCCTGGCAACTGGAGGCGGGGCCACGGGACGCACCTGCAAGTAATCTGCGGACACCCTTCATAAGGAGAGGGCTCGCACCTGGGAGACGCTGGATTATTCTCTTCCACTCAGGAAGGCTCACGTACGGACTCGCACATTGGTTTTTCTTCCAAAACCCACTCTCCTGTTCCAGCAGTTTTGGACTTCACTCCAGCCCCGATCCAGCGTCTCTCCCGACGGTTCGTCCCGTGGCCCGACTACCCAGGTTGGCAATCCAGAGGCTCGCGGTTGTCCTGCGTTTCATGGTGCTTATCCCCCTGTCCTGCGTGACAGCACCATCGCTTTCTGTTTTTCTTGTGAACATTAAATACCTGTACACCTACCCTAACCTGCCTCTTCTGTCCACGCCCGAGGGTTCGCTCCTGCGAAGCCTGTGACACTGTATATTATATTATATGATATTAAGTATTTTTATTTTTATTGTGTTATTAGTACTTTGCCTGTTAATAGTAATAATTCAAACCCGCAATATCATTTGTTTTGGTGATTAGGTTTGACGCTTCTATGCCTCACCAAACATTACAGTAAGATTACAGACACCACTGACCACTAGTGAGCAGTGTATATTACTACATAGCATCTCAACTTTGAATGCATCTTCTGAATTTCTTATCAGGGATAAGATAATAAAATAAGCAATAATACGCAAAGATCCATTGGGTAGGTCCATTTCTTCTTCCGTCAAAGATGGAAAGGTTAAAAAAAAATTAGTATTTTTTTTTCATTAGTCATTTTTTTGCTTGGAAATGCCTAATATCGGCAAAATACAGACATTACACTTAAATATGGATATTTGTTAACTAATAACGGGCTGTATTCAAACATGGAACCACATGATATATGTAATTAATATATGTAATATATGTATTTAATATATTTTTGAATACCTATGATAGAGTGAAATGCAGTTTGAACAACAATGTGGTAAGGGAAGAGTGTAGTGTTAACTTATTGTTTGTAGCTACAGTCTTTGTACAACAAACAAACAACAAATCAAATGTATGCTATTTCAAAACAATCACTTTTAATATGATTAAATATTATTTATGAGTTAATATAAACAGTATTCAATGTTTTTCTGTATTAAGCATGTTGAAATGTTGTAGGAAAAAAACAGGTTTGAATGGCTGGAGCAGAGCATACTTCTTTCTAATTAACTAATCCTAACACGCCTTTAGATATTACACTGCGTAAATCAATTAATCTGATAGTTGACTGAGTTTTATCTCTGTTTTGTGCCATGGGTAAGAGGATTTTTTAGGAGAGGATAACGGTTTTAACCTCAGTGACGATTACTGATACCAGGTAGGAAAAGGTGTGGTGGAGGTGATAATATGCTTTTGAATGATGTTGATTTAATAAATTGGTGCTGATCATCTAAATTTTGTAATCTTGGAACATTTTTGTAACAGCAGTTTTTTGAGTCATGCTTTTCAAAGTCAAATTAGGTATTGGGGTTCTGTCCATTTTACATTTTAAAAATGTTCTCAGATTTACATTTTTTAATATTTTTCTTTCTTCATTCCAAGAAAAACACTATCAAACGTATCATCATCCTCCTCAGTGGGCATTAACAATAATGCAAGCTCCAGCACAAGAGTAGAAAAGGGAAGAAATCATTTGGATTTAAACACTACATATGGGCATACCTGTGGTTTGGACTGACAGAAGATCTTATGTTTGAGTCCTATAAATCTTAACATAAAGTGATATATACATAAACAAATATGTATGTTGGTACTACTAAAAGGGTTCTAATCTCTATGTTGTGCCCTCCCCTCAGCCATTAGAGGTATCTTTGACTTCACAGCCTCAGGGTGGTAGGGAGCCATGTGCTCTATATTTATCAAGCGCCATGATTTATTAATAGTCTTTCCAGTATGTGCAGCACTAAAAACGAGAAGACAGGCCACCACATGCAGTATGTTGATAGGAAAAGCATGTTCCGAGGCAAAAGTGACTCAGCATTTTTCCACTCAAATACCATGCATGTCAGGTTGCATCAGTACTTGAACTACTCTGACTTAGCACTTTTGTGTCTGGGAAACCATGTTTAATAAGAACAGTATGCAACAAGTGTGACATACACTGCTGATCAAAATTTTAAGACCAGATGAAAGTATGCAAGAATCAGATTTTTGTTGGATTTGTTGGATCCTAAGGAAACTGTATGTAGAGCTTCAAGATTCAAAAAAGAGAGACATTTTTTGACTAAGCAATTTATTGCAAACAACAATTAAATTGAAATAGGCTGTTCATCAGCTGATCACATGTTTAAGAACACAACATTTAAAAGCCAAAATCTTGGCAAAAATGTCGATTTATTTTCATTGTCTGTCAGGTATTCACGCTGTCATTATCTCTTGATGGCAAAAGCAACTAATTTTTCTTTTTGAATGTTGTATGATTATTGAGCTGCTTAAGCAAGGCCTCTCGCAGAACACCATTGCTACTGAGGTTAGACACAGTAAGACAGTCATTTTAAACTCCTTAAAATATCCTAGAGGTTATTAAACAAAAAAGAAAAGCAGCAGACCCACAAAAATGTCACCGGCCCTGAGTCGGATGATCTAATCCGTCAAAACACGGGACAATCCTAGGCCAAAATGTGCCGAGTGGACACACACCCTCCGGTCACCCTTTTTAAAAATGGGGACCACCACCCCGGTCTGCCAGTCCAGAGGTACTGTTCCCGACCTCCATGGAATACAGCCTATTCGGACTCAATATCCCGGTCCTCCCTCGAGATTTTCCTTTTCAGATTTTGAAAATTTTTTGTTAAATGGGACGGAAATATCTTCGAAGCCTAATTCGTATTATGGATCTTTTGTATCTTACACAATTTTTTTTTTCACACTCACCTCCATTTATTCTTTTTTGCATTTTAAAGCTCTGCTTCCTCGTGAACCTCCTTAAGTTCCAACAGTACAACCTGCAAATTGCGCTTTTTCAACCAGAATTACATTTTTGATAGGGAGCGTATTAAACAAACGGTGTAAGTTTTACATTATTGCATTTATGTTTGTGTATTTTATGACAATACCCCACTTTTTGTCTCTCTCTCACTCTCTCTCCAGTATGAGTACTTCAATGCAGTGCTGATCAATGAAGTGGATGAGGAGGGGAACAATGTAGAGCTGGGAGGAGAATTCATCCTACAGCCCAATGACCACTTTAACAACTTGTCAGTCAATCTCAGCCTCAGTGTTGTCCAGGTGCCCACGAACATGTACAACAAGGGTATGTTCTCTACCTCGCTTTGCAACAATTTGCTGCACGCCACTTTTATTGAGCAAAGTATTTAACTCTCTCAAGAGTGATTTTTAGGCTTCCGAGGAAATGATTTTGTTTGTTCACTCATGTATCAAGATGATGAAGTGCTGTTCTTCACAAGGCTGTGCGCTTTTGTCCACATCTTGACTTTATTAACTGTAACACTATGGATTATCCCAGTCACAGTCACACGGTGACTTAATTAACAGTTTCAAAACATCTAGTACATGTTTAATTCACCTTTCAGTCAGTCAAACCAATGAAGGCCTAGAGCAGTGCTCTGTGGACAGACCAAATGTCATGTGGGCTCAAGTCAGCTACCCAAGGCAGATAAATTATATGAGGAGGAGTATAAATGATAAAGAAAGTAGGCTAAGTCAGACTGATGGAAGGTCCAAGCAACAGTATAATTATTGCAAGGTGACAGGGAAAAAATAAAAAAAAAGCAAGTAAGAGTGACAGAATGAGATTGAATGAAATGGAAAGGAACTGAATGAAAATTCTATGAGAGCGAGTCTGGCAGGCTAATGCAAGGAGAGGAAACGTAATCTTGATTTGATTCACTGGCAAATGAATAGAATCGAGCACACAGAGAGAGAGCTTGGAGACTTTTTAAATCCTCAGGCTTTGTTCCCGGGTAGCAAAAATGGGGATGTATTTGCTGGGACTGCAGGGAGCTTGTTTGGTGGGCAACAACTCGACCATGCACAAAAATATTGGGAGCCTGGGATAGAGGAAAAAATGATCCATCCAACATTTTAGCTCAAGCACTTGTCTTTTGATGTTTGAGTTGCATGTCTCCATTACAGGCTTGTAACTATGTAACTGGTCACGGACTCCTCATCCTAATTTACGTGTGTAGGATGAATGACTTCAGGAAGGAAACTGCAGTACATATCTATGGGTATGAAAACCAAGGGGAATGACATGGTAAAATATTATCTTAAAACATTGTCCATATGTACTTGCTAACACAATGCATATATAGAATTGCTGTGAGAATTTCTGTAAAAGATTCAAACAAGATTAATCACGCATTTTTTTCCAAACTCAAACTGCATTGTGTAGTTACATTGTTGTGCAAATTGTTCAAATCCAAATATGTCTCCTCTCCAAACCATTGAGGTGTCGCATATGAAACTTGATTCCAAAAGACTAATTCATTCATGGCTTATTGGCATGACTGATGCCAGTATAACAATGATGGTAGCCTAGGAAATGAAGAAGAGCATCTTATCTGTGTTTCTGTCTGCATTTGATATGCCTGTCTGCAATGTTTTAACCCGCTTCAGTTGCTGGTTTTTCTTATTTCAATTTCACTTTTTCATCTTACTTGATAAATGCTGTACACTCAACCCTGTTTGTTCTTACCTTGTGAACAAAGGTAATGTAAATCCGTTACTGTTTTGTAAGCAAACAGATTCACTTTCTACTTCACTATCTTTTGTCTTTTCCCCATGCTTATACAGTATTTATTCCTCTGCTTCCCCTTTTGAATCAGACTCTGCCATAGTTAATGGAGTGTACTGGTCAGAGGCCTTGAATAAAGTGTTTGTGGATAACTTTGAGAAAGACCCATCACTCATATGGCAGTACTTTGGCAGTGCCAAAGGCTTTTTCAGACAGTACCCAGGTAAGTGTACGCGTTTATTTGTATTTTTCTTAGGTGAAACCCAGCAGGGAAGTAACAAGAATATGAACAGACAAAGAATGACTAAACATAAAAAAAAAGACATTTTGGGAAGTTTTGGTACTATTTTGACACATCCACTCTATGTTAGGTAAACCTATTAGACCTTCAGCAGCAATGGCATTATTTATTTCTTCTATCCAAGGAATCAAATGGAAACCAGATGAACACGGGGTCATTGCTTTTGACTGCCGTAACAGGAAGTGGTACATCCAAGCTGCTACCTCCCCAAAGAATGTGGTAATTCTTGTTGATGTTAGCGGAAGCATGAAAGGCCTCAGACTGACCATTGCCAGGCAGACGGTGTCCTCTATACTGGACACTCTTGGAGATGATGACTTCTTCAACATCATTGCAGTAAGATACATTCTTTTACATTTGACAGATCATTTTGAATGGGAGGGGAATTGGTGAAAGCCATTCAAATAAAACAGTGGAATCTACATGCACTTAGAACCGCAGGCATATGACTCGGACTAGGGCGAAGAGAGTCCAGGCGAGCTGAATGAATAGCTATGTACAAGGGAGCTTTAACTCCCATGCATATACATTTTCATCAAATCCTATCGGCTGTTATTCAATGAATCTTAAGCAATTTATAAAATTCAAGAGAAATCACTGTGGTTTATGTTGTTGTTGGAGCTCCTTCGTAATCCTCAAGGAAAATGTTCTGTACTCTGTACATTTGTCTCTGTAAAAACACAGGTGTCAGTAAAGGTCAGTTGAAATACATCAACAGCCAGTTTTCCAGTTTTTTAGAATAATTTGCTGACAATCGTGGCACTTGTTTGAATCCAACTCTTTATGTCCTTATTTTGTTCAATTAAAACAAAATAATATCCTATTACCAATAATGTAGGACCAGTGGGATCAGTGTGTATCTCACTCGCATTTTTATGTATTTGTGCCCAAAATTTCAGGATGTCTTTATAAAACCATATGCCATGTGCCAAATTCCCTTCTGCTTGGTTACAGTGCCAACAGTTAGGTGATTATTTTAACTCCAAACGTAACTGTCTCAGGGCGGTCAGGTAATAACAATGCACAATTTTAAATTGTATGAGCCATACCCTAGCATCTCTTGACAATATTTTTTATCTTTTTAAAGGTCTCCTCCCAGTTCCCATTATCTGTTGTGAGATTTATTTCCTTCTCCAATAAAATCTTATTTACATCAAGATGGACATCACTTAAAGTCTGTATCAACATTGCATAATATGCTGACAGCTCATTACCTTTTGTATACCTTAACATAACATCATCAAAAAATTCATAATTCAAAGGGGCCAACTGCAGCACAATCAACTCAGACAAAAGGTGCCGCCGTTGTAAATATTAAAACAAATATCTTTACAGATTGATATTGTCCTGCTATTTCGTCAAAGGATTTTAAGATGCAATGATTGTATCATTAAAAGTAGAAATGCCTTTATTCAGCCACTCTTTCCACAAAGTAGGTGTTTATCACTGCACAATTTAGGATTAGACCATATACTTAATCTAATATTACGATAGACATCATACCTAAGTAGGTCTGCTTGTTTGTGCCAAATTGATTTAAGATGTGATATGATTGGGTGTTGCTTGACTATATCACACAATTTGGTAGATATACTTTGTAGAGAATGGATTGGATTGAATATACTCTACAGTATATATTTCTATTTTAAACCAGGGAGGGGCCCTTCCAGGGGGCAATGGCCAGTGAGCCAAATATCTCAGACTAAAGGCATAAGAATAATAAAACATCTTGGGGAGGCCAGGCCCACCATTTTCTATTGGCCAATGCATCTTATTTAAATTCATTCTTGGGCGATTCCCGTTCCAAATACATTTTTTTTATTAATTTTTTCAAACCTACTAAAATAAGACGGAAATATCTCAGGAGGGAGGCAGTGCAAGAGGTAATTAATTTTTGGAACACAGTTTGTTTTAATTGCATTTATTTTACCTATTGAAGCCGTCTCCATCTGTTAATATCAGAAGAAGTCTTTTGCATTACACGTTCACAATTGACTATTATTAAATCTTTCAAACAATAGGAAAACATAATGGCCAAATGTTTAATTCCTTGTTTTGGCAACTGAAAGTCCCCTGGTTTAAAAAGAGTTTCTGGGCAGTGGGCTGTCAAAGGCAATGCTTCTGTCTTAGACCAGTTTACCTTATATCCAGATAGATTTGAAAATCCATCCATTCATCCATTTTAGACGGTGCTTATCCTCAATAGGGTAGCAGGGGTATGCTGGAGCCTATCCCAGCTGACTAATTCTATTATTTTAAATAATGTGGGTTTGGATCTTTTGGGTTCTGAAACAAAAAGTATGATGTCATCTGCATCTAACAATAACTTATGACTAATGAATACCACCAACTTGTACCCCAAGGAAGTTGTGTTCTCATCTTATGGCCGTAGCCAATGGTTCAATCACTAAACAGAACAACACGGGAGATACACGTGAACCTTGTCTAGTACCACTTTTCACCACTTTTTTTCTCCGTCTAGATCCCACCCTGTTAGAAATCTGGAAATTCAAGATGATATTAACACCCCACACTGACTGACTGTTTTTGCAAATACTGCAGACACCTGGCTTAACAAGTGGAACATGTTGTTGAGATGTTCATGGTTTGCATAAACAAAGGAAATTCCTGTGTTCTTCCATTTTACTTTTTTATTTATTAAGGGAATACAACAAAAACTAGTCATCACTGAGCCAAGTCTTTGTGGTTTGGCTAATTTTACAATGTAAACAATGAACTGAAATTATCAGGGTGCTTCAATTATTTACATAACTAGGGGATTTTGTTTTTGGATTCATGTAGACGCATGCAAGCCTACATCCTCTCATGCTTAGATAAGAGGAAACGCTGGAACAAATCAGCCCTCTTACTCGTCACGCTCACAGCCAATTAGCAGCCTACTGAACGAAGATATGAACTGCAAAAAAGACAGTTGTTGATTGGATCCTGGCACAGGCATCTAAACCATTGTTACCATAAAAGTGTGTGTGTGTGTGTGTGTGTCACCACGCACATGTCTGTGTTTGAGGCAATTTCACATCAAAATGTGGTCTGTCACATTGCCAGCCCACTTTCTCTCTCGCTACAAAACAAAGTTGTCATTATCATTTCACATCCTAATCGTGTTATTCTGTAACTGATTCTTTTAGAAAGTGAAGAAAAGGGTTGCGACAGAAACATTCTTTTTGCTAAATTAATTTGGCTTGTTGTGACTTTTTGTAATTATTGCCTTGCTTATTACATTTTGCCCATATCTAGAAAACGGGTGCAATTTAAAGAGCCCAGAAACATACTTTTGTTTATAGCAAAGATGATCTGTTTAGTCTATTTTTGTGTTTATTTCCATTTGCTTTGTGATGCAAAATAAACTTGGAAACTTCCTGATGATGAGACCTTGGCATGCTATGTTGTACACACAATACAAACGCAATTCAGGAAATCAAAATGGTGGTCTACGTCTGTTCTTTTTCATGTACTTTTGTGTCTAATTAATGCTAATGTATTAAATTATCTTAGAGTGGCAGGCATGTCAGTTAATAGATATACCGTGCGTGTGTGTTTGCATTGTTAAACCACTGAATTAAAAATGTACTGAACAATTTGTTGAATACTAATGATAACGTAATGACTCCTTTTATGTTGTTTCAGTACAACGAGGAGCTGCATTACGTGGAGCCGTGCCTGAATGGAACGCTAGTCCAAGCTGACGTCGCCAACAAAGATGTAAGTTGTTCTTGGTTCTTCTTTCATGCAAAGTTTTCTATTTGTTTGAACTTAAAACGTAATTTTAAAATACATGTCGTCAAAGCTTTACCTGATATAGCTCCCACACACTCACCCAGCTGCAGTTTATAACCAAGAGTTTGCAATTGTGCAGGAGAAACTGAATGATAAAACTTTTAGTGATCAACAAATTACCTTTTATTTAACTTCATTCACACACAGTAAATACTGTGCATTTATCCCGGATAACATCATAGTAATCTGATGCATTTTCAAAAAAAGTTCGAAATAGTTTGACTCATTGCAAGTCTGTGAATGCATCTACGCTGCCTTCTAACTGCTGATTGGATGAGTAAGGGAAAAGGGGGGTGGGGGGGTCCAGTGTTTTCAATGAGACAAGAAAAAGACTTCTTGAGAGTGTCTTGTCTTGAAAACTAGCCATGCGGTAAGCTATCCATAACCATGAATACGTCCCAAAAAAGAAAAATATTTTGCACACCAATACTAGTGCATACTGCGCCCGCCATGCTAGTATAATTTGGTTATGTGAATTGAATGTGACCCACTGTTTTAGGACCATAATTTAAGTACAAGCGCTATCCCTGTGTAACACTGCTGCAGCAGGTAAGGTCGCCACCTTTTATTTAAGTGATTAACCTTTTCTTCCATACTTTCTCTTGGAGATTAATAAAGTATCTATCTATTTAAAGGAAAGGTTGTGCCTTTTGCCATTTATAGCTGGATCAAGGATGCTTGAGGCTGTTTTTATGCATTTACTTGATATGTTACTGCTGCTGTATATGGGTGTGTGTTTGCGTGCATATGTGCTTAAATGAGCAAATACTGATTGGGACCTCACACATCTTAGGCTTCCTACTGAATGCCTAGAGCCGTTTCCCCTCCCTGTTGAGTCAAAGACCAGAAGAGATGGAGATAGAGGGTGTGGAAAGTAGAGGTGGAGAAAAATAATAGTCTGGTACGATTACAGTGTGGGCGGACTGTTGAAGAGGCTGCCCATGTATGCTAATAAGAAGAATGCATATTATACAGTATATGTACAAATGTACAAATGCATGTAAAACTCTTGTTTCTTCAAGGTAAGCGGTAAATTAAAAGTGAAGAGAGCCAGCGTATCTACATTAGACAGAAAATTGCACTTCAGAGCGTGGAGAGGCTGAAATCCAAGCCACTGGCTAGTGAATACGTTGCATTTGAAAGGTGCTTCATACATGCATACATTATGCATGAATTAATAGGAAAGAGAAACCCAGGTTTGGGTAGAGAAGTAATGCAGTTGATCCCAGCTTTCCGTGAGTAAATGAGATGCCCATAAGAATGTCTATTTTTGACACGCGGCTCGCTCCCCTTCCTCTCCAAAATCTCCTGATAGCTTGACGTTGAGGTTCTCAGGTGGTTTTGGATCAACATTTGCAATAAGAGCGACTTTTTAAATTATTATATTAGATTCAACTCCAGAACCCTTCTCATATATCTGTCCTTCAACACATTCAAGTATTACCTTTGCATCTCACAGAAACGATGGTGCGTTTGTAATGCCACTCAGCCCTGCACACTGGCCCGGGTCTCGAAATCCCCGCTAAAAGAGAGTTAAGTTGAGTAGCCCTATAGGCAATGAGCTACAAGCCCAAACTGTCAACTCATTGCAAGCAGAAACACAATCTGGTATTTTTTTGCACATTCCAGTTCAGTATTGCTCCTGGTTTTGTTGATAATTACGACATTTTGTTGTGAATTGTATTTAATTTTGGTAAATTTATTATTTAGTTATCATTGTATTAATATTATTAAACAATTTAAATTACTGTTATGTTTAACTTGCATGCCACAAAATTCACAAAAATTAAAAGGCATTGTTTTCATTTTTAAAAGGTTTGAGCTCTGTTTAAGTGCCGCGCCAATTAAAAAGCATCGATTTGGCACCAGTATTAATCAAAATGAAACAATACCCATCCCTATACATGTATCGTGTCATTTTACATGACCTTACTTACATTACTAAGGGTGTCACAACACACATAGTACCACGAGATTAAAACGTGACAAGATTTCTTGTTTGGAGCTGTATTGCGGGTTCAGGGCAGCCAGAAACCAACCAAGACTGTGGACTGTGGCATTGCTACTTTGAATGATCAAAAAGTGGCAGTGTGAGGCATTATTGGAAGCACATAGCACATAATAAGTGCTTAAGGCACACCTTGCAATCCAACCTACCTCGGTTTACCCAGCTTCAGTGAGTGACGTGTGGCTGTTTTTTTTTCCGTTGAAACAGCTTCTTGCTACTTGTTGATGTCTAAGCAAAAGCTGTTGCAATATTACATATCATCAAAAACACGTCATACATAGAAGAGATCCTTGCTGACAATTTAATGACATGATTGCTATATTTAGCAAATAAGGGTGACCACATAAGTGTTCCTTGCGTCATACATTTATTCGGTAATTAAATGCAAGCCATAAAGAAAGGTGAAGAATCTGCCTGCACGTTTGAAAGCTGTGAAAACTTCCTCTACAATACAACCCACCCATTGACCAACAAAGACAAGAAAGTAGAGTTTAGACACAATCCTTCTTCGCCTTGTTGCATCACACCTTCTTGTATTATTAATATACAGTGTATTGTCACGTTTCACCTTGTCCTCCAGTTTTGTTGCCTTCAGTCTTGGTGGGTATTCTGCGAAAGTGACTCAATAAACCCAGGCATTGTGCTCAAGATGCAACTCACCAGAGCCTGCAATCCACAATCAGACTTAAGTGCTCCCACAATGGTCATTATCAACTAAATTAGTAAAGTCCGGTTCTCAGCTTTATGCTATGTGCACATTCACGTAAAAGGGGGCGTATGACATCATATTCTACTAAATGAAGCAATCCCAGCTGGTTTATTTTATACAAAATGTGCAAGAAGTTGATATGGAGCATTATAAAGACTTCAAAAATATTCAAATTTCCAAAAAGCAAACCTGTCGCCGCTAATAGAGAGAAGACAACTGTATTTTCATTTTTGAATTATGTGTATATTGTTTTCATATTTTACTAATCTCAATAATAGGATTAGATAGAAACATTGCCCTACACCCAAACACTGATCTGTTTAATCATGGCCATATTATAGCCACAAGTGAAATTATTAATTAATCATTAATTATATCCATCATCTGTGACTAGTACTAAGTTAAATTACGATTTCATATTGTGTTTTATTCCTATAATATTTTATCTCTGACATATCTGAAATATATGTCATCGAAAGGCATGGTTTACCGTGCAAGACTTGGATAAAGGTACCCATCAATGTGCTCACCCAAAAAGTTCTTAAGATCCAAAAAATTTGTTGTAAAAAAGTGCCAATTAAGTGGCTCATGGCAATGTGCCACCACTCCTACCACCCACACACTCTTCTCGTCTTCTTTAGTTCCAACATGGAATCATTTACTTAGAAAAACACTGACTCCCATTACACATAATCCTAGAAATTGCCCCAAAAGCGATGACACACTCCAGTCATCTTTACTTCCGTAAATGCATGTTGTGATGTCGTTCTTTTGCACATGCACGTCACTTAAGCCTTGTCTACGTGTAGCAGGGTATTTGTAAAACCACATCTTTCTCCCCCCTGTTTATGAAAGGCATACTCACGTAACCGCATAAGTGCAATGGGAACCACAGTCGTAAGCATGCCAAACCTGTAGGTGGCAATAGTTCTATCCGATCAAAATCATCCTCTGTAATACTTTCTTGCAGGTAGTGACGTTTGAAAACGAAAAACTCTGGTTATTTGCGACTATACCCAAACATATAACCAGATCTTTCTCCAAATCTACACTTTGGCCGGAGGTTTTGAAAACCTTTAATTTTAGTGGCTTATATCTGCGGAATCGTGGGAATGATACACCAAATAGTCTGCACATTTACTGGACTATGCTGAATCGCAAATGGGTGGGGGTCCACTGTATTTGTGTGCCTGGCTTGTCTTAACTCATATATTTTCATAGTTTTACATACTTTACAGGTTTACCCATCATTACAATAAATCACTTAAGTTCAGTCAAGTTGCCTTCAAAATCGATAAGCCCACTTGATTCTTACATCCACTCTCCCTTTCTCACTACTGACTCTCTTGACTTTTTGTCTAGCATTTCAGGGAGCACCTGGACAAGCTGTTTGCTCAAGGAATCGGAATGTTAGACATAGCTTTAAGTGAGGCCTTTAATCTTCTCAGTGAGGTAAGTGTGTACCAATGTATTGACTACACACAGACACACCAACACAATGATGCTTACACTCAATCACTATACTGCAATAAAACATTCAGCATAAAACATCATATAAATTAAACTCTTACTTTCTTGACATTTAATCATTATGAAAACTATTATAATCACACTCATACTACCACAGATACTACCACATTATACATCCTCAAATTTTCTCAAATTTCCTCCAAGGTTCTCCAAATTTGAATTTATATTTTCATTATGGTGTAAAATAAGCTATGTACTGTTTCTGCCAAACTCAAGTAACTCTCTTTCACCACGCTTCTCATACACTTCTTGTCTTCCAAGTTCAATGAGACCGGGAGGGGTAGTGAGTGTAGCGAGGCCATTATGTTGGTGACAGATGGAGCAGTGGATACATATGATGCCATCTTTGCAAAGTACAACTGGCCAGACAGGAAGGTAAGATATTATTCCCTAAGCATAACAGCATGTTATGGTTTTTAAGGGCTATTTTTATTGAATAAATTTTGGCCATGTTTCTTGTGTTTGCCAGTTTATTCTAAAGAGGTTCAGCACAATTACAAAATGGCACACTCTGAATGGTTTCATACTTAAATATGGTCTATATTCCTATTGTAATAATAACAACAACAGCAACAATAATAATAGTGCCGTTTGCTGCCTGGAGCTTTGGTATACTCTCATGGACCAGGCAGGATCAAGAATATGGCTAAAGGACCAGAAAATTACTGACATTATATCGCCTTCTTACACGCAAAAGCTAAATGTTGAGCACCTGCACATCTTGCAACGCCAGGGAGGACATGGTCTGCTGGAGCATGAAAATGCTGAAAAAGCAGCTAGTAGGGCAGTGTGATAACCCGAATAGTCTGATGGTCGGCTTATACGATTCCTGTACAGCACCATTACAAAATGGCCCAAGTCCATCATTCAGAAAAGGCACAAGATAAAAAACAAGCACAATGTGCCAATAGGATCAAACATGGTCTTCTGATGCTGATGCTGAAGACCAGTGTCATGGCAGCAAGAATAGAACACTACAAGGACAAGCCATGGCCAGTTTTCAATGTTGACAAGCATTGTGTGGATAAAGAAATAACTCATTCATGGCTATGGAGTGCAGTACTCAAAGGAAGAACTGAAAGCCTACTTATTAAGTGTTTAACGCCCATTACCACCAGAAAAATGGTCAGCAGCACGTGGTGTGTAGGTGGAGAGAATTTGCAAAAACACAACCATGTTGGGACTTATCTGCACTGGAAACTGTGGCAGAGAATGGATGTAGGGACAAATGACCAGTGCTACGAGTTCAGGACTGAGAAAGAGGTTGGACCTTATGTCCTCATGTGGAGCGAGACCATGGCGACAGTTCATACTATCTCTGCGAAACGGCCAGACATTGTGCTCCATGTTAAGAATACGAAAATGTGTTACTTACTTGACGTATGCATCCTAGTTGACAATAACACCACAAAAAGATGGTGAAAATAACTAAGTACAAAGATCTGGACATAGAAGTCAAGCATGCGTGGACCACATAAACTCAAGTTATGCCAATTATAATCAGGGCTTTAGAAACCATCAAGAACGGATTCCAAGAGCAGCTGGACAAACTCCCATTCAGAGCCAGTGCTAAAGAAATGCAAAAGGACCACTCACATATTTTAACATGTACTCGACTGAACACCTGTCTGAGCTTAGGGATCTGGTTGGCCCCTGGTGAACAGCAAAAATAAAATAAGCAATGCTAGCAAAAATAATTATATAATAATAATAATTAGATCTTTCACAACCATGGGTGTTTTCATCCGCAGAAAAAGTGGGGATTTCATTCGTCAGGAGTGCAAAACACAAACTTGTTTAACTAAAATACCAACATGTATGATGCAACATCAGATGATGTAATTATTTGACAATTGAATTGGTCTTTTTTTTTATTCAAGAGAAAAAATGTCTTCAAACTCGTTTGTTGATTTAGTGTATGTTTTGTCTTGAAATTACACAAACAGCATAAACAGTTCCACAAACATTTTTCCAAAAATAAATCTTAAAAGCACGGGGTTGTGAACAAAAACCTGTGAGCACTTTATGGCTTTCTATCTTATCATATCTTATTCCTATCCCCTCACTAATAAAGTATTTAGCCAGACATTGATCATAAAGTGCTATTCATTAATGTGTGTTGTTTGTGTTGACATAGACGTTGATTAATTGAAAAAGTTTTATAACATTGGCCTAAACTTGGTGACAATTTACAGGTAGGTGCTGTAACAAATGTAGTTTGTTAAATAAAATACTTTACCAGTAATAATGCACAGTAGTGCTTCTAAAATAGTGGGGTGGGCTGCCCTTGTGGGGGCGATGACTTGTCAGGATTCAAGGCAGAGACATGGGATTGGGTGCACAATACAGTATTTGGGGAGTCTTCTTCCTTGCATTTTGTAAACATCAACTGCTTGTAAGGTTTTTTTAAATCTTAGTGCATTTTTCGAGTTCTTTACTCAATCCGTTCCATAATTTGATTCCGCATAATGAAATGCTGAAGGTTCTTAGTGTTGTTCTTACATATGTGTGTGTTTTAAGTTTTCTCAGCCCCAATATGGTCTACTCTCAGCGTAAGGTGAAGCACAACCGCCCTAATGGTAATTTGGCTGAGTGGCACACAGTGCACATATGTCACCAAAACCCCACAGGCAAACCTGATTTACTACACATGTAATCTCCTCCCAGGCTGCTTTTGCATCATCAGCCCGTGGAGGGTTGAAACTTGAAGTTTGGCCGTCTTCCACTGTCTTCATCCATATTCAACAAAACTTGTAATGTGCATTTAAAGGTCAGGAGAGGACCTCATTTAATGGGTGAAGATTTGACCCGGCTGTGTTATACCCAGTCACGCCATCTCTCCTCCCTCTTTGCTGCTTGTGCCGGTAGGAGGGTTGGAAACGCACTTACGCCAGGCTGTGCCTGGCACAAAACTTGTAAAATGCGCCTAGAACACGCCCTATTGACAAGGCGCAGGCGAGGTGATGCAGCAGTGCACCTCGTCTACAAAATGTTTGGCCTTTTATGTTGTATATTTTTAATATGAGATTTCAAATTGTATTTACATCAATTATTACACCCAGAAATGTATTTTCATTCACCCTTTTGATATACACCCCATCAATTTGTATTTGCTCATGAGTATTCTTTCTGCTCTTAATGAATAGTATGTATGTATGTTTGTTTTACTTAGGTTCAGGAATAATCTGTTTTTAATCAAAACACCATTTTAATATTGTCATACCTTCAGAGACTTTTGTTATTATCTCTTTTTATTCATTTTGTTACTGTATGCTTCACATACAATAATAGTTCCGTTAGTAAAAAGCCCAAGTCCTCAGTCTCTGTCACTCTACAGATTCTCTCCCTCTACTGCTAGTTGCATATACACTTCCCCAACCTTTGAGAAACACACCAAGTATGTCGGAAGTCTTATTGGCCACCTAAATGTAAATAAATGCTGTCAAACCGCTTTTGTTTGTGCTCTTAAGCAGGAGACTTTAAAGGAAAACGGCACAATTTTTTGGAATTTTGCCCATTCCCCATGTCAACAATCCTTATGTGAGACATGAACACATATTTTTGTCTTTTCCGAGCTTTCTACAGTAAAGCTATAAAAACAGCTAAAAAGAGGCAGCTATTTAATGCACGTAATGGGACACACCTATTCCACCTACGACACGCGTTATTAAAACATCTCCAAAAACCTCCAACAATGTTTTAGGGTTTTATATACACTAGCGGTCAAAAGTTTAAGAACACTCCAAATTATCTTTTGGAAAACCCTACATTTTTACATGTTAATGTGGTCTGTTCTACATCCATTTTTAATTGCCTTTTTCTTGACATTATTGTAGCAACACATTACTTTTTGCAATACTTTCCTTATATATAATGGAATGGGCCCATGCCATCAAGGAAGAAAAAATCAATTGATGAAATGCATAGTGTTGCAGAACCTAGACCTGACCAACTGCAGCAAACTCGTACCTGTTTGCTTAGTTAAATCCAGGTGGCGATTTTTTTTGGCCAGGCAGTGTAGTATAATAGTGTATTTATATAGTACTTATAGTATAATACCACTGTGAGTTCCAAGTACTGCAAAAACCTTCCATCCATCATTTTCTATGCCGCTTATCCTCATTAGGGTCGCGGGTATGCTGGAGCCTATCTCAGCTGACTTTGGGCGAGAGGCGGGGTACACCCTGGACTGGTCGCCAGTCAATCGCAGGCCAGACAGGCAACCATTCACACTCACATTCACACTCACTGCAGAAAACCTGAAATCCCTAAAGAAATTAGTTGCACCACCTATCAAGGCTTGATAAACCTCCATTTCTGCAAAACAGCTTTAAATTGTTGACCCATTTTGTGGTACCTGAAAAAGGCCTTTTCGAAATATACATTATTTTTCAGTTGTGTGTGACCTTAACCTTTTAAAAAATCCTCCAGCAGTTCTCCGCGTACCTCTGAACCATTTCAAACTATTCATTGGCCTTTGTCGACTTGATTTCCAGTAACTAACTGGACAAATTTGGTTGTTTTTCACTGGTAGTGTACATGCTGTGACCATATACTAACAGGCACATTCATAATAACATGTCATACTTACAGTATTTTACAGTATTACTCATTTTAAGCATTACCGGAACTTCCTTCCCGGGCGTAATGATTTCACACAGCAACATAGAAATGAACGCTACACCTAGCATTAACTAAACTCAAAAATAAATACACAGCGACAGTGAAGGCAGCTCCAACATGCAGCGTTACCTTTCTGAAGAGACCGGAGGCACTTGCTCTGCAAAGATCTTTATAGTTTTGCGCTCTTTAGTTCTCCTTTGTTCTGTTCTTTTTTTTATTTTTCATCATGGATCCTAAGAAAACGAGTGCTAAGGATGGGCCGTAACAAGAAGAAAAGGATGATGTCGTCAGAGATGGAGCATGCAATCATTGAAAAACATGAACAAGGTGTGTTGTTGATTTGGCACGCCAATACGAACTGAGTACATCTACGATCTGCACGATTTTAAAACAGAAGGAGTCGATAAAGACCATCCAACCAGCTAAATCTCACGCCGTCCTCCTCCACCACTCTCCTACACTTCCTCCAGCATCTCATGCACTTCAAGGTAAAGTACAATTAAGAAAACATGATTCTTTACGCCTTCTTTTATTATGAGTGTGGAAACTCATCATTCTTCTTATTCAAATACGTATAAACAAAAAAAAATTGTGTGGTTTTTGAGGGCACTGAAACCAATTATTGGCATTTACGTTATTTTTTATGGGAAAAATTGTACTGACATACGAGTAAATCGAGTTACAAGCTAAGTCTGGGAAGGAATTAAACTTGTGAGTCAAGGTATTACAGTATTTATTATTATTAATGTTACATGACTTCAACATCAACATATCACAACCCTTAACTACTGTTATAACACATTGTGATACTGCCTTATCACTTTCAAATTGGGTTCTATTTCAAAATTGGTAAATTATACATGTTGAGAAAGTGCATAAACAAATGTATTAGGAATTGAGGTGAAATGGAAAGGGGGGTATGATTAAATAAGATTTACGTCTTTCTACACCTTCTTGGACATGGATGTATTCCAATGTAAACTGTATGCATGTTCAAAATAAAATCAAACTATTACCATCATAATAACTATGACGACGTATTAGGGCCACATTAAAACAAAAACGAAAACAAATGTAAGATTTTGAGATTAAAAGTTGCAATATTACGAGATTTAAAGTCGTAAATGTACGAGATTTTAAGTCGTAATTTTACGGCCAAAGCTGTCTCGGGCAATGTCTGTTAAATGTAGTATGAACATCATGAAGATTTTGACCCATTAACATGAGGTCCCCCTTTTCATCGCTGTCTCAGGCAAGGAAGGAAACTTTTATCTGGCTTCAGGCAAGCTTTTATTCATAACGGGGCAGCAAAACAGAGCAGTTGGCCACAACTCTGGTACACCGCCCCTCCACGTACGCTCTCCGTTTCATAGCGGTCTCAGGTAATGCCTACAAATTGAAGTTACGAGTTTTATTCCAGTACAGGTACATTTTTACTGTTGTAATATGATGATCTTTTTGTCGTAAATATACAACATTACAGTATTGTTGTAAATTTACTATTTAATTATTGAAATCTTGATGATTTGAATACTTTTTAGCTCCCTTTTTTTAGCTGTTTTTATTGCAATTGTATATGTTTTTATTTAGAACACAGAAAAGAGAAACATGTATCTTCATATCTCCCATAAGGATTGTGGATGATGGGCAAAATAAAAAAAGTGCAGTTTTCCTTTAAAGGGCATAGAAAGGCGATTTTTTCCAAATGCATCTAATGTAGATTTTAAGAGAGTTTTAATGTAAATAATCAATTAGAGATTGGTCTTACATCTCTTTGTCGTGTTTTGCTAAGCAATTTTGATTAAAAGAAACCCTGACAGACGAACTTGTATTGTCCGACGCACTCGGACTGATCGTGATCGCTCGACGCCTGACATCAGATCTGCCACAGACAAATGTGTACCATGAAGGGCACACAATCACAGCTTGCTTTTATTGCGCGTAGAACTTTATTTTCACATGGTTTTATTTGATTTAGTGGTTTGCGGTTCAAACATATAAGGTTTAACCTCCAAATGCGACTTGCTACGGACAAAAAACATCCTCGAAATTGCTGCTTCCTTCATCACTCCACCCATGTTGACCTCACCTGACTCTGGCTTGCAGCAGATATGACGTAATCGACTTACGGTAAAGTTCCTGTGGGCGCAAATTTCACATTTCTGAGTTTTTCAAACGTGCAAAACTTTTATATACATATGCATAACGAGCATAACTTTTTATAGGCTTGCTATTACAACCAAATTTCGTAGAATTATTTGAATGGGCTTACATATCATACTGAAAGAAAAAGAAAAACATTTAAAAAAAAACCTTTCTATGCCCTTTAACAACAGAAGATGGTTTTCAAACTCTGGCTTCTCCATGGCACTATTGCTAGTCGTGACTTCCGCCACCCAAAAGCTGTGCACCAAATCAACACAAAACTATTGTTGAGGTAGTTACACGTCCAGTCCCTCCCTCAGTGTGTTTTGTATGAGGTGTAAGACCTTCATGCGTTTGAACAACTTGGAACAGGAATGCAGGCAATGTTGTTATTTTATGTGCTTTTCCCAGAAAAGCCTGCCTAACGCTTGGAAGACAAAGTGATGTGCACAAAGTAAACTAATAAGCCATGTTATCCTTACTTTTTATGCTTGAAAATGAGGCGCACGCACAGTATTCGTCCTCGATGCACAAAATGAGTAACGCACTGCATCTTTGCACTTGATGCAGTCCCTATTAATTTGCCTTGTGTGCTATAAATATTTCTCAAGTAAATCTAGTGACTTGTCACTTCCAGCAAAAAAAAGAGTCTAAGTGAAAAACTTTGCTCTCACTGAAGTTTGATATCATTTAAGAGATGTTCAGGCTACAATTCTTGATCACAAGAACAGGATAGCTTGAATCCTTGCAGGCGTACGGCACAGATTTGTTGAAGCAAGACAGGCTAATCAATGCTAAATGGCAATGATCAAAGCAGATGCTCAGTGGCATGCGCAGCGACCCAATGCAGAAAACACTTCTCAGCCAGAAAATCCCATCAGGCTCAGAGGAAACTTCAGCAGAGGACACAGAAGAGGCACCAGAGAGACAGGAATAGAGCATAACAGTGAGGAAAGATCATCAGCATGGATTTTGAGGAGATGTCACCCTCAATATTGGAGATAGTGATTAGATCAACAAACAAAAGACAAGACAACCTGCTGATGTAGATAATAGAAATGCATATGCAGACAGAACAATCCCTTAGAGCGCAAGAAAATCGAGAACGAAAGCAAAAAAAATCAGGCTTGTTAAAGAAAATAATAAAGCACTGACAACGAGGCACAGTGACGTATGAAAAGCTTTTAAGAATAATATTGAAGCAAAAGATTGACTTATAAAGGAATTGTGATAGAAGATGGGACAAAGTACACACATAAACAATGTGGCCAAAAGGTGTAAGGAAAAAGAAGAACGCTGAACCAGTGTCTGATGTCATCATTTCAAACATCCTTATGCCTTATTAATTCAAAGACACAAACTATACAGATCCTTGCATTTAGGCTGCAATATGAGCTGATGCTTGTGTATGAATTACACAACAATGGGCCTCAGGCTCTCATCACAGTATCTCTGTACATTCAAAATATCAATAATACAGTAAAATGCTGAGTTGTGGATGTAGTGGCCCGTACTGACAGTGAGGGTATGGTATGGGCAGGCGCATAAGTTACAGACAACAAACACAGGTGCATTTTATTGACGGCATTTCGATGCCCGTACGGTGGTCGAGTAGTTAGCGTGTTGGCCACATAGTCAGGAGATTTGGAAGACGTGGGTTCCTGGAGCATGTTCTCCCCTTGCGTGGGTTTTCTCCGGGCACTCCGGTTTCCTCTGACCTTCCAAAAAGTTTGGCAGTGTTGCTATGCACCTGCTTTGTACTTCTGCCGTTAGCCGGTTGACTTGGCTTGCAAATAGTTGTCAGCACTTGTAACTTGTTTATTTTAAGAAATCTGTACCTCTCGCCTGTCCGAGATAAACTTGAGTGTCAGCAAGTTGTTCTGATCTTGTGTTCCTAAAGTGTAGCCAGGAAAGCACCAATATAGTTCAATACCTTAGTATTGTCAGCAGAGCTCTTGCCATGTACGTCCTTTCCAGTCAACAAAAAAAAGAAAAAAGCTATCTAGCGCAATCAATGGCTGTGCCAAGGACATCTTTACAATGCACTTTCTGGATTCTGCTTACCATCATAGTGGTCATGTGCAGGGTATTCAGGGTCTTTAGTTTTTTCATTCACAATTTTATTTGCTATTGGATCAGTTCAACCGGGAACATCCATGTGTTTATCTGACCATTCATGATACAATGTCAAGTTTGATTCACTGGTTTATTTTTACTTATTATTGTTTATCTGTGTCAGTTTTATTTGGACTCTACAGTAATCCCTTGTAAATAGTGGTTAGTTGGTAATACTCCTGGTGTACTCCCCATAGGATTCCTCAATGAACAAATTCTTAAGTCCACAAATCACATGTGAACTTGGGTAAACTGTCATGCACCTTCAAGTCCTAGTCTATAGTTCCACAACCAAGAGAAAAAACACATTTCTCCTTCTGAATCTAGGATTTTTTGGGTTAATTTATGTTGTAAATATTGTATTTAGTATTTTTGTATGCACAGCATGTCTGTTAGTATTTTTCTGTCAAACGTGTGCATTCAGGTAGGTTGAGGATTGCATGCAGTGCATGTAAAACTAACACTTCAGTACTTTGACTGCTGTGAAGCTTTTTAATGTTTAATAAGCAGTCTCCTGTCGGGTGACCTTTTGACTAACAGAGAGGAAAACACAGCACCTCTTATTCATAGCCCTCCATAGCACAGCTGTACACATAGTGAACTTTGTTTGTTTGCCACTCAGACATTTTCATGTAAATGCTCCAAGTTTATATAAATTAAAGTGTTTATTGAGTATAAATTGTATAAAATAAATACATTTGTCATTGACTACCTTGATTCTGAGTGAAAATCATTACAGCTGATAATGATCATCAATATCCAAACCAGTTTTGACTTGTGGACTAAAGCTGTAATAAGAAGCAGCATAGTAGCAGGGAAATAAATACAGTGTCAGTCAGTATTAAATTATGGGTGAACATGCATAAAAAAAGCATATAATAAATAAATGATGTATTTTATAACACCCAGACACCAGCCAGTCATATTGGATAAACATGCAATCTTTCAGGTTGAGTCATTGAGTGTCCCATTCAGTAGATACACCAGCACATGGACACAAAAACAGATACATGTTGCCAGGGTAAAGGAAGGCAGTGAAAAATACAGGTTTTGGTGCTATGGCAGCTGTACCCTTAGAGGCTAGCATCTGGTCCAATCTGGCACACCAACACCTGCCAACATTACCTGCCACAATTGACTTACAATATATCTGCAGGGCACAATATGGATTTGGCAGCAGATAGTTGTTGTCTTCTTGATAGAACATCAAACTCTGACATAGCAACTTAGTTGTTCGAAAGATCAGTATATTTTTGCATAAAGCATCATGATTTCATTTGAGTAGATGAACATGATGATTAACTACTACCTATTTTAAAGTAGTGTTTAAATTATTAAACTTATTAAAAATAAAAATAGAATAGATGTTAATCACTTGCAGATACAAAGTGAAAATTCTGCCTTGGTTTGACAGCAGTATCTTATCCATGCTGTTTCAGTGGGCCCCATCAACATGTGATTAGGATGACTGATGGATGTTATCTGCTGTTTTTTGCAGGTTCGTATATTCCCTTACCTGATTGGGCGAGAGTCAGCTTTTGCAGATAATCTCAAATGGATGGCATGTGCTAACAAAGGTAGGCTCAACGCATTTTTTTTTCCACCTCTTTAACTTTGTTTTGGACAGAGAAGTTGCAGCATATTGTCATCAGATGGTCAAATCATTGGTCAATGTAGTGATTGTTTGGATGTTGAGCACCAGTGTGTGTTCATGCTTGTGTAAGTGTGACAACAAGTGTCTGGCTAGCAGCACCTAACAAACTGGAAAGTGAGGAACTGCCACAAAACATTTTACACATGGCACCGGCTAAGTGTGTCATCATGGTTGCCGCAGTGCGTATGGAGAAGTTTTCTTCAGATTCTATAAGGTATTTACCTTAAATGTAAATGACTATGACACTGAAGCTGCTTCTAATGAGACAAACACACTAAGCTATACAGGATGACAAAGTGACGGGGACATCAGTTTTGCATTGGTGTCAAATGAGAGAAACCTCCCTGTCAGTTCGGAGGTGTTTGGAGTGATGATGGGCCTTGTGTGCCTGATCTTTGCTGATAACATGCCTTTGGCAGGCTCAGTATTATGTATATACAGTATGTTCACCAGCCAAAACAGTAAGCACATATTCAATTTACTACGCAAACTAATATGCTCTTATATTTGATTTGCATGACACTATAACACTGAATCAAAACTGTTCTCAGATCGATGCAGTTCAAACTAAAAGTACAGTTTTGAAAATAATAGCAGTGCAATGTGACTAACCAGATTAATGACTGTTGACAGTATATTTTTATTGCTACATGGTAACTGGTAACTAAAATATAATAATAACAGTGATTAATCTGGTTAGTCGCATTGCACTGCTATTATTTTGAACACTACTGTACACATTCTCAGTGCATTCAGGTTGTATTACGCAATTTTTCACCTCTAATCCTAGCAGGTTGATAGGTGAGGTCAGGCTGATCAGGCTTCATCAGTTCATGCTCAGGGACTAGTTAGCACAGATCTTGCAAGAAACAAGCAACCCACAAGCAAACCCACGATGACGTCACCGTGCCCTCGTAATAAGAGTAATATCTTAATTTTTCGACTAGCATGATCCACCTCAGTCGACATTCTCCTGATACTTTGCTGTCTCAAACTCCAAAATAACTTGGAGAAGTAATTCTACTTAATCATAAGTGAAGAGGAGCCCTGGAACGCATAAAACAACAAACTTAGTAGTTTGGTGTGTCACCTGATTTTATCTACGTGCCGGTTCACAGCATCAGATGTGCCTTGCGTATTGCATAATTTTCACTCTGATCCGTTCCTGTCTGAATGCATCTATTAACTAATCCAGCACAGTGTAGATGCACATTTTTTGAACCTACTAAAAATTAAATCGCAGGAGCATTTTTGTGTGGACAGGGCCTTTGTTTGCCTAAATTTTTTCATATACATTTTGTTCCCTTGCTGTGTGAAAAGAAAGGAAGGTGATCAAGACACAAATCAAACGTAAAATTACAATGCTACATACCTTGTGCAGGATAAGGAAAACAATAAAAATGTGAAAAAAGGGTAAAAAATGATATTCATATTTGAATTTGAAAAATTGTGAGATGCATCAAGTGTTTGTGAGTTGTCTATAATTTCCTTGTACAGTGGAACCTTTGTTAACGTCATTAATGGCATTTAGTAGCGCACCGCCAGTGCCATACTCCCGGAGTACCCCCACAGGACACCGCAAGGAACACAACCAAATGCCTTTTCCAAGTCCACAAAGCACGTGTAGACCGGTTGAGTTTATTGTACCCTTGCAAGTACAGCATGTAGAGCTGTTCCCGTGTTCCACGACCAGGAAGAAAACCACGTTGCACCTCCTGTAACCGAGGTTCCTGCACCCTGGAATAGACTGCCCCAGAGAGGAGTGTGATCCTTCTATAGTTGGAACACACGCTCAGGTCACCCTTCTTGAAAAGGGGGGCCGCCACCCCAGTCTGCCAATCCAGTGGGTTGTAAAACTATAAAATGTGTTATGCGTTACATTTTTGAGAGTCACCCCCTAATGACATCCTAGACTTAGCTGTTCCGATTGCTGAGAACACGCATGAAATGAGTACAGCTCGTCATTATCTGTAATCGTGATGAAGGAAAATCCTCATTGCGTAGCTACTAGGGGTGCAACGTTTCGTTTTAACAACGATTTGATTCGTATCACAATTCGTGGTTGCCAATTCGGTTCAAAGACGATATTGGTTCATTTACAAACATAACGATCCGAAACTATTCAGTAACTTTAAATCGATTTAGTTCACTTTTTTGCAAAAAATTTTAGCAGCCTGACTGTGAAATAAATAGCTGGATACTGTACGGTCCTAAATTGCCTTTGCTTTTTGTAAGAGAATCAGGTATACATTAATTGTGGATATAAACAAAAAGGTAAACAACAATTCTTGGCAAATGCATTCACGTTTTATTTGAATAAAGTGCAACCAACACTTCAGGTTGAATTAAAAATAAATTAACAGGTTGAATTATTAATTGTAACTGACAAAACATGACTAACTTTAATTTGATACCTCATTCACTTCTATAACCAAAGTATTAAAGAAGTAATTTTGCAGATTTGATTGAAATGTCATGTGCAGATAGATATTAAAGTGAATGAATATGCTACATACTGTAATGTTTGCACAGACGCTATTAAAGCTACAAGGAGGTGTTTGATCATCACGCTTATCATTGCAAGAAAAAATGGAACATACGCCAGAACAACAGTAAGTCCCAAACAACAAGCCCCCCCATTCAACTAAACCCAAACATGCACAAACTTAATGCTCGCTAAGTACTTTTAATCTTTTCCTGACGCTCCCATCAATGAGTTTGAAAGGCTTCAAGTTGGACTTAACTTTGGATGTGGTCCAACACTATAACAGTATAAATCCCATACCAAAGTGAAGAGGTCATCTAGCTAACAAGCATGTACACCAATGAAAATACACCCCATATCCTATAAAAAATGGCATATTTTAGGACGCTCAATGTCACATGACATCATCCGTGCGCCCAGTCAACAGGCATGACTAATTGACTTACGACAAATCAAACTGTTACAAGGGTAAGGTTTAACGTCATTATCATCAAAATAGCTAAAAACCACTCATCCACATAAAACCTGCAGTGCTTAAATCCAATGCTTTAATTCCTAGTATCGATTATATTAATTAATTACCTTTCAAACGATCGTTAGATCAATATATGTAGTCTGGAATGTCAATTTGGCAAACACAGATCGATGGAGTTGGATCATAGGAATATACTGTACATCGATCTAGTGAATGAATTGTTACACCCCTAGTAATCACACTTCAGGGTCTGTGATTGACCCTTCACACACGGCGACCACCCCTGCCTAAGCAGATCACAATTTCTCACTCTTCCACACAAACAACATTTTTGAGGATGTTCCACCATTCCAATGGTTTTCAAATAAGCAACAAATATTGCAACTTCTTATCAATCCATGTCAGTTTCATACCTAAAAATAATTTACCAATTTAAGCCCCACTCACATCTGTTTTATGCCACACCCGTATTGAGTTCAAATATGAATCCAGATGATTTAGATGGGTAAAGAGATACAGTATACATACAGATAGTGACATACTCGCTCATCCATAGTAGCCGAGATAATGTATTCTTCCATATCTTTCCATTTTCTTGTTGTCTTTGACAACAAGGCTTTTTCCAGTTCTTCATTTAACTTGATATACATTTGCTGTTGGTGCTCCAAGTGCCTTGAATTTCACCCTGCTTCTTCAAGTCACATGTTGACTTGTGACGTTTGCATTGCATTTTATCAGATGCTCAGTTATGTATGCATTTGTTCCTTTTAACTTGCTCCTCTGCCTCGGCAATGCCAGTTTTTTGATGATGAACTTTATGATAAACAGATGTGCTATTGTAATTTCTGACAGACTTTCAGAATGCATGTGTTAATGTTGTAGACATCAACATCCACCTTTTGCTCTGTTAATCTCCTCCTGTGTTAACTTGGCATAAGACCTGTGTGTAATGTGGAATTCAGCCAAAATAATATTGTTCTTGTGTGTAGACTGTTTGAAATATCCAATCTTATAAAGTTGACCCTCGCCATATCAGGGTTCATACATTTCTCTCTCACTTTATCGCGTTTTTTTAAATATAACTTAAAAAAATATTGCTGTTTCGTGGTTGATTAATGGTTGATGGTTGGTCTATTAAAAGCCCCCAAATATTTAAAGACAAGTTATATGTAGTATTTTGGTCACTAGGTGTCAGTAATGTTGCACTGAAGAGGCATTACCTTAGAACACATTTACTTAACACTGCATTTACGTCTGTGTGAAACACTTTACACACGTTGTTTATTCTAAACCCTCTGGTTTAGAATAAATAAATTGTTGGCTAACTAGTTAGCTCAGTAGTTTGCGATGCTTAAAGCGGCGGCCGTCTCTTATGTCCCTGCAGTGATCCCAGCAATACAGTTGCGCAATTTGGTGTAAACTAAAAATGTTGTGGAAAGGTGTTTTCATGTCTGCAGGGTAATAATGGTAAAAACACATCATTAGAAGGTCATAAACAGGTTGTCAGTGCTCTAACTATGAAAATATTTCATTTATCAATATTTAATACGACTTCCTAGTTGTGCTCTTAAATCCAATTTTCAGCACACCGCATCCAATGGACCATGCAAGACAGTACAATATTGTGCATCATGCAAATTTTCCAAATGTATTTAAGTGTGGATAATGCATGCTTTTTACACTATGTGTATTTTTCCTATCATGGACCTGATGGACCAAAAAGAGAACATTCCATTGAGAACATATTTATACCCACCCAATCTTCCTGCTGATCTCCTGGCTTGTACCAATGACAGGTGTACCATGTCATTGAAAACAGGGAAGATAAATTTTTTCCTACCTAGGTCATCTCCCTTTCCCTGGTGGCTCAGCCCGAAGGACGCCCTTAGGGCTCCAGAGGGACTGGTCGTTCTTCACTCAGGCCTGTGATGAACAATGCTGCTACACAGAGGCAGCATATTTTTTTTCTGATTTGAGTCACTGTTGTGTGTGTGTGTGTGTGTGTGTGAGCATGTGTGTGCGGTTTGTGTGTGTGTGTGTGTGAGTATAGTTGTCTCACGATTATCTTGTAGAAGCATAGCTGGATCCTTAAGTGTCTGAGCATCAAAAGAAGAAATATGACATGGTTCACTTCCAGGTCAAGTTTGAGAATATAGTGCTATATTTGTCACAACACAATTCTTTAATTTCTGTTTACTGTGTTTTGCGCATGCTTGACTCATGTGCTGCAGAATGGACCTGCAGTTTGTAATCAGGCTCAACCAGGTTCATAAGCGCGGCTTCATCAATATGACGGCGCTAGTTCATTCAATGACACACTTGTATGCTGCGTCACTTGTTTCCCGACTTGCGTTTGTCCTGCTTTACCCTGCCTAGCTTTGCTAATTAGCTTTTTGTATTTCGCCTAGGTTTTGTTTGTACTTTGTATTTCATCTAGTTCTTGACTATACTAGCTGCCACGTTATGTTGCAGACACTTTTTGTTCATCTTTTTGATTTGTATTCACATTTGAGGTGCTGCCCTTGTTCATTAAATCACCTACATTCCTGTCTCTGAATGAGTTCCTTACTCAATCCGTTCCATAATTTGATTCTATATCATGAAAAGCTGAAGGTTTCACTCAAAACGAGTACAATTCAATAAGAAATGATATTACCAACAGAGAAAAGACTAATCCCTGAGTCACCACCTTATCGTGGTGGAGGAGTTTGCGTGTCCCAATGATCCTAGGAGCTAAATTGTCGGGGGCTGTCATGCCCCTGGTAGGGTCACCCATGACAAACAGGTCCTAGGCGAGGAACCAGACAAAGAGTGGCTCAAAAGACCCTAATGATGAATAATACAATTGGACTTCGTTTTCCCTCGCCCGGAGGTGGGTCACCAGGGCCCCCCTCTGGAGCCAGGCCCGGAGGCGGGGCACCCATGGGGCCCGGTCGGGCATAGCCCGAAAAGGTAACGTGGGTCCCCCTTCCCATGAGCTCACCACTCGTGGGAGGGGCCAAAGGGCTCAGTTGCTTTTCAAGAAGGGGGACCGGAGGGTGTGTTCTAACTATCGTGGGATCACACTCCTCAGCCTTCCCGGTAAGGTCTATTCAGGTGTTCTGGAGAGGAGTATCCGCCGGATAGTCGAATCTCGGATTCAGGAGGAGCAGTGTGGTTTTTGTCCTCGTCGTGGAACTGTGGACCAACTCTATACTCTCGGCAGGGTCCTTGAGGGTGCATGGGAGTTTTCCCAACCAGTCTACATGTGTTTTGTGGACTTGTAGAAGGCATTTCACCGTGTTCCTCTGGGAATACTGTGGGAAGTGCTCCGGGAATATGGGGTATCAGACCACCTAATTCAGGCGGTTCGTTCCCTGTATGACCGGTGTCAGAGTTTGGTTCGCATTGCCGGCTATAAGTTGGACCCGTTTCCAGTGAGGGTTGGACTCCGCCAGGGCTGCCCTTTGTCACCGATTCTGTTCACTACTTTTATGGACAGAATTTCTAGGCGCAGCCAGGGCGTTGAGGGGTTTCAGTTTGGTGGCCGCAGGATTCGATCTCTGCTTTTTGCAGATGATGTAGTCCTGTTGGCTTCATCGAGCAGTGACCTTTATCTCTCACTGGATTGGTTCGCAGCGGAGTGTGAAGCAGCTGGAATGAGAATCAGCACCTCCAAGTCAGAGTCCATGGTTCTCGCCCGGGAAAGGGTGGAGTGCCCTCTCCGGGTCGGGAATGAGGTCCTGCCTCAAGTGGAGGAGTGTAAGTACCTCGGGGTCTTGTTCACGAGTGATGGAAGGATGGAACGCGAGATGGACAGGCGGATTGGTGCAGCGTCTGCAGTGATGCGGACTCTGCACCAATCTGTCGTGGTAAAAAGAGAGCTAGAGAGCTGAGCCAAAAGGCAAAGCTCTCGATTTACCAGTCGATCCACGTTCCTACCCTCACCTATGGTCATGAGCTTTGTGTAGTGATCGAAAGGACAAGATCGCGGGTACAAGCGGCCGAAATGCGGTTTTCTCCGCAGGGTGGCTGGGCTCTCCCTTAGAGATAGGGTGAAAAGCACTGTCATCCGGGAGAGACTCGGAGTAGAACCGCTGCTCCTCCGCATTGAGAGGCTCGGGCATCTGGTTAGAATGCCTCCCGAACGCCTTCCTGGGGAGGTGTTCAGGGCACGTCCAACCAGTAGGAGGCCTCGGGGAAGACCCAGGACACATTGGAGAGACTATGTCTCTCAGCTGGCCTGGGAACACCTCAGCATCCGCTGGGAAGAGCTAGACGTAGTGACCGGGGAGAGGGACCTCTGGGCTTCCCAGCTTAGGTTGCTGCCCCCGCGACCCGACCTCGGATAAGCGGAAGAAAATGGATGGATGGATGGACAGATTTTGCTTTATTCAATAATGACATAGTTCTCGCCACTTTATGTTGTAACAATTTTGATGTGAGGTTCCCAGCTCAAATTTTCATTAATTGTGACTCCCAGACATTTATTGTAATTCACTCTTACAATGTCCACACCATCCATTTGTATTTTCGCAGTTCCTTTGTGCTATTACCAAATAGCATTTTTTTAGTTTAACTTAAATAATCTGTTTTTATCAAACCATCTTTTTAGTATAGTTATTTTCTTTGAGATTTTTCTAATTACACGCAGTAATTCGTCTTGATAAATTTATCAGTAAGTACAATTTGCTCAGTGATCATCAATATGGCTTTAGATCCAAAAGGTCTACTTCAATGGCTGTTATGGAGCTTGTGGAGAAAATATCAACAGCCATGGACAAAAAGGAAAATACAGCAAGTGTTTTTATTGATTTAAGCAAGGCCTTTGATACCATTGATCATACATTACTTCAAATAAAATGAAAAAATATGGTATCAGAGGAGTTGCCCTCACTTGGCTTAAAAGTTATTTTGTGGACCGATATCAGTTTGTTCATATTGATAATGTAAACTCTGACAAAAGAACCCTGACACATGGTGTCCCACAGGGCTCTGTCTTGGGGCCCAAATTATTTATTATGTATATTAATGACGTTTGTGAGGTAATGGATGAAATGAGCTGTATTCTTTTTGCTGACGACACTAGTCTCTATTGCTCTGGGAAGGACCTTCCACTACTTTTGCGCATTGTAGAAAATGATCTTAGTAAAATCAAATATTGGTTTGACGTTAAAAAACTTTCAGTTAATCTGAATAAAAGTAAATACATCATTTTTGGCAATAAAAAAATTGACAGCGTAGTGAAAATAAAATTAGACAATATTGAAATTGAAAGGGTGGCTGCTACAAAATTTTTAGGTATTAGTATTGACGAACATTTAAATTGGAAAGTGCACATTAGTATACTTCGGAATAAAATAGCCAAAATTATTGCTATAATGAGTAAAACAAAAAGATTATTGAACCAAAGTTCTCGCTATATTCTATACAATAGTTTGTTTCTTCCATATTTGAGCTATTGTGTAGAAATATGGGGAAACACCTATAAATCTAACTTAAATGATATTTTTCTACTTCAAAAGAAAGCAGTCAGAATTATTAAGCACGCAGACTACTGTGCGCCAACAAATTCAATTTTTACTGAGCTAAAACTTGTAAAATTTTTTGATCTGGTTGATTTGTGTACTGCTACTGTGATGTATAAGGTATCTAAGCACCTGCTTCCGTCATGTCTACAAACTTTATTTGAACTTAGAAAGAGTCAATACTGCCTCAGAGGAACAGGTATATTTAAAAAAACTAAAACCAGAACAAATAAAAAATTTAATTGTATTTCTGTTACAGGAGTTTGTATATGGAACAACCTCGATGATGCATTAAAAAGATCCAATACAATTGTAGCTTTTAAAAGTCTGTATAAAAGATTGCTTCTTGAAAGTTATAGGGGTTCTGAATGAGCCGGCACATATTGTCTTATTTATTCTTTTTATTTTTTGTTGCTGCTGTTTTGTTTTTTGTTTTTTTACATATATTAGTTTGTACATTGTAAAATTGCATATGTCTGTTAATACGCTGTATTATCTTGGTATTTCCTTATAGTTTAAACAGGGTTAGGCGTAAAAAGTATCTGTTACTTCAGCCTAAACCCTTTCAGTCATGAGAGGATTATTATGTATGTATACATGTGTTTGATGGTGTGCATTTTGTTTGAAATGACCGAATAAAACTACTACTACTACTACTACTAATTAGCTTTTGTGTGCTTTATGCAAAACAAAGAGCAATTTTTGCATCTGCAAATAGTACTTGCTTTAGGTCTTCTCAAAACTTTGCTATTAATGTATAGGTTGAACAGCTTTAGTAAGTAAGTACAGTTTACTTACAGTATATAGCACATTTTGCAGACAAAGAAAGTCACATGGTGCTTCACAATCATATTATTATATTAAAAATCACAGTATACACGTAATTAAATAAGATCAGATAAAATAACACAGTCACATCAGCGCAATCAGAATGCTTAAACAAATAAAAGTGTTTTAAGTTGAGTTTTAAAACATCTCCTTTTGAATGCAGAGAGAGGAAGATCATTCCAAAGCCTATTTTGCGGGTTAAAATTCTTCCTGCAGATTTTTGCACTTATTGTAAGCGAGACAGTTCTTTCTTGCCTAAACATGAGAATAAACTATTGCAGTAGTCTAATTGGAAAGAAACAAAGGCATGAATGATTAGCTCCAAACATTATTGTGTGGCACCATATTTATTACTTTCAAAAGTTTCAAAAGTCAGCTGTTTACAGTGCTGCTCTAATGACCTGTCCTTAATGACAAGTACCGTTTAATCCTTGGCAATAATAAGTGTTTCTGTTTTGTTACAATTTAGTTGCAGGGAGTTAGCACTCAACCAGTGGTTGATTTCCTGTAAACAGTTTTCAGTTTTTTCTAACTTCTGAACATCAGATGGCTTGAAGGAGCAGTAAGGCTGGACATCAACAAACAAGTGGTGAGAAACATAACTGAATTTTTGAATGATCTTACCCAATGGGAGAAAATACACACACACAGAGCAGGACCCAAAACAGAACCTCGAGGGACTCCACGCAGCAGTTTTGCTTAATTGGACTATACTTGGTTTGCTTCAACACTAAAGCTGCGACCGGATAGATAGGAAGCAAAACAATGCAGGCCAGACCCTGACAAACCTACATGTTGACTCAGCCTTCTCAGCAGGATCTGGTGGTCAACCGTGTCAAAAGCTGGCAACAGATTCAAACACCAAGTGCATTTCCCTGAATCGACAGTCATCAGAATGTTACTAGACACTTTCAGTAAAGCTGTTTCCGTGGAATAATATTGGCCAAAACCAGATTGAAATGTACCATGGATGTTACATTGGTCAATATAAAATGACAACTGCTCTCTAAAATCTTAGACAAAGACGGGAGCAAGGACAGTTGGTGCTTCAAGTCATGTAGAGGCTCTCCCAGCCATCCGCAACGGCTGGGTCAGCCTTGAGGTGTCAGCATTGACGAGAGGTCTCCTCGTCTTCCGTACTCAGTGACTCCAAGTTTATAAGCGGATCTTCTGGTGGTGCCATTCTCAGGGGTAGCCTTTCTGGGGTACTTAGGCCCGAGCTGCTCAAGTCAGTGTCCCATTCTTTTTTCGTTGGCATTGGCATTCTTTGGCAATAATGATTGTTGGTGCTTTTATTTCAACAATGTTATATATTTTAGCCACTTTACCTTTTGCTGTCCTTTTTTTTTAATGAGCAGTGATTAAGCCTATTCTTTTTCATTTGATTCTATTGATACCACAGACGGTTGGAATCCCTATGTTACGTTATATTAGTCTAGACTTCTCTGGCTCGGGCCCCTTTCTAGAATAAAGGTCGCCGCTTGGAAAGATGACCCCAAAATCTATTTCCTCTAGCTCTGATTTTCTCCTTGACTGCCTCACAGTGACGGTGGCAGTTTTCTGTTTTTATGGATGGGTGGAAATGTGGTCTCTCTCTTTCCTTATTCTCTGTGTCACATTTTGTCCTCTCTCTCTGACTTACTACCCTTTCTTTCTCCAACTCGCGCCCTGTTGAGATAACAGTATGTTTCCTCCTGCACATACACATCAGCATCATAATGGCAGCATTATCATCATAGGAAATAGCATCACATTTGGTAGAAATGAAATCTAGTTTTTGCATAACATTTACATACCACTCAACTATTCCCAAACCCATGCTGGTTGCCCCTTTACTTTTACTTCATGACTGCTGGGACTCATCTGGATAACACTCACTTCCATCCAGTTTTATCATCATATTAAAGCTGTAATTTCTTAGTTTTTGTAAGCCAAAATGTAGTGACAGTTCTGAGAAGCCTCAGTAGCGCTCTTAAGTTACAGGAAAATTGGGTGTGCTGCACAGTGAGCTAGGAGACACATCTTCAAAGTGATTCCATTGGTAATTTAGTCTTGTTCCTTCTGTCTCTCCTTAGGTTACTTCACTCAAATATCCACGCTGGCCGATGTTCAAGAGAATGTGATGGAATATCTCCATGTCCTAAGTCGTCCAAAGGTGATTGACAGGGAGCATGACACAGTTTGGACTGAGGCCTACATTGATAGCACTGTAAGTTCGCCACCTCACACAAACTCAATACATAATCCTTCTGAATAGTGGTGGGAAGAATCTCTAGGGAACATTTTCTTCTTTGATTTAATTTGCTTTGAAATAAACAGACAAATCAAGTTCTATGAGAATAACGGGGGGTAAAATAAATTTAAAAAATGACATTTTCTAGCAAAAATGTCTAACTTCTGCAGGAAAACATAATACTAAATAATGTGCATATGCGAGGGGGGTGGTGGGTGATCTAAAGTGAAAGCCTTAAGCTAACAAAAATGTACCAACTCGGTTAGAAAAGATTCCATTATAGGCTTGGGATCTAAAAAGTGCATTTACTTTCTACAGAGAAGGCAGAAGAAGTGATAAAAACAAGCAGTGTGTTGACAATGGTCACACATTGTCATTCTGTCGCACATTGTGAATCTGTTTATGTGTGCGTCTAGCAGATGGAACCATTAAGCGAATTAGATGCCCTGTGTGTGTTTACGGAGGTAAAAAGTTATTAGCTTTCTGGGTGACTTTGGAGATTTAAGTTACATGCACATTAGCATTAAACAATAAAATCCCTCGTCACCCATTGCATTGTTTGTCAGCTAATCACTTGTACACATTTTGAACTCTATTTACAGAGCTAACTCAGTCAACATTATTTGGAGACAATTCTTGGGTCACCTACCCCCATCCTCATATGTATACAGGGGGAACACGCCTGCCAAGACATATACAGTATAAAGTACAGTATTTGTTCGTCGCAATATCATTGAGGGAGCATATACTGTATGATGCTGGATGCAGATTGATCATTTCATCTGACCAGAATGTGATTCAAATCCTACATGACCATAACAAATGATAACATGAACATGCATGTCATGCATGTTCAAACAAGTGGTTAGCATTTTTCAAATCAAGGATTTGAATCCCTGCCAGGGCATCTCTGTGTGGAGTTTGCAGGTTCTCCCTGTGTGTGGGTTTTCTCTGGGTACTCCAGTTTCCTCTCACATTCCAAAACCATACAAGTTAGGCTAATGGGAGACTAAATTGTCCATAGGTGTAACTATGTGTAAATGTGAATGATTGTTTATCTAACTACCGTGATTTTCGATGTATAAGCCGGGAAGCTTTTTTATCCTTAAACTTTGAACTCTGCGTCTTAATGCAACATCCAACACAACATCAAGGATCAACAAATACTGGGATACATTTTTTTACTTTGTGACATCTCATTGGTAATGCATGAGGTCATTACTCATGACTCATGGCGTCGCCTTAGGAAAAAATGACCTAAAATAACCACACAGCAACTTAACACTAAATAGTAGGTAAGAAATATGCAAGACAAGTACCAATACTAGTTTAGAATGAAAAAAACAACTATTTTAAACTTTACATCATGCAGTGCTTCCCAGAAAAGCAGTTCATTCAGCTGCAATGATTTATTCAGCTGCCTGTGTCCACTAGAGGGAGGCTCACTCTAAATTGAATCGCAGCTGAATGGAAGTAATGACCTCTTCTGGCTCCTGATTTGTTGATAAGTTTGTTGTGAGGTTTGTCATGGCTCATGATTGGCTGCGGTCAAATAAAGAGCTACCTGGTACTCATGGTCTCGCGCAGGTCACAATATGCCATGATGTATGAAATGTGCGGATCATAGTCCGGTGTGGCTTATATGTGAGAATCTGTTTTTCTCTCAAAATGTAGTGGTTGCGGCTTAAACACTAGTGCGTCTTATACACCAAAAACTACGGGTATGTGCCCTGTAATCCGCCTCTCACCCGAAGTTAAATCCAGTTTACCTACAACATGAAGTTTCTAGCCATCATTTTGAACAATTTAATGATTGCACTTTTTCAGTGGATTAAGCAAGACCATTAACATGTTTGGACAGGTTTGGTGTGGTAAAACTAGAGAGCCCTGACCTCCACCCAACTGAATAATTTTGGAACTTTTGAACTAAAAGAGATTGCAAGTCAGATTGTCTCATTCAAATTCAGTGGCCAGGGACACCACAAACATTCTTCCTGGTAAATAGGCAAAAAATAGACAGACATCTAACAACATCCAACATCTTACAGTGAATCAAATTATTTGTTCATATGACTGTACAATGTAAAAAATAAGTATTTGATCCCCTGGTGATTTTGTAATTTAACACTCTTACAAAGATATGAACAGTGCAGAATTTTTATTGTAAGTGAAAATGAAATGAGAGCCAGAAAAAAACTAACACTACATAAACATTATTATTATCAATATTGATCTTAATGCAAAATTTAGCTTATTACTTGGTGGATAAAGCCATTTTGGCAAGCACATAGGTCAGATATTTTTGACCAACCCACAGTAGTAGATAGTGTTGTTGGGCGCATATTCAGCATTCCTATGCCTCCAAACACTGAGTAACTCAGGTGTTAACTGTAAACTTTAGACAGGCCTTTTTATTTGTCTTCTTGAACTGACCTTGGAAGCACTGCAGGATCACAGTCCATTGCAAAGCGTATTAGTAATGGTTTTCTTGGGGTTTAAATTTTTTTATTTTTTTACCTTGAGATGATTAATGAGGTCCTCTTTTGTAATTATGGGCTGGTCCCTCACCTTTCTGTGAATCATCCCTTAGCCCATGAGGTAAAAGCACGAAGCTCAAGACAGAGGGTGTCTGACTGCTTATATTTTTTCAATTTCAAAATTGATGCACCAATGATGGTTTCTTTCTCACCAGGCTTCTTGTTTGATGGTCTTGTAGCACATTTCAGTCTTGTACAGGGCTACAATCGTGTCCCTGAGGTCCTGTGACAGCTCTTTGGTCTTGCTCATGGTGGTGTGAGTGGAGGTTTGAATGGAAGAAACTGTTTCTGTGACAAGAGTAATTTATTACTAGTTGAGTTTAGGAGTTCTTTCCTAAAGGAACGTGACTAATTTGTGTGCTTCACGGGCACATAACCCAACTGTGGGGAAATACGTGAAGGTTGGTAGGAGATCAAAAATGTATTTCTTTCAATCAAATACAATTTCATTTCTAACATTTATTTAATACCGTTTTTCACCTGCCGTATGAATTCACTCTGATTGGCAATTGTTTCAGTGGTGTTGGACTTGAGTGTGAACTCACACAAATGTTTGCTGTCACCAATTCAACCATTTCAAAAACATAGACCTTTCCTCCCTCTTTGTCTTTTTCTCTTGAATTTGCTATAGCTTCCTCAAGCACAACAGGTAAACCGACATTGTGATTGGAGATCATTGCTGTGCCGTGCTGTGATGTCTTGTGTTGAGGCCTGTTTGTGGTCATAGACGTGCATGAAGACGGCATAGTAAGGGAAAACCACTATCATAGTGACACATATGGTATCGTGAGTAAATGACTTACTCTCACTCTTTCTTTTTAGCCCCTTTGTCTGTGGCCGTCATTGTTGAGTGTCTCTTTTGCATGTTTGCTCAAACATGCAAACACATCTGTACAATTGCTTAACTGTCATGTACAGTGGTGATGCAGTATCAAATGTGCTTTGTCACAATATACAATAATTTAAACATCATTTTGCTTTTTTCTGTCTGTTTTGGTGTGAAAACAAGCCTGTCTGTCATATTGGTCTCGGTCGGATTCTCTGGAAAAACTTTTATTGTCATGGTCTGAATTGCAACTCGTAATGACCAGTGGGGATGATTTGCCTTGATGCTTTGCATTCGTCTTTCTAAATCATTTTCAGTGTTTTATTTTATTACACAATCATCATGAACTGAGACTAGATTCCCCGCAGACGGCTTGCAGACTTGCCATATTGTTAGAGTGATAGACCTAAGCTGATTGACACCAGAGAAGCTTTTCAGAAATCAGAAATAAATGTATTAGCTGATTGTCAGGCATTGTGGTTGGAATTTGCACTGTTTATTTGGATGCAGTAACCATAAATGAAATGAACCCTTACACACACAGACTGTCATACTGTGTACACATTGAAATTCAAAATGGTTCAGAAAAATGATGAGAAACAACGATGTGTCTTTATTTATAGTATCACCTTTCTTTTATCTATTATTCTAAATATCCCTACGTAACTACTCTCTTCTTTTATTTCCTTCACCTGTGTTCTTCCCTCCTTCTCCTTCTTACAACCTCTCCTCACAATCTTCATCCATCTTTTTCTGGCTCATTTCACTTTGTTTCCCACTCTGCTGGTAAAAGCCACTCTGGCTTAATGGGAACAAGGTTCAAGGCTTTCAAGAGAGTGAAAGAAAGTTAAATATTAAGGTGATGTAGAATAGTAGGATTTTTTCACAAGGACTAGGATTGATAACAAGCACTTCAACATAATTACTGGCTAAATAGGAATATTTCATTTTTCCAATTTGATATAATTAATGGATAATAACTACACAAGAACGGCACCTAAGTTTTTGCTAGTTTCAAAACTGAAATAAAACATTTAAAAACCAAAGCATTTTTTCCCATTAGGAATTATGTAAATTCAATGAAATTGTTCCAGACATTCAAACATATTTTTAAAAGTCTGTTTTACAGAGAATTATTTTAGTTTTACATGCAGAATGTAATATATGAAATTGATGAACGTGCTGGTCAATAAAAAAACGGACGAACAGTGAATCAGAAACACATAGGGTGCTATGTTTGGGCAGCCAAAATCTGATGACAGTGGTGTAAGCATGGGCAACAAGGCACTCTGCAGGATCCTATAAAGGGGGCTGCGGCTGCCTTGTTTCCCATGCTTACACACCACTGTCATTCTGTGAATGGTTTCCGCTTTCACATTGTGTTTTTCACCTAAAATTGTGTTTTTCTTACGCTACCTCATTTTATGTCCGCTAAATCCTCCTTCATTTCTCAAAGAATTAAAACCAATCTAATGCCGAAAATATTCAACTCATTCAGGACAAAATGATTAACTATTCAGACTTTTCAAAACATTCCCACATTTAGTGCAATTTAATATTTTCTGTGAAAAAGTTCCCATTGAAAACAAATGAGCAAATTATTTGCCGCCCCCAACAGGTGAAAAACCATTTTATGTAAAATCATATTATGTAAATGTAAAAACTGTCTTTTTGCAGATAAAGTCCTGGTTATTAATCACACATCCACTTACTTACTTGTATTGCATGCGTCATAAATGTCACTTTTGCACACCTTTTTAATTACTTACTAGTGTCTGTGTATATGTACAGGGAGATGTTTTTTAACCAAGTCAAATTCCTTGTTTGCGTAAGCATACCTGGACAATAAAGCTGATTCTGATTTTACATTTTCCATTACTGAATCATTCTGCTAATTCTGCTGGCTCGCAAACCAGAGGTTAACAGTTCAATTCCTAAGTAGTATAATATTTGCTGATTCTGATAAAGGCCATTCTGACCATGTTGTATTAAACTGCATTATGACAGCCAGAAGTCACTGTCCTCTAATCACCGCCACATTCAGTTCAACATTGAATTTGCATTTTTATTTTCCAATATTTAAATTTCTGCTGTTTCTAGTCTGCAAAAACAAAACTTACACAATGGAGGGTGTGCTGCATCTGCTGTGACTTTACAAACTCAAAACTTTTTTCTAAAATTTTGTACAAACGTTTTTTTATATGATTTTGCAATCACGTGAATCAGTAAACTAATATTTTGTTGTATGACCACAGTTTTTTATAACTGCTTCACGTCTGTGTGGCATGGAATCAGCCAACTTGTGGTACCTTTCAGCTGTTGAGACACTCCAGGATTCTTGCTACAACATTCCACATTTTATTAACATTTCTTGGTTTTGCTTCAGAAACAGCATTTTTTATTTCACTCTAAAGTTCTCGATTGGTCCGTTGGGCATCTCTGTGTGGAGTTTGCATGTTCTCCCAGTGCGTGCGTGGGTTTTCTCCGGGTGGTCCCCGTTTCCTCCTAAGTTCCAAAAACATGCATGTTAGGTTAATTGGCGACTCTAAATTGTCCATAGGTATGAATGTGAGTGTGACTGGTTGTATGTCTTTGTTTGTCTATATGTGCCCTGCGATTGACTGGCGACCAGTACAGGGTGTACCCCGCCTCCCGCCCATAGTCAGCTGGGATAAGCCCCAGCATACCCGCGACCCTAATGAGGATAAGCGGCATAGAAAATGGAAGGATGGATGGAAGTTCTCGATTGGATTAAGTTCCGGGTATTGGGCTGGCGACTCCATAACAGCAACATAACAAGATTTTGCTGGTTTAGTAGTGTGTTTGGGGTCTTTGTCTTGTTGAAACACCCATTTCAAGGGCATGTCCTTTTCATAAGGCAAAATTAATATTTTGACATATGCAAACTGATCCATTAACCTTGCTATGGGATAAATGGGCCCAACACCATAGTAGAAGACACATGTCCACATCATGATACTTGCACCACCATGCTTCACTGTCTTCACTGTGTACTGTGGCTTGAAGTCAGAGTTTGGGGGTCATCTCATAAAATGGACTGGACTGGACTAAAAAGAACTATTTCACTCTCATCAGTCCACAAAATGTTCCTCTATTTCTCTTTAGGCCAGTTCTTTTGCAAATTGTAACCTTTTCTGCACAGGCCTTTTTTTAACAGAGCGACTTTGCAGGCGATTCTTGTAAATAGATTAGCTTCACACAAATGTCTCTAACTGTCACAGTACTTTGAGGTAACTCCAGACTGTCTTGGATTTTTGTCTCGAGCTGAGCCTTTGCCATTATGGTTATTCTTCGATCCATTTTAATGGTTGTCTTCCATTTTCTGCCATGTGTCTCAGGATTGCTCTCCATTTTATTGCATTGGAGACCATTTTAGCTGACAGCAAAAAATTTTCGATTTTCTTTTTCATCAAAATATGCTGTTATTTTGAACAATATCTTGAACGACTCATTTTTCTCAGGCTTTCAAAGAGAAATGCATGTTCAACAAGTGCTGGTTTCATCCTTAAATAGGGGCCTCCTGATTCACACCTGTTTTTTCACAAAATTGATCACTGATCACTGATTGAATGCCACACTGCAGTTTTTTTTAACACAAACCTTTCAACTAATTCCCCAATTGCACAACCTTAAGAGTGTGCATGTCATGAATTGGTCTTGTTTGTTTTCTTACTGGTAACTTTTAGCAATATAAATATTCTAATAATAGTGATTAATCTGGATAGTCTGGATATGAATGTTGCAATGTCTGCTGACAGTCCATCATCTAGTTGAATCTGGTATTAAAGGGGACCTTTTATATTCATATTCGGGCCTTTGTAGTGAGTTCTAGACACACAATAACCCACACAGAAAGCTCTTTAGATCTCCCAAACGCTGTGTCTTTTCCAGCAGTGTTTCCTGCCTCCCACCCAAACGGTCTGTGTAATTTACTTCCCCCCCGGTCTTCCTCCAGGTACGCTTCCCGCCGAGCCCACTTTGTCGTGATTGGTCACACTCCCAAACGCTCCCAAAGACTTCCGGACAGCTGTCGAAATCCACCTCCTAATAGTACGGGAGTTGATAGTAAACGGCAATTTATCTTTTAAAAATTCCGCTTTTAACAACTACTGGAAGCTGCAGACATTGGCGAGGTTGTAATTGGCAGGCATGCAGGTAACGTTCCCTCTGCTCCCTGTATGCACACTATATAATGCTACACATACAAGCACTTTTGTCTGATTACTTACACAAAATAAACACAGTTAGGACACAAATTCTTGCTTACAGCTTGCTCTTCTGAGACTTCAACACAACCAAGTAACGTTGGAAAGGCATAAGACTTCAGCAACAGTTTGGGAGATAGTCCAGCGTCGTATTGGCCCATGTTCACAAAACAGTCCTGCGTGAAGTGCTGTTAACACGTAAACATAGTGTAGCAACCCTAGGTTGCGCTGTTAAGCATGGTTGTGTTCTGCTTGTCTGACTGGTTGGAGTTGCCTTGAACGCACCCAGTGAAAAGGGGGCGTGGAAAAAGTAAAAATTTTTTTGGTGTGGTTACGGCCGACAGTAGCCATTATTTTTGGGTTGCAATAAGAAGCTTGTTGACAACATCTTCGTGATTCAATTACGGTTGTACCACGTTACAATATTGTTCTCTTGCTAGCCATCTGCAACTCCAACCACTCATTCCTTATAGGAAAGCTACATAAATTTTGCTTTCCCCCACACCCAAACAAACATTTCCTGGGAGCCATTGCTCAACGTTGCCCATATAAGGAAGTTCCGTGATATCAGTGGATCGGGTGTTTAAAAACAAAACTCTGTAAAAACCCAGCATGCAGAGCAATCCAAAATGCTTTCAGGGGTCAGTTCCAAATGCGCAAACCTCGTTATCTGACACATTGGCATCGTTTAACACACGAATACAACATCGTAACAACATATATAAGTCAGAAGAATGGAAAAGCATAATAGGTCCCCTTTAAAGCAAACAAGTGTTCGTCTACAAGCACAGGAACTGAGAATACAATATGTTTGTTGACAAGGTAAACATAGGGTAGGTGTGTGCATCTGTGTCTTGTGTTTATATGTGTCTATAGAAAAGAAAATCTGTCAAGTCCATCTGTTATCAAAAAAAAGATNATGGATTATGTGTGAACCCTCGGGGCGAGGGTTTTTGTTAGGGGGAGGCAGTGTAGCAACCCTAGGTTGCGCTGTTAAGCATGGTTGTGTTCTGCTTGTCTGACTGGTTGGAGTTGCCTTGAACGCACCAGTGAAAAGGGGGCGTGGAAAAAGTAAAAATTTTTTTGGTGTGGTTACGGCCGACAGTAACCATTATTTTTGGGTTGCAATAAGAAGCTTGTTGACAACATCTTCGTGATTCAATTACGGTTGTACCACGTTACAATATTGTTCTCTTGCTAGCCATCTGCAACTCCAACCACTCATTCCTTATAGGAAAGCTACATAAATTTTGCTTTCCCCCACACCCAAACAAACATTTCCTGGGAGCCATTGCTCAACGTTGCCCATATAAGGAAGTTCCGTGATATCAGTGGATCGGGTGTTTAAAAACAAAACTCTGTAAAAACCCAGCATGCAGAGCAATCCAAAATGCTTTCAGGGGTCAGTTCCAAATGCGCAAACCTCGTTATCTGACACATTGGCATCGTTTAACACACGAATACAACATCGTAACAACATATATAAGTCAGAAGAATGGAAAAGCATAATAGGTCCCCTTTAAAGCAAACAAGTGTTCGTCTACAAGCACAGGAACTGAGAATACAATATGTTTGTTGACAAGGTAAACATAGGGTAGGTGTGTGCATCTGTGTCTTGTGTTTATATGTGTCTATAGAAAAGAAAATCTGTCAAGTCCATCTGTTATCAAAAAAAAGAGGGAGGTGTGAATTTTAGTCTTTCAAGGCTATTATATCCCTTTGAGGTAACTGAGGTGAAAGTTTTGTGCCTTTTTTGACAAGCTATAAAAGTCAGTTGTCAAGGGAACAAAACCTCTCACCCTTGTGAAAAGCCTTTATCCTGAAAAATTCACACAATGCACAATGATGTACTTTTTTGCAAGGTAAGTGCATGGCATCCATTTTTCTAATCAAGAGACAGAACACTCCTCATTTGATTGCATCAGAACAAAAAAATATCAATATTGATTGAGCCTGTTTGCAGATTCTGCATAACAAATCAAGTTGAAGAATTTTGGCGTCATTGTACTGGAGCTGATTAGGTTTGAAAGGGTGGAACTCGTTCCTCTTTGAGATAATAATTGTGCTCTTTCCTACCCTGAGGAACCAAGGTTCCCCTTAAAATGTGTTGCTGGTTGTTTTTCTCCACACAGCTCCTTATACTTGGTCTTATGCCAGCATGGCAGAGCAAGCCTGAACTCTACCAAAAATGCATTAGCAATGTCATAGCCAGCCGCTGTAGTGCTCGACAGCTGTTGATGAGAATACACATTTACTCCCAGTCTGTGTGTTTACAGACCCATGATATATGATCCAATATACCAGAGCTTGGAAATAGATTTGTTTTTTTTAGATTATATTCTTCTTATTCCCCACTGTCCTTTGATCGAGCCTCATTCCCCAGCAGCAACGCTGTCCATTGTTACAGCACCAGTACTTAAATGCCCTTCTTTCTCTTTTTGATGTCCAATCCTGTGTTCTCAATTGGTTTTACCAGATGTCAAAGCTCAGGTCAACACTTCCCTCTCCTTAGTGTCTGATGAGGACTGAATGGATGCTAGTGGTTTTTCTCTCATTACCTGTTATTGTTCTATACCTGTTGTATAACGTAATATTTCATCAACTTGCTATACACTGTACACCCAAATTAATAATCATTACAAAACCCACGTACGGTTTTACAAGGATGTTTTTACAAATTCAAAAACCAAACAAATCCAGCTGTGCTTGCATAAAGTCTTATGTTCAATATAATCCACTACCAATGAAATCAAGTTCTTAAAAGTAATGTTTATGAGAATTTACCTTAACCATTACTCATGTATATCAATAATTATTACTCATGTTTATCAGTATTTGTTACCCATGGTTATTAGCTGTAAATTATAATTATATGTATATATATACTGGTTTTTTTTTTCAAATTTATTGCAAATTAGTGCACATTAAGCCCATCCCAAAAACGATAAAAACATGTCGATGGGAGGTGTCTCCAATCAGAGCCATTAGTACAGCAAATACTCGACATTTAACTAGTTTACAATTCACATTTTTTTTGTAGGGTTCCTGCCTTTTGCAAAATAATAAAAAGATGTATGTAAAAACAATTGTGCAATATATTAACCACTAAGGCTTGCTGAGTCGCCAAAGAAAGTTCCTAGTTCGTGAATTGTTCACTTACAATGGCAACAAAGTTTTTCTGATTCTGATTCTGATTGATCATTGTCATTTGAGAGTTCACCAGTAGAAATTACAAAAAATAATCATTCATCCTTTTTTCAATATAAATCCAATACAAAAAAACCCAAAATGACTTTTTTGCAGACCCAAACAAAAAGCGGCCACCTGAAACAAAGTTGTCAAAGTAACTTTGAAAGTCATCCTTAAACTTAAGGCCTCCCTTAACCACAAGCATGGGCACTACAGTTTGTACAGAATTTTGTAGCAATGTGCACGGAGACTCACATGTAAATATTTTTGCATTAACTTATGGACATTTTATTTATTGACACAGAAAGCACACACTGTATGCCTGTAAAATAAGTGTAAAATGGCTCTATGTGGAGCTGCTTGCTTGATGCTGAATTAGTGGACGACATTACTCCCATTCAACCAGTCCAGGGTGTACCCCGCCTCCCGCCCAAAGTCAGCTGGGATAGGCTCCAGGATACCCGCGACCCTAATTAAGATAAGCCCGATAGAAAATGGATGGATGACATTACTCCCATTTAATAACTCATGCTTTAATAAGCAGTCATGTATTTATGTTTAACAGTTCCAAACTATTACATAACATTACTCAGCCATACTGTAGTGAGGATGGATGATAGGCTGATCTTTTTTTTAATGCCATGCGACCAGCCCACATTACATTCGAGATGATACAACAGCAAGGAGGTTTCTCAATGCTATCGTTGAGTTATTATGTGTTATTATTGCTTTTAATGTCAACTACTGTATATTCTGTAATATTGGTATAAAGGTAATTATAAGGGTGTTATTTATTGTCTTCAGTACGCTAATATTAAAAATGCAAGTGGGCCATAAACAGGATTTCTGTGCTCTAACTTCAGAAATATTCCATTTATTAATATTCTGCAACCAAGTACCCATAAATAAGGGCCGAATGTGACACTACTTACCACTTTGAATATTATTGTTATATTTTGTTTTTCACCTGAGAACATGGGTTGCAGTTTAAAGAATGAACCAAAGTGATCAACAATGCCATTAAAATAATATATTAATGTATTGCAGTTTATATATAGTGTGTATTTGTTTGTTTATGATGTGGTAAACATATACACTCACATAATCTGCAAACATTTCCTCCTGCATTAAGCAACTGCAAATGTGTTTCCTTTACCAAGTCATCTTTATTGCTTTATACTTGTTGATATGTTGCTGGCCAGTCATGTCAAACAGTCATGTTTGTGATAATCTGCAGCAATCCTTTAAGGGAAACTGCACTTTTTTAAAAATGTGCCCATCATCCACAATCCCTATGTGAAATATGAACACATATTTACTGCTATTTTATGTCCATTGTAAAGCCATAAAATGAGTTAGTATGAGTTACCTATCATTGCACATCATTTGAAGGCAACTATTTCCACTATAAAGCCCTCTAAAAACCCCTCTAACAACATTTATCATTTTATATACATGCTGTGATCATACATTAACAAGTACATTGATGGTAACATGTAATACTAACAGCATTTTGCCATATTTTGCTGATTTAAAACATTACCGAAAGTTATTTCCTACTCCATAGATTTCACATAGCCCATAGAAGCTCACTCTACTGCAGTCAACAACAGCAGTACAGAAACAGAGATGACACTTACAATGTCCACGTTCATTGGGATGATGTGTCTTTCAACATAAGACTTGTGCTCCAATACCCAGGTAAAAATGCTGACAGCAAACGAGCATCTTGTTGAGTCTTCGTTGCAAAATTAAAAGACAGTAGTATCCACTTTTAAATTAGTCCCGTTGCAGTGGCTTAAGGCGTTGTGAGCGACGCTGAGAGTAGTAAAGTGTTGTGTTTTTTTAGCGATTGCAATAGCAACAACACATCATCAGTAGCATAAAAGTAAAGCAGCGCACGTTTGTATTAGCGGGTGAGCAATCCAACGCTTTGAGAATTCTGCTTCACAATGACAGGAAGAGCCGAGACCAAAAGATCAAAATATAGTTTTTTGTGTTAGCTGCTACAAAAACAATATCACTGTAGCTTGATAAAGGTACAGGTCAGTTATGTATATAGAATATGTTTTCTGAAGGTTGTTTTAGGGTTAGTTAGGCTCAAACAAACTTGTTTTCTGGCTTCAGAAATCACAGAACAGAGAAATAAATACTGTATGTATGAATGTTTCACATAAAGATTGTGGACAATAAGCAAATTTCTTTTAAAAAGTGCTGTTTTCTTTTACGGTTCAACCTCACTTGGCTCGCATCAAATCAAAGTTGGACATTTTGACAGTTTTCCGCTTTTTGTCCACATTTTTTGTCCACATTTTCCACATATGCAAACATCTTTTTTGTTTTGGGTCTGGAAACAAATATTTAAATGATAACATTTTTTTAGTTTTATTTTGATTTTAAAAAATGAATGAACAAATGATAAAACCTGCCCTCAGTTTCAAGATCTCAAGAGTCTCGAGAATCATGTCGATTTTTGCATTGCACTTGGAATGTAAAATGTAAAATTTACTCGAAAGTGTAAAGTCAACCTACTCTTAACAAAGACATGTACAGACGGATAAAGCTAACTTGAGCCAAGCTGGTACTGTGCAGTAGACCTATTTATTCCGCAATGGCAAAGGTATGTATGTTTCCAAGTGTCAATGTAACAAAAACCGTACCTTTGAGGCAGGGTACCACCCCTGTAGAAAATGAAAACAAAGAAGTACAACCATAAATATAATATTTTGTGTTTGGTTTTCTTAGTGGACAGCCATATACAGGATTGAGAAGCAATCTCCACAACAAAACACTGTCAAGCTTTCATCTAGAAATGGAAATCACAAGCATAGACAGACAGTCACTGGAAAGATAAATATCATAATTATTCCAGCAGTCTTGAGGGAGGAAAGATACACAGATCCTAACTAGAAGCACTGCCTTTGGATACGCTTATTCTGCAGGAGATCAAAGATGTGCTGTGATTGAACATGTTTCAAGTCAAATAATGAACATGAATAAAACATGTCATATAAGTTTAGAAGAGCCAAAAGAAGATCATTTAAAATGACTTGGTCTACTGCACAATTGCTCTCTGATCAGCTTTATAAGGACTCGTTTTAAAATAACCTCTAAAGGATTCATTGACAACAGGCTACACTGCTGATTATGTTCCATTATTGGTTTCCTTCTTTTTACTCCGTCGTTTTCTCTCTCTCATTTACCTACTAAATATCTGTATCTGACTATTCATTTTATGACTCCAACAGTTGGATGATGGTCAAGGTCCAGTTCTGATGACCACTGTGGCAATGCCTGTATTCAGCACCAAGAATGAAACTGTAAGTACCAGTACCTATTGTGTCCTAACAATTTCCAGAGCAGTGGCCACCTGTTGTCAGTTCTTTCTTTGACAAATCTTTTGAAAACTGATCACAACAAGAACCTTTGTTATTGACTGAGATGACTGATCTGTCAATAACATTCAATGAATATTAAAACCTGAAATATTTATTCGTTGAACATTTACTTCTTACAAATTGCAAAAAGTATGTAGAACTAGGGCTGTCAATGTTAACGCATTAATGGAAATTAATGGACAAAAAAACTTCAAAAAAAGCTTCAAAGCCCTGGCAGATGGTTCTCTTGACAAGACCAACGATATTTGTATCTAATGTGGTTGTGAGTTGAGTTTATGTTAAGAATATGTCTCATTTCGAATGCCAAGAAAACGAGAGAAGTTACTGGTTCACTGCGGGTATTTTTTATTTATGCAGTGCTACCTTGGCATAAGAGTGTCCCAACTAATGTGTGTTTTTTTTAATTTAATGAATTGTTAGTTACTGGCAGGCCTAGCCGAGGACAGCCATTTAAGGCCTTGTGTCAATGTGATCATGATTAAAGTTGTCAACAAATGTAACTGTTGATATGTACCAAATCATATTGTTTTTACACTGTATCAAATTGTTCTGTTTTTAAAATATATCGGTTTTGAATCATTTCTTAACCTGTGTATCTAATGCATAACAAATCATTTACCACAAAGACATGTACATCTCTACTCATTGTGGGTGAAAACGTTTTCTATCTGCAATTAATTACAATAAATGTGACTTAACTATGGACAAAATGTGATTAATTGGGATTAAATATTTTGTTTTGCTTATTTGCTTATTTTTATTTTGGAAGCCTTATATACAATATGTAGGTTAATGGATAAGTGGGTATAATCTATTTAAAAATTGATATAAATTATGTCTTTGAAAGACAAGTCAAGTAGTCAAGTAGTTTTAAACTACTTTTATTTGTTTTTCATTTCTAAATGGTGTTGCCCATTTATTGTTTTTATTGTTTATACGTTTTTGAATAAGAATGATGTGTCTCCACACTCAATATGTATGAGAAACTTATATTAAACCATAATAAAAGAAAGTGTAAAGAAATAAACATGTTTTCTAAAGTGTACTTTGCCTTGAAGAGCAGATGGAGGCGTTGGCGGAGGTGTAGGAGAGTGGTGGAGGAGGTCGGAGTGAGATTTCGTATTCGTTCTAATGTACGCTACACTACATACTGTAATTCTATCCATCCATCCATGTTGCTTATCCTCATTAGGGTTGTAAACAAAAACAGCGCTGTACACCGCCATTGTTGTGTCCATGTTTGCAGTCTTAGCACATTCACGTCTCTAAAGGGGTGGAGCTATGACGCAAGCTCTTTCATAGAAGCTGGAGGGAGGCCGTAACTATGGAGCTATGGAGACGCTAACGGCATCTTCAACTTTTTCCACTCTGGGATCCGGTTTAAAAAAATGTTTGTTCACAGACCCTGAAAACGCCGGCTTCGTATGGATGAAGCGCGGGTTTGATAATGTACAGTAATTGTGGATTTAAACCTCGGATCGCATTTGTCTGAGTGGGGTTTTAATGGATGTTTGTACGCTCGTAAGTCACATCAAAGCTCGTACCCAAAAGCAAAATTTTGTCTGTGTAACGGCTCGTATGTTGAAAAACTCGTAAGTTAATGCACTCGCAAGTCGAGGTACCACTGAATATATGCATACTGTATACTGTATTTTTCACATTAACTTACTGGCTAATAATTGCATGACATTAACTATAACATTACAGTAATTTGCTGTGAAGTATCTCCACAGTAACTTATTGTAATTTCACAGCTGAGACTGTACAGTTAATTACAATAAAGTTACCATTAATTGTTTTAATTTCACACCTGTTAATTACAGTGTTGTAACTGAAGAAATATCATGTGTCTTGTTGAACATAAATCAAAGTAAATGGCCTGTAGTTTTACATATATCCTGAAAGTAATGCAAATATTAGCCAGTAATTAACTGTGAGTTTACAATACCGTAAATTTGACATGTTAACTGTGAATTTACCACACTATCTGATGAGTAAAAAAAAGACAACAATACTGAACTTACCATTTTTATTGCTGTTCCAAAAACATGTTTTAAAAATATAAAATATAAAACTTCATAATATAAACATCAACAAATGAAAAAATACTGCACATGTTCTTGTCCATCCATCCATACATCCATTTTCTTCCGCTTATCCGAGGTCGGGTCGTGGGGGCAGCAACCTAAGCAGGGAAGCCTAGAGGTCCTGCTGGCTCGATGAAGCCAGCAGGACCACGTCATCTGCAAAAAGCAGAGACCGAATCCTGTGGCCATCAAACTGAAACCTCTCAACGCCATGGTTGCGCCTAGAAATTCTGTCCATGAAAGTAATGAACAGAATCGGTGACAAAGGGCAGCCCTTGCGGAGTCCAACCCTCACTGGAAACGGGCTTATTGGAAATCCGACTTATTGCCGGCAATGCGAACCAAACTCTGACACCGGTCAAACAGGGAACGAACCGCCTGGATTAGGTGGTTCGATACCCCATATTCCCGGAGCACTCCCCACAGTATTCCCCGAGGAACACGGTCGAATGCCTTCTCCAAGTCCACAAAACACATGTAGACTGGTTGGGCAAACTCCCATACACCCTCAAGGACCCTGCCGAGAGTATAGAGTGGTCCATAGTTCCACGACCAGGACGAAAACCACAATGAATCCGAGTATCGACTATCTGGCGGCTCCTCCTCTCCAGAACCCCTGAATAGACCTTACCAGAAAGGCTGAGGAGTGTTATCCCAAGATAGTTAGAACACACCCTCCGGTCCCCCTTCTTGAAAAGCGGGACCACCACCCCGGTCTGCCAGTCCAGGGGCACCGACCCCGACGTCCATGCGATGCTGCACAGTCCTGTCAACCAAGACACAACATCCAGGGCCTTAAGGAACTCCGAGTGGATTTCATCCACCCCTGGGGCCTTGCCACCAAGGTCCTTTTTGACCACCTCGATGACCTCAGCCCCAGAGATAGGCGAACCCGCCTCAGAGTCCCCAGGCACTGCTTCCATGATGGAACGCGTGTCGGTGGGATTGAGGAGGTCTTCAAAGTATTCCCTCCACCGGTCCACAACAACATTTCGAACCGAGTTCAGCAGTACACCGTCCCCACCTGGTGTTGACCGTGCAATCCTTCCCCCTCCTGAGACGGCGGATGGTGGTCCAGAATCTCTTTGAAGCCATCCGGAAGTCGTTTTCCATGGCCTCTCCGAACTCCAGACGGTCCCAGCAGACCCTCAAAATGAGTTTGGGTCTGCCAGGTCTGACCGACATCCTCCCTACTATTAGAACCAACTCACCACTAGGTGGTGATCAGTTGACAGCTCCGCCCCTCTCCTCATCCGAGTGTCCAAAACATATGGCCGCAAGTCCGACAACACAACCCCAAAGTCAATCATCGAATCATCACCCAGGGTGTCCTGGTGCCAAGTGCACATGTGGACACCCTTATGCTTGAACATGTTGTTCGTTATAGACAATCCGTGACGAGCACAGAAGTCCAATAACAAGACACCCCTCGGTTTAAGATCAGGGGGGGCTGTTCCTCCCAATCACACCTCTCCAGGTATCATTGTCGTTGCCAACATGAGCATTGAAGTCACCCAGCAGAACAAGGGAATCCCCCGAGGGAGCACTCTCTAGTACTTCCTCCAAGGACTCCAAAAAGGGCGGGTATTCTGAGGTGCTGTTTGGTGCATAAGCGCAAACAACAGTCAGGACCCGTCCCCCCACCCGAAGGCGTAGGGAAACTACCCTCTCGTTTACTGGGTTAAACTCCAAAGTGCAGGCTTGGAGCCGGGGGGCAACATGAATTTCCACCCCTGCCCGTCGCCTCAATGCCGGCAACACCAGAGTGGAATGAAGTCCAGCCCCTCTCGGGAGGACTGGTTCCAGAGCCCTTGCTGTGGGGTGAGGTGAGTCCGACTATATCTTGCCGGAATTTCTCCACCTCACGCACCAGCTCAGGCTCCTTCCCCGCCAGAGAGGTGACATTCCACGTACTGACAACTAGCTTCTGTAGCCGAGGATCGGACCGCCAAGGCCTCTGCCTCCGGCCGCCACCCAGCTCTCTTTGCACCCGACCCCTTTGGCCCCTCCCATGAGTGGTGATCTCATGGGAGGGGGGACCCATGTTACCTTTTCGGGCTGTGCCCGACCGGGCTCCATGGGTGCAGGCCCGGCCACCAGACGCTCGCCATCGTGCCTCCAGGCCTGGCTCCAGAGGGGGGCCCCGGTGACCCACGTCCGGACGAGGGAAAACAAAGTCCATTGTTAGTGTGCATCATTGGGGTTTATTGAGCCACTCTTTGTCTGCACATGTTCTTGTGCTTTATACAAAATAATAGATTAACGAGCAGAACATTGAAAAACTGTACTTTATACCTGAACATCTTTAACAGCTCTCTGTTTACCGATCGATCTATGCTCCCACCCTCACCGTTGGTCTTGAGTTATGGATCATGACCAAATGAACGAGATTGTGGATACAAGTGGCAGGACTCACCCTAAGAGATAGGGTGAGGAGCTCAGAGTAGAGCCGTTGCTCCTCCAAATCGAGAGGTAACAGTTGAGGTGGCTCGGGCATCAGTCCCAGTTACCCTGGTGAGGTGTTCCGGGCATGCCCATCCGGGAGAAGACCCCGGGGAAGACCTGTCGCACAGCTGGCCTGGAAACGCCTTGGTGTCTTCCCAGTGGAGCTGGAAGAGGTCGTTGGAGACCAGGAAGTCTGGACTTCCCTACTAAAACTGCTGCCCCCGCTACCCGGATAAGCAGAGGAAAATGGAATGGAATGGAATGGTATTGCTAGATAATTTTTAACCCAGTTTAAACAGAATCCTTTGATTCCATACCTTTCTATTTCTGTAATTTTTGTAATTAGGATGTTGTGATTAATTGTATCAAAAGCTTTTGACAAATCCTTAAATACTGCAGCTGCACTCTTTCTGCGGTCTAATCTTCTGGTAATTAGTAATTTTCTCTGTAATTTTGATTAGTGCACTGGAAGTTGAAATGCTCACTGTATCCGTATTGGCTCTCCCTGAGTATTCTTATTTTTACATTTGTTTGGTTCTAATAGCAATGATTTTGGAATGATGTACAAAATTGAATGATTGCAATGATTACTAATTTATGTCAGCGGTTCTGCTATCTCTTTAATTACTTTTTTTCATTTCAATTTCATTCAAATAACTTGCTGTTTTTGCTTTGCATTCATTGACAATGTCAATTATTTCCTTTTTTGTCACATCAGTGAGGAACAGAGTTGTGCTCTTCCAGTTTAGGTCCAATATTTACAAAGTAGTTACTGAACCTTTCATCGGCCTTGTTCATATCATCATTATTGGCAGTAGAGCACCATGACTATTGTTTCGGTCACCCTTGGAAGCCCAGTGCACAGTCCTCCACTAGGTGGCTCTGTCTCACAACATTGCACAATGTCACATGTCCTTTGAGGTTTCGAAATAATGTACAGAAAATGGTCACATTTAATGAAGTATATAGGATTCCACATTACAAAACACAACATTGCTGTCCATAGCTTTATCTATGTTTAGATTAGTATCTGGCAAACCTAATCATCTTTGTTCCAAACAAAGTCTTGAAACAAATAAGAAAATGTGTTATCTACCTGGCATTTTAAATACTGCCTAAAAATTATGTTTTTTAGAGGAACCATGGCATTTTACTTGGGGTTGTCGGGACGGATGTTCCTGTCTCAGAGCTGCTCAAGACTATTCCTAAATACAAGGTACAAGATTGTCATATTTCATATATCTATTTCATATATGTCTTATTTCTCCAAATGTCATATTTTTCCAAATCCCGAATGTAATTATACATCAAAAAATTCTATCCAGAGTGGACATGGATACAGTTTTTTATTATCAAATTATGTAGCGGATGAATAAAAAGTTTTGATTAAGATTGATGTTTATTGTTCTTGCCTGCTTTCTCCAGTCCAGTAATTAAATGAATATGCCACCTGAATGAATGAATATGCCACATATGCCACCAATGCTTTGTGATAGTGTACCATCCTGTGTGTTCGTTTTGCCATTTAAGTGTTATTTGCCTAGACATAATGGAGTCAACATGAACATCTTGTATCGTGAACAAGACATAGAAGTAAAAATGAATACATAACTCAATTTGGTTAGCTGCAGAGCAACACGCATTTACTATCCAAAAAGAGAAACAATTTCATTTATTGGGCCATTTGGCGCAGGAAAACATTATCTTTGTGTAAGCAGAATTTTTGATACACCTCTTGTTTTGGAAATCATTAGGCAAGTGTACTTAATGTTGTGACCCATGAATGCACATTATACATTATATAGTGTGCCTGTCTGTAATTAATGTTTTCTTTCTTATTTGCATGTATTGTCCTAGTTGGGGATTCATGGCTATGCATTTGCGATCACCAATAATGGCTACATTCTCACCCACCCAGATCTGCGCCCACTTGTGAGTATCTGCAGTAGTCCCATTGAGGGGAAGAGTATTGTGACCGTAGACCTAAGGTGCAGACATTACTGCTGCACTAATACATAATAATTGTAAATTGACACAGAGCATGTACAGCAATAAATGTGGATTACAGCCTACTGATGAGGTGGTAGTGTGCTCCAGCTTTCTCTACACATTGATAGACAAGAATATATTGTCTGAATGGCTGTGATCAACTCAATTGTATTCACAGACTCCTCTCACAAACAAGGAAGATTCAGAGTGGGTGTTATAGGTGAATGAGTAGGATTATAGAGAAAATAAAGTGATAAGACAACGAAAGATGAGGAGGAGAAAAAAGAGGCAATGAGGCAGATGGTATAATAGTGGCCAAATTAAAATGTTAATGAGCTGTGTTTCACAACTAATGAGAGTTGGGAGGCTGTCTTCTCTGATAGATGAACATCAATGTGATTTCCTAGTACACACATGTCTATGCATTCATCTATTTACCTATCTACCTATCAAAAGCCATTTTATACAAGTCCTTGCTTTTATATGTAATTCAGTGCAAAACTGATGACATGTTACGCGGTAGTAGTAGTGATGGAATGCTCCTTATTTGATCTAATACAATATTCTAAATTAAGGGAGCATGGGTCAAAGTTCATCTTACTGGTCACAACCAATTTTTCTCTACATTTTTTCCTATATATTCTGTAATCAATGATCTATTATATATTGTTTTAATTTCTTCTAATATCCCTCGCTTTCAATGCATGTATTTACTGCCTGGGCAGTATGGTGATGGAAAAAAGCGAAGGAAGCCAAACTACAGCAGTGTGGATCTGTCCGAGGTAGAATGGGAGGACAAAGATGACACTGTGAGACTCTTGTAATTTTACACCACCGCAACAAAAACCGTGTTTGACACTCAGCCTACCCATTCTCTGTGTATTTAGCTGAGGAATGCCATGGTCAACAGGAAGACGGGGACTTTTTCAATGGAGGTGAAGAAGAGTGTGGACAAAGGGGTGAGCAATGCACATTTTCATTGACAATCTACAAACAAAGCCATTTTCTAAGATCCGGTATGGTGTTCCAAAGGCAATACTCAGCAGCCTACTCTGCCAAGAGTGTACATACAGTGATGTACAACATTGACTGGGGAATTTGTGTCTGATTTGGTTTGCTCTGCATGCACGAATATGTCTGCCTCAGTGTGTGAGCCTTTTATCTCCAACATGCACATGTCGCCGAAAACGAGAGAGAGCAGTCTACTGAAGAGAGACACACAGGTGTGCGCATGCGTGTGTGTGTGTGTTCACTTTGCACTTTTAAACCTTTGTAAAGAACATTCTACGTTAGCCTGATAACAAGTATAAGGATTAATATGTATCTAAAAACACACACACTGAAGCACACAGACGCTCATGCATATTCAATTAGAAATTATTTATGCTAAAAGTCACAGCAGAATATACAGTACATGTCAAGCAGCCACGAGCAAACACTCCCCTGACCAGTAGATGGAGCCATGCTGCAGCAAATCCCATCCCATTTACTATTTACAGTTTTTCTCTATTGCTTTGGTGCATTTCTCACATCACTATTTACATTTGGACAGCAGTTAGTACATTTCTCAAATCAATTAGTACAAACAGCAAAACCTAGTGGATAACCTGCAAAAGCATGTCACTTGCTAAAAGTGGATAGTCCATTAATCAAGTGTATCAAGTATCCATGTCAATGAAACTGCAAAATGAGAAGTCTTAAATCCATTGTTTATGAACAAGATGGTCAATTGGCTTTATCATGTTTTCATTATGACAGTTTATTCTCTCAGTGTTTTCCAATGCAAAAAAGGTCAGAACTTGCTGACACTACCTGAATGTACAGCCGTTTGAAAACTACAGTAAAGTTGCATATTGCTGTACTTAGGGTAGTAAGTGAGTACAAGACACTGAATATGTATGTTTCACATTTTTGCTGTATATGCTCTTTGCAATACTACAGCATTGTGCAAAAGAAAAATACAGTTAGCTACAGTCACTGTCAGTCAGAAAAAAACATAAGAAACACCCTTTGGTAGAGCTGTGCACAACTGCGAACAATATACAGTAACGGTACATACTGTGATGGAACATGGGTACAGTTTTCATTCTGGCACATCCAGTCGTTCCTGTGTGTTTGGTCACATATTCTTACCGACATCACAACAGACTTTTTCTTTTGCAACGCAGCGAGGAAAGTATCTCCTTGAGTGGAGAATCCATCCTCTGCATGAATCTGCAGCAATGTCATCACATACTGCATCCATGGCTGCTAGCAGGGTTATTTGTGTATGTGGACACCGGTCATACATCTTCCACCTCCAGGAAGAGAAACTTCTTAATGGGATAAAGGAATGGGGAGTAAGAAGGGTGATATTCAACCAGCATCCTCTGATGTGCTGCAAAATACCGTGTGACCAGATGTGAGTGGTGAAAAGGGACATTATCCCACACAACAACATGCTGGTGGAGTTGGCCCTCACCCCTCTCATTCTCAGGGATTATGTTCCTGTAAAGAGTGTATAAAAAAGTAATCAGATGTTGTGTATTGTATGGACCAAGAAGGGGGATACGGTTGAGGACACCATTGTCTGAGATGGCTGCACACATAGTAATATTTCTCCGCATTGGCCTGGGACATCAGTGGTTGCTCTCTGTTCAGTGATATTTCTTCCACGCCAGACAGAGAGAGAGAAATGAAACAACTTTTCTTGTAACATATTGTAATGCATTTTCAAAAATACAGTATATGTACAGTATGTTCTGTCAATGCACATACGGAATTGCGTGAAACTATGCAAAGTCAAACTGTTTACAGTGCTGAACATTAGAGTATACACAAAAGACATGTTTTGTCTGTACATACTGGTGACGTATCTCCTTCACTCTCACTGTTCCGTTCAAACGGCACTTTGTACAGTTGTGTCATGCGCATTTCATTTCTCCTCAACACTCTTTCATTTGTTGCAACTGACACAGATTCCATAATGGCAAATACATTGTTATCTTCTGTGACAGCACTTTGAATTTCTCTCAACCTTATTGCGTTGTTTGCAACCATCACTGCACAATTTCACAAATAGCTTCCTCAAGCTGTGGGGTAAAAAGTGACCCTCTTCCCCCTGTGCGAGGTTGTCTATCAATCCAATGTCGTGCAGAGTAAAATTTCAGTAATGTACAGTAAACATGAGATACTGTATTACGGAATGAGATATTGGATTACTGCCCAATACTGTACTATACATACCTGTTCTCCATACAAAATGTTTGAATGATTGAATTCACTGTGGTGAACCACATTGTGGTACTTCCAAAATTTGGTTGGACCCTCCGACCAGCCTCAGCCGTTGTGAGGCTGTGATTGATCACATGGTCCACAAGTGTAGCCCTAATTTAATCAGGAATGTGTCTATGTACCTGACCTCTACTCCCTCCCCCCCTGTTTTGTGCCCTTCCTCTTCCCCTTCCCCTTCTTCCCCACATTTTTACCCCTCTTCCACGATGCTGACCTTCCATTTCTTTGTCACAGATTTGTAGAAAAGGTACACACTGTGTCCTGCTAAGTTCATACAGTAGTGTATATTCTTGCAAATGGGGGTCCATGGGATTCCTCCCTGAGTGATTGTGAACAAGTGTCTTGTCATTGGTTACAACTAATACTTCACACACCTCCTTGTGCGTGAAAGTTGAAGTTCCCCTAGGAGACATTTCCAGTAAAAATGATAAAGAAATGCATAAAATTTGCAACAGTTTTGTATGTAATAACTTAAGCATTGAAATGAAGACTATTAGTTTTATTGTGAATGACTGTTCAGCATCCATAAGTATAAGTCATTTTGACTGACATGACATAAGCAAATGATAATGTTGTAAAAATGCATTGTATTGTATAAAAGCACCTGATACATGTCCAAAATCATTTGCAATCTGTTCAGAGGAAGGAGAAATTGCTACTATCATGTGCACAAATGACTAAATGTTGTGGAAGTTGAACTAATAGTTATGATAATTTACATTCTGATCTGAGAATTGCACCAAAGCGACTGAGAAAAACTGGTATGTGTAATGTTGCGGAAATGATGTTGCGAAGGTGAACAGCAACCCACAATGCATTATACGTTTTTCTTTTTGTTCCAGCGACGTGTACTGGTGTTGCATAACGATTACTACTACACAGACATCCAGGGTACTCCTTTCAGGTAAAACAAATTGAGATATTTACCCGTGAACATAAAAAGAAAACTTGGTTTTATACTATTCACACTAAATCGTTTTTTAATTATTATTGTTAGCCTTGGGGTAGCTCTTTCCAGAGGCCATGGCATGTTCTTCTTCAGAGGGAATGTGACTGTGGAAGAAGGTATAGTGCTTTTCCCTCATTGATGATCACTTTCATTACATACAAACAATGGTATTTAAATTTGTATTACCAGTAACGTGATAAATTATGATTGTGATAATGTAAGCTTGTGCGGTACGTTACACATCAGTATCATAAAAATTGGTGCCAATGTTGCTAAAGCAATTAAATTGAGTTTATGAAAGATAAATTAATGGAGGATCATGATAGAACTTGCTTAAGTCACTTTTCAGCTCACCATCTCATGTGTCAGTGCAAATGTGAAGTTAAACCTCACATTAGATAGGAATTGTAATATTTTCTAGTGACTTTTTAGCTTCGTTAATCATATATTGACAGAGACATATGTCAGCCACAGTGTCAACTTTCACGATCCAGCTTCATGCACGTTAATATTCATGTAATGGTGCTCTGTGTCTTATTCCAAACATGTCCATCATTTTGTGCGGTCTGAACTTAACTTGGCTCGTCTTGATCAAACCTGTCGCAACCAGCCAAAACATTTTTTTTCTCTGGACTTTTTAAAAATGTTATTGAATACTGAATATGAATATGTTTTTTTTTTTTTTACTGTAGGTCTTCATGACTTAGAGCATCCTGATGTAGCACTTGCAGATGAATGGTACGAAAATTGAATTGTTTTTGAGTGCATTGGCATAGCTTCAATTGTCGATTGATGCTATATTTAACTATCTAATTGGTCATTCTTCAATTCAACAGGACGTACTGCAACACTGATGAGCACCCAGAGCACCGCTACTTGGCCCAAATTGAGGCAATCAAACTCTACCTAAGCGGACATGAATCCCATCTACAATGTTTGTATAAGTCACCAACACGCAACTTCGCACTGAGATTTGTGGTCTTTGGTCCATAACACAAGTAATGTGTTTTAGGTGACAATGAATTAATTCAAGAAGTCCTCTTTGATGCAGTGGTAACAGCCCCTTTGGAGGCGTACTGGACCAGTTTGGTGCTCAATAAGTCTGAGTATGTAATTTTTACACACTGCAAAGTAAACATTTTCTTAACTGTAAACCTAGAATTATGTTACCATTTAAGAAAACATTTTCAAACTTTAAAATTTTGAAACTAAGGAACTCTGACAAAGGAGTTGAGATTGCCTATCTGGGTACGAGGACCGGGCTGTCCAGAATCAACCTGTTTGTATTACCCGATGAGCTTACAAGTCAGTAAGTATGTTTTGTATTTTTGCTATAGCTTCTATTGTTAACACTGAAGCTCAGACATCTTTCATTAAACTACCCTATTCGGCTAATGATAGGGCTGAAGTATGCATATTTGAGTATAAATACTACATTTTGCACCACTGAAAACTACAATAATTTACATTCTTAAATTAATACAACTAATATAATTTTAATGCAATTCTAGTATTGAATATGGTTATCATTAGACTGCAGGTGCACCTTTTATTGTAGCCTGTGAGATTTTACACTGTTTGAATGCGTATGAATCATTGCTATTGTTTCTGTCTGTCTCAAGAGACTTCCTGACAGCTGAAGACAAAGAGGGGGTGTTCAATGCTGATCACTTCCCTCTGTGGTACAAAAGGGCAGCTGAGCAAGTTCCTGGCACATTTGTCTACTCCTTGCCCTTCAACACAGGTTGGTTGCACTATGGTCACTTTATAACCAGTATTATAACCTTATAATACCTGCACTAAAAACACTCTCATGCCTTTACTTATCAGTGATTTCAACTTTTTACTCAGGGTTCTATGTTTAGTTAGTGTTAGCTCTATGTTTATTTAATGCTTTATGTTTACTTAGAATTCTACGTTGCACTGAATTGCCAAAGAAAGTTCCTAGTTTGTGAATTGTTCACTTACAATGGCAATAAAGTTTTTCTGGTTCTGGTTCTGGTTTTGGTCGTTTCCATTTGCTTTTCCTCTTTACATTTATCAGATGCCCTACGCTAAATGGAAAAAGCCCCTTTGCTCTGGGCGGTTCCTTCTGCCAGGGTCACTAGTCAAAACCTGATCACATAATTCCTGCTTGCTTGATGCTTCCGTCAGGTCGCAGGTACATCCTGCCAAGATGTAGGACATCTAGACTGAAATATTCTTTTGTGCCTGCTGCCATAGGTCTTCTAAATGAGTGACTGATTATCTGATTGTTCTATTTATCGTTATATATTGTTGTTTTCTTCTGTGCTATATGTTTTTGTTTTGTTACTGCTGGCTGCAAAGCTATTTGCCCCACGGGGACAATAAAGACTCTTTGAACCTTGAACCGATGTAGTAGATATGTTTAAATGTAGCTCTTAGCGCGGGTGACCGAAAGCAGGTGACGGACAGGAAGTAACATCACTATCATGCCACCTTGCACATACTTTGTGTGAACGTCTTACGCGATGGAGTTCATATTTAGACGTTGCTGACAGAAGCGGCAATAGGCCAGATGGAACTGGTCACCCTGAAATGGAAAAGACAAATGAGGTAAATCAACAATAAAATGGAAAAAATAAAGACAATACACAAAAAGCAATGACAAAATGGAAAAGACAAAATGAAATTACAATATGACTACATTTGTATATTTTTGCATTATTGATTCTCTATATTTCCACATGTACTGTATTGCCTTGTTTTGGAACTCCTGTGAGTTCATACACAGTATATATATAGGCATACTTACTGTTTGTGAGATTTCTCACTTCTTGTCTCACAGTTGATCTTTTGCTCTACCCACATTTTTCATCTTCTCCCTGCTCTCTTATTAATTCTGTGCTGTGTTCTAGTAGATAGCTCCGATTGCTTTTGGTTGAAATAAGATATGTTAGGAAGAGGTCCAGTCCTTTCCATAGTGACTGGGCCAGAACACACATGCACACACAACACAGAGTTAAACTAGGGCTTTCAAATGTTTTTTTCCTCCGACAAGGGAAGTTGTTCTCATCTGTCCACAGCCCTGGGCTTTCCATTAAGTCTCAGCTAATACAAGTGATCTGAAAGCCTCTTATTTACTGGCAGAGACTTGCCTTGAATGCACTCACTCATGGCAGCAAACCGCAGCCATAAACAATTACTCATTGGTGTTTATGTTCAATGCATGACTCACAGATCACCTCTGTGGTCAGGTCTAAACTAATATAAAAAATGTTGATATGTATAATGACATGTGAACTCCATGTGTTGTGTGCTTGCAGGATCAGAAAACAAGAGTATTGTATTAGCCAGCACAGCCATTCAGCTCCTGGATGAGAGGAAGTCACCCATTGCTGCGGGTAAGTAGAGGGTGGCTGCTTCCATCTCTCCCACACACTCTTACATTGACAGTGGCTACAGTATTCTTCTCTTACCATTTTGCAGGCATTATTTGCCTGCTTTTTTGTTCGCTGACCCTTATTCTTTGCCTCTTCTGTAAAAATTGAAAGCCCACAGAATGATTGTTGCTTTTTTTTTGTCTGCTTGTTGTTGAATGAATTTGTACTCAACAGAATAAGATAAAGCTAACTTTTGCATCCAGGAGTTTTCAAGCCTGACCATATTAACTAGAGATTGATTGGGTTTTTAAGACAGTATCTGATATTGTCCACGGCTTCATATCAGTCATATCAACCAATACCAGTAATGGTAGTAGCTAATGTTACTTATGTACTTGATGTAGTTTTGAATGACGGACACAATGAAGATAAGTTAATTAAAGCAGACACAGTGCTACCTTGACTTACGAGCGCGTTAACTTACGAGTTTTCTGACATACGGGCCAGTACGCGGACAACATTTTTTGTACGGTGTTTTGTTTACGACCCTAGTGAGGATAAGCAGCATAGAGAATGCATGGATGGATAGAATTATGTAGTGGAGCGTACATTAGTACAAATACCAAATCTCACTCTGACCTCCCCCACCACTCTCCTACACCCTTGCCAACATCTCCGTCTGCTCTTCAAGGTAAAGTACACTTTAGAAAACATGTTTATTTCTTTACACTTTCTTTTATTATGGTTTAATATACGTTTCTCATACGTTATTGAGTGTGGAGACATATCATTCTTATTCAAAAACGTATAAACAATAAAAAATTGTGTGGTTTTTGAGGGCACTGGAACCAATTAATGGCATTTATGTTATTTTTTATGGGGAAAATTGAGTAAATCGAGTTACAAGCTAGGCTTGGGAACGCATGAATCTTGTATTTAGGAAATAACCGTCATGTCTTATAATTAGGGAAGTCTGATCAGTTTGGCCCACTGATATCGTCCACCGATAATTGCATAAAAATGTAATATCGGTAAATATTGATATCGGTTTTCCCTATAATGAAATTTATTTTAATTTTAATTTTTAATTAATTTAAAAAAAACTGCTGTACATAGGCCTATGGGCTCCTGTACTGGCCGTCTTCGAGTGTTCCAGTTCCAGTGTGGCCACTACGTGGAAATAATTGGTCAGGTCCTTTTGTTGCTCCTCACAGTAGGAACTGGGCTTCGATGTGCTGAAATCACAGGTGTGGGTTGTATTGCAAAAGTCGGTCAATTTAACCACAGTGGCACAGATAGCATCGACCAACTCACTGCGCCGTTACGACCTTGCTTTTGTCACTATTGTCAGTCAGACATTTTTACCCACGTTGAGAGTCACCAAATGTGGAGATGCGATCCACAATAAGACAGGAGTCGAGGTAAGTGGCACCAAAAAAATGAACATGCGGAATCATAGATGAGTGCCGAGTTGTGTGGCTCCAGGCCATTTTTTAAATGAATACACTTTCACTTTTATTCATGTAATAATATAAAGTAGGAGTCTTTGTGTTGCTGTGCAGACTATAGTTATTGAACCTCTCTCCACTATAACAAATCTCAAGAATCAAAGTGTCACTATCTGGGAAGAGCATTGGTGAGACAAGTGATGGAGTGGGTGGGTTTGAGCTGGGTTGAGAGGCAGGTGGGGTTGATGGTGGGAGGGTACAAAAGGGCAGAAAAAGAAAAGCATTTTCACAGTGCCTGGCTGCGTTGACATGAGAGCAGTGCATTGTGGGTACTATAGGCCTGGGGGAAACCATTGGAGCAGAAGGACAGAGATGGGAGAATCTGTGTGGTGCCACAGCTCACACAAATACACTCACACATACACACGCACATGCTCGTACACGCACAAGACACATGTACCTGGTATACATTTGATTCCTAGCAGAGCGATAAACATGCAGCCCGTCATATTCTTTTCCCAGGATTCTCCTGAATTTGCATCATTTTATCAGGTATGTGACGATACTATACAGTATATACTCCAATTGACTGTACTTGCAGTGCTGTAATGTAATCATGATCATGCCTGTCAGATTGTCTGTAAGAATGATTTTATGTAAGTGGGAGGGGAAATGTAGGCTGGAATGCAAATTTAGCATGGGCCGGTTAGGTCCAGTTTTCACTGGCCTGCGCTCCACTGAGCTGTAGACTTGTAAATACTCTAGCACAGTAACTTGACAAGACAGGCTGATGACATCACATGCCCTCCTACTGCTCATTCTTCTGGACAACTCCCCCCCAGACATCTATTTAGTCATAACTTTGCTGAACATAAACATGCACGTGCACACACACGCACACACACACACGCACGCACACACACACACACACACTCTGTGCCAGCATATCTGTTACTGTGTCTGCGTGCGTGTAGGGTGGCAGTCACATCCTTTGCCACGTGCATTGGGCTTGCTGGCATAACACACAGAGCCAGAAATGTAAGGTCAGCCGTTAAGATGTTAAGACCAACTGCATATTTGTATATTTATACAATCAGGCTGAGGAAGATATGATTTGCTGCTGTTTTCTGGCTTTGCATATGTCAATTGCAATTGATAAGAACACACCAAAAATAAATATACAGTAATGGCCTCTACTGAATGTATGTACATGCATGTTAAAAATCCATTAGAAATTTTTAAAAATTATATTATATGAATTGTTTCCTTGTTTGTTATGTTGCAGCTTTGACAGTAAAAGCAAGATGGCCAATGAATATGAAAATGCCAAATTCTGAGGACGTAAACAACACCTTTTTCTGCAAATGAGAAAAATATACACCAATGCAAAAACAAATGTTTTATATTTTAAAACCTGAATAAATAAAGCAATAGTGACTGTGTGTGAACCATTTCATAATGTGACTAATCACATTCAATCAGGTGTGAAACAGTGAACACATACCAGCAACGATTAATCCTTGAAAACTGTGGTTTACCCTGGGAGTGAGGTGGGTCTCTCCTGGGAGATTCCAGAAGACTTTAGGGGATGCACAGCGGTTTTTGAAAAAAATAAAATAAATAAATAAATAAAAACATTTTATAAACCTGCTAAACTAACTTCAGTAATGTCAAACACAAAATTAGTTGGATTTTTAGTAAACGTAGTCAGAACAGGGCCGCACGGTGGATGAATGGGTAGCATGTTGGCCTCACAGCCAGGAGGTTTTGGGTTCGGAACTCCGTTGGGCATCTCTGTGTGGAGTTTGCATGTTCTCCCCGTGCGTGCCTGGGTTTTCTCCGGGTACTCCGGTTTCCTCCCACATTCCAAAAACATGCATGTTAGGTTAATTGGCAACTCTAAATTGTCTATTAGAGTGTGAATGTGACTGGTTGTATGTCTTTGGTTGTCTTTATGTGCCCTGCTATTGACTGGCGACCAGCCCAGGGTGTACAGGTCAGCTGGGATAGGCTCCAGCATACCTGCAACCCTAATGAGGATAAGCGGTATAGAAAATGACTGAATAGTCAAAACAATTTTATTTCTGTTTAATTAATTTATCATTTTTCATCAGTGGTGCGTAGACCTTTTAATCACATTGGATTTCATCATTTGACAAGACAAGTGGAGTTATTTTTCACCCAAATAGTCTTTCCTTCTGCATTAAAAAAAAAAACACCATGGGCACACGGAGACTGCCCATTTTGTTATGTTATACCAGTGGTACCCAAACTTTTTTGCAGCACGCCCCTTTTGGAGATAAAATGATTTTCCCCAATTTGCCCCAAAATTAGGGTAATTAATTAGGGTGTTCATGGTAGCCTGCCAATCCCCCTCATAACTCCGCGCCCCCCGGTTTGAAAACCACTGAGTTATCAAGAAACTTAAAGATCTGATCGATATAAATACTGCAGTCAGGTAAAATGTCTTCATTTATTTTGTATAATATTTACTGAAAGACATGCCTACATGTATGTAGTTGCCATGACTCACAAAAACGTCTCAACTGACAGTAAAAGTTTGCATGTGTATATGTAATGTTGTGCAGCAGTACAATAATCCACTTGAACCTGTAAAGTTGTGGGAAAACAACAAGGCTGAGTCCAAGTTTTGTTATTGCTTCAAAAATTTACCCATTGTCCCTGAAAGAGTTGTCAGAGAAAATATTCTTTATAAAACATATTTTCTCTGCAAAACTATATCACGTTATTAGGCACAAACAAGGAAATTCTCTACAAATATTCAGCATACATACAGACGATCTGCATAAATAGTAACACAAAAACAATTTTTCCTTCATCACAAACTGAAAACAGCTGCCTACTTTGAATTTCAAAATTGGACAAGATAACTATAAACAACAGCTGAATGACAATACTGAAATTCATTTCAAATACCAGAAATTTACTAAGATCTACAAATACAAAGTAATAAATATGGCAGTTTGCATTTCCTGCAACTGTGATATGCATCTGTCTAGTTCTTTGGCCCTTCCCTTGAAATTCATAAACATTTCCAGTTCTTCTTTAGTGCATAGACAAATACCTATGTAAGTTAGCTACCGAAGTTTCAGAAGACGTCACAAACATGAATCACACGTTGCAGCTCTCTTATTTTTCTCACACTCACACATGCACAAACACACATATGGCATCTAAAGATGATTAAGTTAAAGGGTTGAGGCCCACATTTAAAGTTCGGGGTATGTGTTGTCATCTCCTAGGCAATAGCGTTCTCCAGTGGTTCCTTCTCATCCAGTGTGGCATGCTCTGCTGCACGAGCCATTGCCAACTCCTCCTTCTTCTTTAGCTCCCGCTGATATTTGGCCATGATGGCAGCATATGCGCAACCATACACTGCTGCAGCCAGCATCATCAGACATACTATCCCACACACCACTCCAGTGATGATCACTGTGGCAATAGCGTGGCGCAAGTTGACTGGTCGGTGCCTTTGTTTAGGCTCGCACTCTGGCAAACTTCCTCCTCCTCCCCCAGCACCAAAGCCCTCCCCCATTGCCATTGGGACATGGAGCGCGTGGCTTGAAGGATGAGCGTGGTTTCCATGAATGTGGCCTCGCAGCACCCTCTCCGACTCCAGATGATGTATATTGGCAAACAAGTAATGGTAGCTTGTGGTCATACATGCATGGAAAAGCTGGTAAGGGACCTTCTGTAGGTCTCTGTCCCTCATCTCGACAGGTTGGGAGCAAAGCACCTCATCCACTGCACCACCTTGAGAGCAGAGATATACATCATCAGTTATATTATAATCCCTTTGGCACCTCATTCTTGACATGACCTCAGTCACAGCTCAGTTTCACCAAGTTCATGGGCTTGTGAGGCAATGTTAATTAATCTAGCACTTTAACAGCTTTGTTATGATTAATGGCAGGACTTCAGCGGCCGCCCTCTGTGTTCACCGTGAATCGGTGTTTTATTTATTACTCTGTATTTCAGAAAACACACTGAGTTAATCTCTGGTCTTCTCTTGACAACACATTCTTGCTTCAAGGCCTATTGTTCTGTTTCTTACTAATTACAGTATAAATTTCAGCCATTAAAGTGCAACATACAGACAGGCAAACTAGAAGAAAGTGCCATTTTGATACCAAATACCGTGCATGCCATCATCGCTGTCATGTAAATAATCTAACCTGTAAGTGAAAACGTATTCACGCCTACAAACTCTCTTTAAATTTTGATTACAGAGGGTATGGCCTGCAATTACCAGGTAACACACAAACAGTAAAACAATTACAAAAAGCAAACACATATTTTTGAAAACACATTAAGAAATGGCAAAATAAAATAACATTTCAGGAGCACACACATGCAGAGACATACTTTGACTGTATATTTAACTGTATATATATTATTTTGTAATTGCCATATACGTGGGTTAAATTTTCAGTAAATGAATTCATGATATGCGCAATTTTTGGGCTGTGCAATTAGTTTAAAGGGGTCTTTCAACTAATTGCCCAATTGCACAGCCTAAGAGCGTGCATATAATGAATGCTGGGTCTTGTTTGTTTTCTGAGAATCAACTGCATCTACCGGTAACTTTTTTGCCATGTAATAATAAAAATATACTAATAACAGTGATTAATTTGGTTAGTCACCTTGGACTGCTATTATTTTGAACACTACTATACACTTATAACTAATGCACTGACATAAACAGAAAGAGCTCCATGCTCACACAAAAAACAGGTGGACTGCATCTTATAAAATCAAACCAGAACAATAGCTTTTCACAACTGCACATCCAACAACAAACAGACACACGGTGTGTTTATGTGTGTGCGTTTTTTTTATTGAATTGTTTGTATTATTTTCTAAAATATTATTGTCCAAACAGTGCTCTCACCTTTGAAGAGGTAGGTCTCCAGCCACAGTTTGAGGCCTATAAGGTGGCAGTCACATTTCCATGGGTTGCCTCGTAGCGTGAGCCTGTCCAGGCGGCCCAAGGCCTCCAGCAGTGATCGGTCCAATCGTGTTAGCCTGTTGTGGGCAAGTCCCAGGTGGCTCAGGTTCCTCAGATTGTCCCCCAAGGCTCCGGACAAGCCCGACAGGCTGAAAGAAGGCAAGCAACACATCAAATTAGCAGAATGACTTTAAAATCCCATAGTTTGATTGATTTAGACAGTTGTTACGCCTAACCTGTTGTGTGAAAGATCAAGGTGTGTAAGGGAGTGAATGGGTCCAAACAACCGCTTGTCAAGCTCTCTCAGGCTGTTGTGGGCCAGGCTGAAGCGGTGCAGACTTCTGAGCCCCAGAAGAGCAGTTGGAGAAACAGATGTTATGGAATTATTTGATAGATCGAGAATGCGAACTAGGGCAATTTCTCGAAAAGCCATCGATCCAAGGCCTCTGATCCGATTGTCTTGGAGATATAATTCTTGGGTGTCTGGATGTAATCGGCGAGGAATGTCATACAGGCCGCGACCCCGGCAGTCCACGACTTTGGTGTTTGAGTTGCAGCTGCACTCTTTCGGACAGGCATGTGACTGAGAGAGGAGGAAGAGGAGGCAACACGCCAGTAACACTGTAGTGGCAGAAAGTAGTAACAATAGATTAGATTAGATTAAAACAGAACAAAGTTTTCAGGTGTCTTTTTTTCCCTTTATTTAACCAGGTAAACAGTGAGATTAAAAATATTTTTTTACAAGAGCAATCCTGGAACAAGTGACAGCAGCACAATAGCAAAAACAATTAACATATTAAATGTGTGGTCACCACCTTATCGCGGTATAAGGCACACTGTATATCCCCTGTAGACCGACCACCTGCAGAGGCAAGCATCAGGGTCCAGTGCAGTGTGCCTGGGAGATCTGATCTACTTCTTGGGTCATGGAATGTCACTTCTCAGGCTGGGAAGGAGCTCGACTTTGTGCAAGAGGTTGAGACATTTTGATTAGACAGAGTCAGATTCACCTCGACTCACAGTTTGGGTTCTAAAACCCAACTCCTCAAATTATTATTATGAGCACCCTTGCTCTGTGCTGGAGGAGTCGACAGCGGTGAACGAAAGGTGTCACTCTCCTATGCCTTTGAGTGGGGGAAAGTGTCCTGATTATTGTTTGTGCGTACATAACAACAGCTCACAGTACCCAGCCTTCTTGTAGTCTATCTGAGGGGTGCTGGAGAGATACTCTAGTGACTCCATAGTTGTGTTGGGAGACTTTAATGCATATGTGAGCAATGACAGTGGGAACTGAAGGGGCATGATTGGGAGGTGTAATGTTATTGGACTTCTGTGCAGACCACAACAAACACCTCGTTCAAACATAAGAAGATCCATAAGAAGATCCGCATGTCTATGATCAACTTTGTAGTGGTATCATCAGACCTGCGTCCTTATGTTCTGGACACATGGGTGAAGAGAGTAGCTGATGATGATGAGTTAGATTAGATGGCTGTGGAGGATGCCAGACAGACCACCGCTTTGCCGGCATCCCGGGGGAGGACCGGGATGTTGAGTCTGAAAGGGCTGTTTTTTGCTCCTCCAGTAATGCGGTCACTGTACCGGGCAGGGGTGAAGAGAAATCTAAGCCGGAAGGCAAAACTCTGAATGTATCGGTTGATCTATGTTCTTACCCTCAGCTATGGTCATGAGCTTTCCATTGTGACCGAAAGAACGAGGTCACAGATATAAGTGGCCAATACTAGTTTCCTCTGTAGGGTGGCTGGGTCATCCTAAGAGAGGTGAGGAGCTCGGCCATCCGGGAGTGGCTCAGAGTAGGGCCGCTGCCTTTTCACATTGAGAGAAGACCAGTTGAGGCTCGGGTTTCTAGTGTGGATGCCTTCTGGACACCTTCCTGGTGAGGTGTTCCGGGCATGCCCAACCAGTAGGAGATCCTGGCAACGTCCTGGTATCCTGCCAGTGGACCTGTAAGAGGCGGCCAGAGACCGGGAAGTCTGGGCTGAGACTGCTGCTCCCGCAACCCGGACCCAGATTAATGGAAGATATTGAACTGAGAGAAGAAACTGCTCTTGTGATTCTAAACAATAACTCGTAATAGGTTTGATAGTGATGTGTGATTGTAGAGATGGTAGAAGGAGACCTAGTAATGATCTGTAGATGAAGATATGTCAGTGAATGAAAGAGTGTGTAGAAACAGATGACCATCTGACCATGGACTTGCTGTAAGACTGACATTTGAGATGTGCTCCATGATAAATTGTGTCAAGAGAGTTTGTTTGTGTGTTTTGAGCCACACAAAACATAATAAAAATACACATATAGACAGAAAACTATTTGGCTTGAAAAAGAGTGGGAAGACAAACTTTTTTAAACCCACCCCCTATACGCAACACTAAAGCCAGTTATATTAACACAATATGCAGCAATCCATAAACAAGATATTACACCTACAAACACACACGTACAATATGCATTATTATTAATGCTTTATACCTTGTACAGCTTATCAATACTAATGTGACATTACTCATTGTTATACCATCATCATGTAACAACATATCAAATCATGTATTATAGGTAATTCTTGAATTTACTGTACAGTATATATACTTTTTATGCATACAAGATAAATTTGATTAATAGATATAATGGTTATTAGTGTTGACGGTAATAAGAAATATTTTGTATAGCACGTGTCTCGTATTATGAGAGGCCAAGAGCATACTGGTTCATACTTAAAAGTGATGATCACCCATAGTCAAGAACTGGCAGATAAGTGTTTGCCATCAGTTGTTTTTTGGCCTTGAAAGATAGGCAGGAATTGATTTAAAAATAAAGATCAAGTCAGAATATGTGTTTCCTAACCAGGCACATAATATGGGGAATGAAGGTGAGAGCTACCTGAGATCACCGCCAGTATAGCAATAACAGCCACAGTGATAATATTGCATTGAAAGAGTCATAATTATTAATGGTAATAGTAGCAATGAGCAAATTAACCATAATATAAAAAAGGGAAAATGGACAATAACTGTAATTTTATTGCAACATCACCGTCCCTGTAATAAAACCAGCATGATAACACCATGGATAAATCACTGAGTTATATAGGGAAATACGTAAGTACTGTGAGTGAGTATATGTATGTGTGAACAGGTACCCCTGTAGGTGCGCAAGTGTGCATGACCACAAGCCCATACAGAAATGCGAGTGCATGTGTGAACGTGTAATTGTCACTGAGAATGTAGGAAAGGTGAGGGACTGCCCCGACCAACACAGCCAGGACGAGCCCCCATCACCAGGGAGCCATCAGCCCCACAGGCCAAGCAGAAAAATAACCCCACGTAGACCCCGCCCACAAGACCAGCAAAGAGGCAATCCCGACCAGAAACTGGGCGCCAGCAGGTCAGATGATAACCAACCACCGAGACCAGTGAGCAACCTCACCCCATAATGGCAACTGATCACCTAACGATCCCAGAGCCACCCCCACCAGCCGGAAAGAAGCCCATCTACGACCGGAATCGCCAGCCCCCCGCATACCGCCAGCCCACAGGAGCAGGGCCCAGCCTCTGCCACTCCACAGCCGGCCCCGGACGCAGGCCCGCCCACCCAGGGGCAGAGGAGGCACCGCCTTCCACCCCACAGAAGTTCAAACACCCAGCACCCGTCCCCCACAGAGCTGATCCCTGTGTACCCCCACTAAAATAATAAATACCTAAAAAATTTATAAATAAATACTTAAAATAAATATGTATATATAAAAACAAACACATGCACACATACATACAGCCTCCCACCGGCTGGACGTGCCCTGAACACCTCCACAGGGAGGCGACCGGGAGGCATCCTAACCAGATGCCCGAGCCACATCATCTGGCTCCTCTCAATGCGGAGGAGCAGCGGCTGTACTCCGAGTCTCTCCCAGATGACAGTGCTTCTCACCCTATCTATAAGGGAAAACCCAGCCACCAATCCGCACCAATCCGCCTGTCCATCTCACGTTCCATCCTTCCCATACTTGTGAACCAGACCCCGAGGTATTTAAACTCCTCCACTTGAGGCAGGATCTCATCCCCGACCCGGTGATGGCACTCCACCCTTTTCCGGGCGAGAACAATGGACTCAGATTTGGAGGTGCTGATTCTTATCCCAGCCGCTTCACACTCAGCTGGGAACCGATCCAGTGAGAGTTGAAGGTCACTGCTTGATAAAGCCAGCAGCACCGCGTCATCTGCAAAAAGCAGAGATCGAATACTGTGGCCACAAAACTGAAACCCCTCAACGCCCTGGTTGCGCCTAGAAATTCTGTCCATGAAAGTAATGAACAGAATCGGTGACAAAGGACAGCCCTGGCGAAGTCCAACTCTCACTGGAAACGGGTCCGACTTATTGCCGGCAATGCGAACCAAACTCTGACACCGGTCATACAGGGTTACAAACCGCCTGGATTAGGTGGTCCGATACGCTATATTCCCGGAGAACTCCCCACAGTATTCCCCAAGGAACACAGTTGAATGTAGAGCTGGTCCACAGTTCCACGACCAGCACAAAAACCATACCGCTCCTCCTAAATCCGAGATTCGACTATCCGGCGGATCCTCTTTTCCAGAATCCCTGAATAGACCTTACCGTGAAGTGTGATCCCACGATAGTTACAACACACCCTCTGGTCCCCCTTCTTGAAAAGCGGGACCACCACCCCGGTCTGCCAGTCCAGGGGCACCGACCCCGATGTTCACGCGATGCTGCAGAGTCGTGTCAACCAAGACACGCCCACAGCATCCAGGGCCTTAAAGAACTTTGGGCGGATCTCATCCTTCCCCTGGGCCTTGCCACCAAGGAGCTTTTTGACCACCTCGGTAACCTCAGCCCCAGAGATAGGGGAACCCGCCTAAGAGTCCCTGGGCACTGCTTCCATGTTGGAAGACGTGTCGGTGGGATTGAGGAGGTCTTCAAAGTATTCCCTCCACCGGTCCACAACATCTCGAGTCGAGGTCAGCAGCACATCGCCCCCACCATACACGGTGTTGACTGTGCACTGCCTCCCCCTCCTGAGACGGGAGATGGTGGACCAGAATCTCTTTGAAGCCATCCGGAAGTCGTTTTCCGTGGCCTCTCCGAACTCCTCCCATTTCCGAGTTTTTGCCTCAGTGACTGTCAGAGAAGCAGACCGCTTGGCCTGCCGGTACCTGTCAGCTGCCTCCAGAGCCTGATAGGACTCTTTCTTCAGCTTGACGGTATCCCTCACCGCTGGTGTCCACCAACGGGTTCTGGGATTACCGCCACGACAGGCCCCGACCACCTTACGGCCACAGCTTGGATCAGCCGCCTTGGAGGCAGGAAACATTGCCCACTCGGACTCAATGTCCGCTGCCTCCTTCAGAACTTTGTCAAAGCTCTCCCGCAAGAGGGAGTTCAAACTCCTTCTGACAGGGGACTCTGCCAGACGTTCCCAGCAGACCCTCACAATGCGTTTAGGTCTGCCAAGTCTGACCGGCATTCTCCCCCACCATCAAAACCAACTAACCACCAGGTGGTGATCAGTTGACAGCCCTGCACCTCTCTTCACACAATTGTCCAAAACATGTGGCCGCAAGTCAGACGACACAACCACAAAGTCAATCATCAAGCTGCGGCCCAGGGTGTCCTGGTGCCAAGTGCACATGTGAACACCCTTATGCTTGAACATGGTGTTTGTTATAGACAATCTATGAAGAGCACAGAAGTCCAATAACAAAACACCGCTCAGGTTAAGATCAGGAGGGCCAGTCCTCCCAATCACATCTCTCCAGGTCTCACTGTCGCAGCCAACATGAGCATTGAAGTCACCCAGTAGAACAAGGGAATCCCCCGAGGGAGCACTCTCTAGTACTTCCTCTAAGGACTCCAAAAAGGGTGGGTATTCTGCACTGCTGTTTGGTGCATAAGCACAAACAACAGTCAGGACCCGTCCCCCCACCCGAAGGCATAGGGAAACTACCCTCTCGCTTACCGGGTTAAACTCCAGTGTGCAGGCTTGGAGCCGGGGGGCAACAGGAATCGCCACCCCTGCCCGTCGCCTCTCATTGCCAGCAACACCAGAGTGGAATGAAGTCCAGCCCCACTCGAGAGGACTGGTTCCAGAGCCTATGCTGTGTGATGAGGTGAGTCCGACTATAACTAGCAGGAATTTCTCCACCTCACGCACCAGCTCAGACTTTTTTCCGTCAGAGAAGTGACATTCCACGTACCGACAACTAGCTTCTGTAGCTGAGAATCGGACCGCCAAGGCCTCTGCCTCCGGCCGCCACCCATCTCACTTAGCAACCGACCCCTTTGGCGCCTCCTATGAGTGGTGAGCTCATGGGAGGGGGGACCCACATTACCTTTTTGGGCTGTGCCCGACTGGGCCCCATGGGTGCAGGCCTGGCCACCAGACGCTTGCCATCGTGCCCCACTTTAAGGCCTGGCTCCGGAGGTGGACCCCGGTGACTCGCGTCCGGGCAAGGGAAAACGAAGTTCAATGTTTTTAATCATCATCAGGGTCTTTTAAGCCACTCTCTGTCTGGTCCCTCCTTTAGGACCCGTTTGTCATGGGTGACCCTACCAGGGGCATGACAGCCCCTGACAATTTAGCTCCTAGGATCATTGGGGCACGCAAACCCTTCGAACACTATAAGGTGGTGGCTCAGGGGAGGAGACTACACAAACAGTACACACATAATAAAGATGGTGTTGTGATGTTTGGAGCTCACTGTTCTGCACGATAAGTTACGCCTACTATTGCTGACTCAAGGAGAAATCCGTGGTAAGAGGATGCATTTTGCTTAAAAGGTTTTATATTTTGTTAAGTTATTAAGATAAATATTGAGTGTGAATTTCTTCAGATTATGTTGTGCCAGATGAGTACCATGTTTACCAGCATTGGTGTACCAGTAGATATTTGTTGCTAACTCAAAGTTAATAACAGTACTGTGAGTCAGGCGTATTGGTGACTGTGGATCCGAAGGAGACTTATATTGGTCAAATATTGTAGCCGCGGCAGTCTCACGACGGCTATGGCTATCTTACATAATGAGCTCTAAACATTGGTATGGTGCATGGCTAGGGGACTATTTCTCCATACGTACTCCATCCGCACTCCATGGTTGGAAACCTTGCCGTGGTGCATATTTACTCTAATTTGTATACTGGTTTTTGATCCTGGCACTCAGTGTGTCTGGCAAAAAAAAAATCCATGCACCGTCGGCCACTGATAAAAACATTTTGGGCTTTCTTGAACTGATTAATTGGCTGCACAAAAAAATTTATTCAGTTAGAGTTAGACCTTCTGGAACGAATTAATGGTGCTAACAAAGGTTCCACTGTATATTGTGTTGGAATTGCACTTCTGTTCATGTGTTCAGGGCAGAATCAAGTTATAATAGTGCTTCAGACTCTGTGTGACACTGTGGGGACGCTACACTGTGCCTCCATCGCCGTCATAACAGAGAGGTGTGGCTTGTCATGGTGTCCATGCGTCAATTACACTTAACCTAATTAATTAAATAAATTGCATTGCATGTTTGACAGCCCTAATTTTTAATTACATTTTCATAACGGAGCTGATCAAATTTTTTAATTTTTTGTAATCATTTTGAAAACACCAATCAACGTTGGATGTTGGACATTACCGCCACCTACAGGATTCAGGCGTTTTAACTTGAAGGGTGTTGTGCTCCTACACTGTGCTCTTATTTTATGATGTTTTTATTTTTATTTTGGAGGGTATAATGCAGTTGTTTTTGCATAATTTTCCATACTTTACCAAACATCCTGAAGCAGAGAGTGCCTTTAAAAACACACTGAGACAAGTCTCCGGTTAACCTTTACATAAAATTGCAAATGTCCATATTTTTAAATGGTTGAAGATATCAGACAGCACAGGGCTGAGTTTAATAAACAAGAATATGATGCTCTCGCCCACTCTTTGGGTCTGTTTAGACATGGGCCTTCCGTGACGTCAAAGTCTCATACTGTAACCCCTCACCCACTCTCTACCCACACACAAATCCATACACAGCAGATATTGGGTGTCTGATTCCCTTTGAGTTGCTTCACATGTCCATTCCTCCTGGAACATTGCAGCAGTATTTATAGCATTGGCTGGACTAACTCAAGGCTAAATGAAATGAAGTTCAGGCCGAAGCCTGGGAATGTAGCTGTCTAATTCAGTGTATTGACAGATCCTGAACTCATAGATACAGTGCAGCATGTATAGCTTCTGACACGGCATTTTGTAAAATGGGAATACTACAATCAAATGGGGATTACGAAGCATTACAGCTCATTTCCAGATTTTAAGAACAGTACAAATCAAACCATCAAGAAGCAGAGTAAGATCAAATTCTGTGATTATGTGCACTTCTATCATACACTACACTCAACTCACACGTCAGAAGTTTAATAGAAACATAATTTCATTCATTGAAAGCTGAAATAAAACGTTGTGTGCTGTGCTAATTTCACAATGCTTTTAAAATTCCCATTATTTTGAAATAGTACTGTAACCTCAGCATACTTTTGCACTCTGTATTGAAATGTATTGTTTGAATGTTTCAATTGCATGGGCCAATCAGCTCCAAGTTAAATATTTAAGATGTGTCTTACATTAATATTAAGCAAATTGCAACCGTAAAAATTAATTTGCTATATGGAAAATGTTACGGTGGTTTCAAATTGTTCATATTGTCTGTTCTTTTGTGTAGTTTTGTTCAATGAAAGATTTGAGAAAGATGTTGAGTTTAATATTTAATATGATATAGTTTACAGCACTTTGACAGTATGGTTAGGTATACATATTGTCCGATACTGGTGCCAAATTGGTACATTTGCTTAAAAAAAAAAAACTTACAACTTACTTGTCCAAAAACAATGTATATTTATATTTAAGGAGGTTTGTGACATGCAAGTTGATCATCATAGTAATTTAAACACTTCAATAATATAAATAAAGTGATAATTAGGTAAAACATTCCCCTAAATGATATAAAATCTACAACAAAATTACATAATTATCACAACAAAAACAGCAGAAATAGAGAAAAAACAGAATGTGTATACAAACTTGCAAGATTTGACAGTACTTTAAGTGCATACATTCTGCACAATTCAAAACAGAAATTGTTAAATAATACACATTTGTGCCGATGTTAGACAATTGTTAAATTGGAGTTTACCAGTTAATCCTACATAAAAGAGTCCTGTATTATTTGAGCAAAAGTAAATCAGTGTGACAACCTGCTTGTTCATAATTCCGGTGTTTGTGAATGCACCTCGCCATTGTGATTGGTGGATAAATACATATGTGGGTGTGAGTATACAGTGTTGAGCTCTGCTGTGGATGTGTTGACTTGTGGAGGTCGCCAGTAAAGTTAAAAAAGAGGGTTAGGCTGTGTGCCTCTGGTTCTTATGAGGTTATTCGCACAGTATCACCTTCCATTACTTTTGCAGGTGCTGAGCTAACATCGTTTGAGGTGCAACGTGCAACTACACTTGCGAGCGTTTTCTCCTGAGCATTGTAGCTAGATGCTCACAGTTGTCTGTTAAGGTGACGTCAAGTGTAACACCATTAGTTCACTTGGCAGTAACTATACCTCATTTTAGCCTCTTTTCAGTTCTACTAAATTAATAATAAATCAATTTAGCATCAAAATGAGGCACTGATAGCTTTAGTTTTTAAGTCTGGTTACTGACATCCTTGTCGATTCCGGTGCCATTACGATACAAAAATACATCAGTATTTTTCAGTTACCGGATAGCCTCATCTGTGTATTTCCTTGAAATACACTCATATGTATAAACAAAGTGCCACACATAAACAGAGCATCAGCTCAGTGGAGCGTTGAGGCTCTGGAACGAGGTCAACATTGGAGAATGGCTCTTTGATCTGATGTGTCCCTCCAGCCCCAAGTATACATGCAGAGAGGCTTGTAATGATGTGCGCACACACAACCCACAGCAAGTGGCTACCACTTTAAGTTAGCCTCATACCAATGCATTGCTTTCTGGAAACAAAGATATGAGAGATGCAAAAGTACAGCAATAAACAAAACAGATAGTTGAAAAATATGCGTATCTATGTGAATTCAGAAATGATTTTAATTAGGTGCAGCCATTGCTGTATTACACAACTGTTTATGCATGTCGAGATTGTATCAGCCCGCCTCCATTCCTCATACATACATTTAAACAAAAAACAATCTTGAATAGGTCTCTCACCTCTCATATCTGACGGGCGTCCTTCAACCAATTGAGTTTGCGGTCCTTTTTAGCTCCAATTTTGGGTTCTAGTGACTGACCCTTCTTCAGGATCCATTAGCCGTAATTGAGGCTGAGATGGGCTGTCCTGACTCTCATCTTGGTAGGCTGAGATGGTCAGTGACTAGGATTTTAAAATAAGCCAAGATAAGGCTTCGAAACGTGTGTTGCTCTCAGAATCCCCAACACTGCCTACAAGCATGAAACCCCATCAGAAGAGCCGGATCAGAACACAGAGCTTAGTGCCAGCCAGAAAGACAGTGTGGGAATCACTGACGCTCTCTCACTCGCTCGAGCGCTCTCTTCCTGTCTCTCTTTCTCTTGCTTGCAGCCTGTTTCTTTCTGTCTCTTTTATTTTCCATCACACTGTTTTTTGTGCTCTGACATATTTTTCTCTTTTACCTTTTCCTTTAGTTTAGGTTTGTCTCCTTTAAATTGTACATCCTCTGCTTGCTGCTTGCGTTCTTCCGCCCCCGGTCCCTTGTTATGTCAGTAAATGTGACAGTGTGTCATCAGTGTGCGGACCGCAGTGCTTCTTAAATCTCAGGGTGCCCCTGCACTTTGACAATCATGGTGCCATTTCTTTTTGGTAAGAGCTGAACAAGGTAAAACTGGATGTACCTCTGCAAAAACTGAAACATGAAACCTCGATACCCAGTGCGGTGCTATCCTCAGATGCTAATATGCAAGAGCCACGGGCAAAACACGCTCCCAGTGCAGCAAGAAAAAAATTTAAATCATGCATGAATGCACACATGTGCATGCACACACATAGACATAGTAAGGTATTAAGCTGTTGCAGTAAATCTACATTGGAGGGTTTTTGCATGTACTGTAAATTGATGGAGCACTAAGCTCTCTTGAGCTCTTGGGTCACTTGAAGGAGAGGCAAAAATGGACAATGAATGAGGCTGGAATAGATTAATGAGTGAATAATGGTTAATGATTACTATATTAAATATGACCTTGGGTCATGTCCTCCTTGCTATGGGCCCTCGTCCATGCATATTTACATCCTATTTTTAGCCGAATGCTTTTGGGTCACCCTGTCATATTAAACTGTCATCGAAGATACATTATATTGGCAATTTAGTTATATAACATTGGGGGCAACCCTTCTGGTCAGTCAATGTACTGCATGTAAAACTGTAATCCTCTTTTATTGGACAACTATTATTGTACATATGTTCTACATCAACAGCCTATTCAACTGGCAGCCCACAAGTCTTCCCTAATAACAAAATCTGGGAAAAATTGCAGTAGTCCTAAAAGATAAACTGCCCTTTTTTGAAAGTTTGCCCATCATGCACAATCCTCTTGAGACATGAACACATGTATTTTTTTATTTTCTGTGCATTCTAAAGATGTTAAAACAGATGAAAAGAAACAGCTCATTACTGCACATAATGAGACACATCTATGGCGCTTACAAAGGCTGCTAATAAAACACCTCCAAAAACCTCTAACAAGGTTTTATGGTTTTATAGACATGCTGTAAGTAAGAGGTACATTCATGATAACGTTTAGCACAAGTGCTCAATGTTTCATAGACAACATAAGACCATAATTAAACAGTGACTTTACGGTAATGCTGACTGATAGAATGCCTGTATCTTTCAGCACATCTTGGGCTCCCTGTTGAGCTGGTAAATTCAGCATAGTCCTCAGGTAAAATTGCTGAGTGACAACAAGCATATACAGTATCTGAGTCCTCCTAACAATGTCATCAAGTCTAAGTTGAGAGTCAGTATCCTCTGCTTCTGTTAGTCCGGATGTTTAGTTGGTAGCGTGTGGTATCTCAAAGTTGGGCGACTTTTCAGCTTATTGTCACAAACGTCTACAGTACATGTGCGAGGCATAATTTATAACATAGCATAACTTTTCCAGATTCACTGGCGATGCACACCCCTCTGTAGAGTTGTGAGTGGCGCAGTGAGCGAGGCGCTGTGTCACTATGACAGAAAGTAGTTCTTCAGTGTTAGCTCCTACGATAATAAATTTGATGTAGCTTGGTTAATATGCAGGTCACATTATGTCAATGGAATATTGTTGGTGTTTTCTGGAAGGTTTTTTTAGAGAGCTTTATGGTTAAAACAGGCGAGTCCCATTGTGTGCATTGTAAGCTTCCTGTTTTTCTTCCTTTAGAATGTACAGAAAAGGGAAAGACATATGTTCATACCTCATATAAGGATTGTGGATGATGGTCAAAATTCCACAAAAGATTGTTTTCCTTTAAAAGGACTGCATTATAGGGGAGAATTACATTTTCCCATGTATTTTTTAAGAATGTGGGGGTGTACAGTATATACCTACTGAGCTGGGTTCAAGAATCAAAAGATGAAGAGTCATAAAATCCATTCCAAATCCACCCATCGCCAATATCCCATCAGCACAATCCCAGGCAGGAAGAAATGACAACCGGCTTAATGCCTACAGTTAATTGGAATTCTACTAAGGATTGTAAAACCCAAAAGACAAATCACACGGATGGGTTTGAGTGGGGTGGGGATGAGTGACAAAAATGAACACCATACCATCAAATGCAAATCAAGCAGTTTGTCCTTGAGGCAATAATGCCACATTTCTGCACTGTGTTGACGGAAGAAGCATGTATGGTCGAATCAGGTGTAGCATTTGTACAACTTAGACAGGCCTCATTTGCGTTTGTATTACTTTCTTTTTTTTTATGTTTCTTTTTTTGTTTAGATGCTCAGAGACTCACATTGGAATTCCAAAAACGTGCAGTTTTCCTATAAGTATGAAATATTTATTTAAGCCTTAGTCTTGTTGGTCTAAGTTTTCTAGAGAGAAGGAAATGTAACTGCTTCTTTTTACCTGTAATGCACTTTGACAGATTCCCATTCATTTACTGTATGCCTGAGAACCGACTGTTTCCCACCATTCTGTCCTTACAACGATTTCTGTTGATTCGTTTAGCGCGAAAAAATGATATATCTGTTTTGGTGTCATGATCTAGGCTGTGTTTCCATTGCCCAGCATCTTAAATTAGCTTTTCCTTCTGGGTTTTCCAAGTGGGTGTAGAAACGGTGGGCTGCTGAAAGGATCTGGCAACACTTATGACGAGATAATCTGCACCTGTTCCTCTGGGTGACAGCTAAAAACAGGTCACAAAACGCAAACCTGATTTGAGTTCCTTTTCCCCCTAATTCTGTGTTTTATCATTTAAAAGTTTGCTTCATTTCACCACAATGTGATACAACCCCAATACAGAATGCAAATATTTTGTTATGCATGCTTTTTTGGGTCACAAATCTCACCTAACCTTGGCAAGAGGCACCTTGGACGGCCCACCCGTCAAATACAGGACACATAGAGACTAACAATCGTACACAACATTTTAATTATCTACTGTATTACTGTATATGTTAAAATGAGACAGTGCTTCTTTGAAAAGCAAGTGGCCTTAATCGAGGTGTTTCCATGAACAGTCGATCGCAAGGTAGTGTGGGTCGATGGAGTGTGTCACCCAATCACAGATGCCTCTTTGTACATGTCATATGACAGCTGACATTAAGCGCCCCTCTTGATTCGCTCTTGCATCTCCACGTCAATGAAAGTGGTGAACAGATGTCTCCAGCAACACGGATATGCAAGTTTCATCTTCATTATTCCGATTACAGATAAACTAACTCACTAATATAAGATTCTTATAATGATAAGAAATCCCTTAACTTGTGGCGGCTAGTTATGTAGAAAACAAGTGAATTGTTTGATGGCTGCGTGTCACGTCCTGAACTCCAAAATAAATTATTGAAAGATATAATCTATTCCGATGACCTGCAAACTTTGAAACTGTGTATGTGAAATACAAATCATTAGCATTTTAGTGTGGTCGTTTATTTGCAATAAAAAAATACTAAATATATATAATATATATATTTTCTATGTTTATAGTAGGAGGTAGCTCTTTGGGACATTTGAAAAGTAGCTCACAGGCTAAAAAAGTGTGGGCACCTCTCTCTTGTACTGTAGGAGAAGCGCATGTGGTGAGGTACCAGTCGTTTTTCCTTAGACTATGAAAGCTGACATGAAATAGACCCCAGCATTACAACCCTGGTTGGTAAGGTCACGATACACTTTGCTCACAAGAGTCACAAGAATGCGATCAGATGATATTTTTATATTACTTTTAAGTAAACTACAATGATATTAGCATACCTGATAGGTATAAATAATTTACCTTTTCACCTATTAATTCATTTCAATTTGGGTGGCGGTCGAGGGCGGGCGCCTGGGTACCCTGGTCTTAGGCACCAAATCTGGTTCTTGAGAAGGTTACTTCTCTGGTGGGGAAGGAGCCTGAGCCTGGGCGAGATGTTGAGACTTTCCAACTAGATATAGTTGGACTAACTTCAACCCACAGTTTGGGGTCTGGTACCAATTTTCTCAAGAAGGGCTGGATCTTGTTCTAGTCTGGAGTTGTTGGAGGCGAGGGGCGACGGGCTGGTGTGGGCTTACTAATATCTCCCTGGCTTGGTGTCTCTGTGTTGGAGTCAGCCCAGGTGATAAAAGGGGGTCATTACCTCACTGTTGTTTGTGCGTGCGCGCCGAACAGCAGCTCAGAGTACCCAGCCATCTTGGAGTCGATCAGAGGGGTGTTGGAGAACACCCCAGCTGGTAACTCCGTAGTTCAACTGGGGGACTTCAACGTCCATGTGGGCAATGGCAGTGTGACTTGGAGGGGCATGACTGGGAGGAAGGGCCTCCCCGACCTGAACTTGTGCTGTGTGTTGTTGTTGGACTTTTGTGCGAAACACAGTTTGTCCATAACAAACACCATGTTTGAACATAAGGACAACCACAAGTGCACTTGGCACCAGGACACCTTTGGCCACAGGTCTATGAGTGTCTTTGTAGTCGTATCACCAGAACTGTGGCCGCATGTTCTGGACACGCGGGTGAAGAGAGAGCCTGAGCTGTCAACTGATCACCATCTGGTGTTGAGTTGGAATACAGTGGTGTGAAAAACTATTTGCCCCTTCCTAACTTTTTATTCTTTTGCATGTTTGTCACACAAAATGTTTCCGATCATCAAACACATTTTAATATTAGTCAAAGATAACAAAACACAAAATGCAGTTTCTAAATGAATGTTTTTATTATTTAGGGAGAAAAAAATCCAAACCCACATAGCCCTGTGTGAAAAAGTAATAACTAATAATAATAACTGGTTGGGCACCCTTAGCAGCAATAACTGCAATCAGACGTTTGCCATAACTTGCAACAAGTCTTTTACAGCGCTCTGGAGGAATTTTGGCCCACTCATCTTTGCAGAATTGTTGTAATTCAGCTTCATTTGAGGCTTTTCTAGCATGAACCGCTTTCTTAAGGTCATGCCACAGCATCTCAATGGGATTCAGGTCAGGACTTTGAGTAGGCCACTCCAAAGTCTTTATTTTGTTTTTCTTCAGACATTCAGAGGTGGATTTGCTGGTGTGTTTTGGGTCATTGTCCTGCTGCAGCACCCAAGATGGCTGTAGCTTAAGTTGACGAACAGATGGCCGGACATTCTCCTTCAGGATTTTTTGGTCGACAGTTGAATTCATGCTTCCATCTATCACAGCAAGCCTTCCAGGTCCTGAAGCAGCAAAACAACCCCCGGCTATCACACTACCACCACCATATTTTACTGTTGGTATGATGTTCTTTTTATGAAATGCTGTGTTACTTTTACGCCAGATGTAACGGGACACGCACCTTCCAAAAAGTTCAACTTTTGTCTCGTCAGTCCACAAGATATTTTCCCAAAAGTCCTGGCAGTCATCATTTTGTGTTCAATGATGTTATCTTTGAGTAATAGTTAACTATTTTTTATGAGCAGAAACATTTAAGTGTGACAAAAAGTCAGGAAGGGGGCAAATAGTTTTTCACACCACTGTAGATGGTGGCCATTGCTCCTTCACATTGAGACGAGCCAGTTGAGGTGGCTCGGGCATGTAGTCCGGATGCCTCCCTAAGGAGGTGTTCTGGGCATGCCCAGCTGGGAGAAGACCCCGGAGCAGACCTAGGACACGTTGATGGGATTATGTCTCCCATCTGGCCTGGAAAACCTTGGTGTCCTCCCTGAGGAGTTGAAAGAGGTGGTCGGAAGTCTGGACTTCCATACTGAGAGCACTGCCCCGCAACCCGGACCCAGATAAGCGGGAGAAAATGGAATGGAATGCAATTCATTAATTTAATAGTTTCCAGCAATGCAAGTGTTTGGGTGCTACGTGTTTTTTTATGGAATTCTGATGTCACATCCAATTTTTTGTGTTTTCTCTTTTTCAGCCGTGGGCATCCAAATGAAACTAGATTTCTTTCAGAGGAAATTTTGGACAGCCAGCAGACAGGTACACACACTCACATTTAAAGGAATGAGCAAAAAAACCCATTTGAAAAAACATTTTTGCCACAAAACCTGCATTCTGTGGATGCGCTTAAAGCTTTGGCTATGACAAGCAGTATTTCCAATGTATTTATTATTATTTTGAGTTACTGGTGCTTACCACGTGTTTAATCAGAATAAACCACTGAACAATCAAGTTTATTACCATCCGCTTGAACCTTAAATGTTTCATTTCTAAACACCGTTACAATTCATAATGTTTTACATTTACAAAAACATACACCAATTTTTGGAAGGTCATGTAGGAGAAAGACAATTGTATTTCTTTTTATTGTGCCAGACTATGGTTGTGAATGTTTACTAAATGTGTTTTTCATTAAATTTTTATTTCTTTTTAAGACTTCTTTTAGAGGGTCATTTGAAAGCAGAAGTTTACAAGATAATAAAGATTATCACCTGGCAGAAGAGCTTTATAATCTTAGCCAAACATCCCTAACATTATTTCTGCTTTTATTTTTCCTTTTTCAGTGTGCTGCCCTTGATGGAAAATGCTCTATAAGTTGTGACGATGAGGTCTGTTAGCGTTTTTTTTTTTTTGTCTGTATTTCTAGTATTTTTATTTGTATTTTTCTGATAGAAATTTGACTTGAAAGTGTTTTTTTCTCTTTTTAACAGAACATTAATTGTTACCTCATTGACAACAATGGCTTCATTTTAGTGGCAATGGACTATACTCTGGTGAGACATGCTTACTTTTTATAAACTCAGTTAAGGTTCACATAGTCTAAGAATATCAAGTAAATGTTTTGTTGGTGCACATAATTTCTCCTTAGCCTTCAGACATGCTCTCCTTGGAGAAACTGTCTGACTTTCCTTTGCACTTCTCCTGACACCGCCCTCACACTCAAGCTCTAGATTTTATTTGAATTTGGAGGTAAAGAGGCATATTGGGTTGCTTGTCATGTTATTGCATCACAATGTTATTTATGCACTGAAAATGCGGGTAACTACAAAGAGAAAGTGTCTATGAACATATGATTTGCATGTGGAAGATGTGGAGAATGATGTTTTGGTGTTTGTTTTGGCAAAAGTTTGCCTTCCAGGCATGGAGAAATTAACTTGCACGGTTACAAAACCATAATTGTCATTTGACTTTATTGCCTAATTACAAGCAAATGTTCTACCTGACAACCAGCTGCATATAAAAAAAATACACTGTATCACCTTTGTAGGATCAATAGTGTGTAAATAATGAGCAAACAGATTGATTGAATTATTATAAAATTATATTAATTAATAAGAGGTTTTTTTTTTAGCTTACTTAACAAGCTCAAATACACTTTAAGAAGAAATTTACCCACTTTTTAGTTATGTGGAATCATCAACATTGTAGATTTTAAATATACATAATTTTTTATAATCTACTAAATTATTGCTAGTCAATTAAAATGGTGAAACCATAATAATCCAAGATCAGTTTCCATTTCAATCCGTAATTTGAGGCATAAAATTATGCAGTAGGTTGCAGTATGTTTAATCCTGTACAGCAATCATTTTCAACTGGTCCCTTGATGAGTGACAGCTAGATTAAGATATTTATTATACACTTGTTATTTTTTAGAGTCTAATTAGAGTCTATTCAGTTTGCAAAATATTTTACTGTCTTTCATTTTGTTCCAAGACAGGAATTTTTTTTGGAGAAACAGAGGGAGCTGTAATGAGTAAGCTCTTGCAGATGGGCTCTTTTAAGAGGTAAGTAACCTGGTTACGTGTGGATGACAGTATTTACCTGTGTGTGTGTGTGTGCGTGCGTGTGTGAGTGCATAGTAAAACAATGTATATGCATATTATCAGGCTCACAGACGACCCGCAGAATGAGAGCATGTCTCCAATGGCGCTGACAGCTTGGTCAATCATGTTGAACTATTGAGTGCCAAACTCGGCCCCCCTGCTCAGTATTTACCGTTTGGGTATTACCAAAAATCTTTTTGAAATGAAGGAGAAACTTGAAATCACAGACACACAATTTGCACATATTTAGTTATAGAAAACTTGTTGAGTTAGCATTTGTTAATACTTTAAAATTAATTTGGAAAATGATATTATATATACCATTCTCAGTCTTAATATACTCTAAGTATCCATCCACAGTTATTATTATCTGAGTCGACACAGAGGGCTGTAATTTCTTTTTTATTTTTATTTTGTCTTGTCCAGCATCATAACAGCTGAATGGGAGTCAAGCTGCCTTCAAATGCTGAGCAAAATTGCTTTGATAAGGGAGACCTCATAATCCAAATGAGTCTCCCTTGACATTTGACTGCGTTCATTATGAATATTGTTGCACCACATTTCAATGTTGGACCTGACCTAAAAAAGGACGGGTGGGGGGTGGGGTGGGGGATATAAGAAAGGGTGCCGAAGAACCTCACAAACATATTTCAACCATATTATAAACAACCATGATAATCACAATTTCAGCAGCAAATAATATATACATATATACACACACACATATATGTATATATATACATACATACACATACACATATTCGTACACGTATACCTACACATACTGTGCACATACAATATCCATGCAGTACATACATACATACACATACAGTGTGCATATATATGTATACACACATATACATACATACATACACATGTATTAATAATGATAAACATAAAAGAAAAACAACGAGAAAAGAACCTCTCTTGAACAATGACCATCCAGATGACACGTGCAACAAATCTACATTAAATCTACATTAATCTGCAGTGACAGGATAACTGCATCAGAGTGAAACAGAGAATGAGGAGATGTTCGTGGTGAACACAGCCATGCATCCCAAACCACAGTCCCTCCAAAAGCGAGGGTCCGACTAGGAAGACTCCGGAGCACGGCCCCCCAGCATGCTCCTCACAGAAGGGCAAGGCCCGACACCGCCCCCCCAAGAGGCAACCGCGATTTCACTCCGAAGAGGTGCAAGGGAGACCCGGCCGGACGCCACTCGGCAGCCGAGCAAGGGCCACAGGAGGGCACGAGCGATAACCGCCGGAACACCCGCCGGGGGCCGGCCAGCTTCGGGCAAGCAGGACATCCGCCTCCGAGCCCCCGGGCCCCCGGGCCCCCGGGCCCAGAAGCCACCCAACCCCCAAAGCAGGGGCCATATTCAACACCCTGGGAGCTCCAGGCCGCCCCAGACACAACTGCAGGGGGCCATCACCTTCCCCGACGCCAGGCGCCCGTAGAGAGCCCATGGGTTTACCCCCCCCAAACAGTGCCCCGTCCACCCCACCCCCAGTGCTCACACACCTCAGTCCCAGTACCCACACCAAACCCTGTTCCACCACTCACACATGCCAACATGCATACACCCACACACCTACATTTTCACATATACACCTGGATGTGCCACATCCCCAATGCAGCGAGCAGCACCACCGCAAGCTCCCTCAAGACACGGGGCCATACCACCATACCGGCCGCCGGGAATCCCACAGCCACAGCCCTATGCACACACTCACACACCCACACGCACGGACGCAGAGGGCTGTAATTTCGTAGACCGTGTGAGGCGAGGTACGCCTTCGTTCTCCTACCGCCACAAGTGGCAAAGAGGGAGGAGAGAAGGCGTGACTGGGTTTAACACAATCAGGTTTGCCCTGACATACTGACAACCGTTGCCTAGTGTAAAAAAAAGTTCAATCATGTCAAAAGCTGGACAAAACAAAAACAGATCACCGGAGGCACACGGTGGCAACCGGGGGAGGCCCCTCAGCCAGTATGACACTGAGCTTGGTGGGGAGCCATTGCATCCTCCACCCTCTCAGCTGTCAGTAATTTTGGGTTTTTTGTGGTGTTGAGGTTGGTATTACAAGTATTTTTTACAAGGTTTTTACAGGTAAGCATTTTCTCCCCACTAATTAAGACACCCGTATTTAGAAACCTATATTTGGACCTCGGATAATATGAATGAACAAAAACTGCATAACAGGGATAAAATCCGAAGCAAATGTGCGTAAAAGACGCATTGCCAAGCTCGTCGTCTGGCGCTCGTCACTTGTGTTTGCATGTGAGATGATGGTCATTTTTGCAAGTATCGTTTACACAATCAAAGATGTCAGCATGTTTGATTAACCGTTTTTTTTACAATTAACCACATCCATATCAGATCCACTGGCAATCGAAAAGGAGGACGAGGAGGTGATAGGACAGGAGGTGGTGGCTAGAAAGAGACGGCGTAACAGTGGCAGACGGGACAGTCAATATAGATCAAAATGTATGGGCTGATTCAGATAGTTACTTTAAACAGTGGTTGTTATGATTATTAAATGCATTCAAATGTGCCTGACATTGTGTAAATGGGCCTGTGGGGTTTTGGTGACGTGTGCGCACTGTGTGCCAGTCAGCCAAATTACCGCTAGACTGGCTGCGCTTCGCCTTACGCTGAGCGTAAACCAGGTTGCAGCTGCCGAGCTCTCTGCACCTTCAACGTAGCCTTTTGTCACAAAATTGTCGCAACCCCAGGCTGAATCAGTCGGCACCACACCGTGCTGCGCCGCCACACCCATCACGGCGCGCCTCGATGTACCAAATTGCTTGCGCGCTGTGTTACACCGGACAAAATTACCACTCCGCGGCCTGCGCCACACTGCACCACCCACGAAATTAGAGCCCAGACAATTACAACCACATTCTCAACACTTCAGCGTGGCTGCACTTTATTTAGCCTTTACCGCAACCCGATCTATAAAATCCATGGATGGCAAATTAGGTTCATCCAAATTATGATAGGGATAAAGCTCAAGAGTTGACGGCACAAGTCCTCATGGATTCAAAGAGGCCCATGAGAGCATTCAGAGGATCTTTATGGTTAAATGACAAAGATTTGTTTGAAAATGAGCATGACGTAATGCGTGAATAATGCTGCTAGTGTGCATTAAGTATTAGCATGATGACCAACAGAGCTCATACTGTTGATCTTAACTAATGAAACTAATTCTGAACTGAAACGTTCCAACCACATCACAATCTGTGCAGAATCAATGTACTAATGTGAACAGTTTTGATCCTGATTAATCCTCAGTGTGAGGTCAACACAAGCTGCCAGAGTATTTGTCAGGATCAGCAAAGGTTGTCTTGTCAACCCACTTTGATGACTAAATGTCGTTTGCATGCAAAATGGCATATTCAACATACGATCCGATACATATATTTGCACATTAGACAGGTTAGTTGCGATAATTGGACCTGGCTTAGTGCTATTTGGTTCCTGGTGGTGTTTCAGCTGTGTCACGAGGACTGTGACTTAAGTTTTCACATGGCCTGAGGCTGCAGATGGGCAGGGACCCACTCAGATATGTGTAGGAACACATTCACACAGGAAAGTTATGTCAAAGATATTTCATTCATTCATTCATTTTCTATATCCTCATTTATCCGCTTATCCTCATTAGGGTCGTGGGGATGCTGGAGCCTATCCCAGCAGACTTTGGGCGAGAGGCGGGGTACACCCTGGACTGGTCGCCAGTCAATCGCAGGGCACATATAGACAAACAAACATTCACACTTGTAAATGAAAAACATTTAAACTGAGTTGCTTCTACTCTAAATTGTATATTATAATATGCAGGACTTATAATATATGCAGCACCATGACTGAATGACTGATCTTGTCTGCTTTGGAACTGCCAATTACAAAGTGCTCATACTTTCAGAAGGAATATCCCCTTGTAGGACTAATAAAGTCATATCCTATCTTATCTATCTAATCTTTTAGATAGGGGTGTCTAATTAAAGCATTAATTGTGATTAATTGATTACATTCCTAAAGTGCATTCTTTCCTTAATCGCGTCAATTTAATTTTCAATCTCTAACTTTATAGTGTCTGAATGTGAGTTGCCGTTTTGTAAAAATCTGTTGTGTTATGCTTGTGCTTGAGTTGTTTGAGGTGGAAATCAATGGTCAGTCACACCACAAAGTGGACATTGATTGACTGATTGATTGATTGATGGGCTGGTTTAACATAAGATGATAGGCTGCCTATCATTTCCAAAGAGGAGACATGAAAAAGGAAGAGCATGTGAGAGTTGTTGGGCCATCCACCCATTTTCTATGCTGCTGGTCTTGTAAGGGTTGCAGGTATCTACAACCTATCCCAGCTGTTTTGGGGCAAGAGGTAGGGTACACTCTGGACTGGTTAGCCAATTGCAGAGCACGTACAGACAAACAATCATTCACACTCACATTCACACCTATGCAAAGCAACCATTTGTGAGTTTGAACCCTGGTCTTACAGACCTCCTGACTGTGTGGCCAACAGGTTAACCAGTAGAACCACAGTGACGCCTTAAAAAGGGAGTCATTAGATTAATTACAGGTCATTATTAATCAAGCTATCCATTTTTTGATCTTGACAACAAGTCATGTGGTTGTATTTAATATGCATGCCATGGCTAAGCAGTATAAGTGTAACCCGCCTGGTTGGGCCAGCAATGTCTTCCACCCAGGCTCAAAGCTGGGTCCACAGAATGAGAGTTGAGAGCGCTACCCAACAACTGTCAACTTCATGTTAAATGCAACTAGTAAGGTGTAAGCCGGGAATGTCAAATGACTCTTTTCTAATCAGTTTTGAAAGTTAAATAATGGCACAAATCTATTTTTTTTGCTGCACCATTAGTTTGTTCTGTTTAGTGAAACAAAGTTTAACTGAGAGATGTCAAGATGGACGCACAAAAACTTACGTACTTACGTCCACATACGTAGGATTAAATATAGGATACATCGTTTATACAGCATATATTAGCCCCTGTTTTTATCTGAATCCTGACAATTTGTCAGCCTGTAATTATGGATCTTACTTTGTATTTTACATAAATGAAGGGATTGAGGGACTTTCCTTTGCATCCACTACACTGCTCAATATAACACAATAGAGTTCACCAGGACAGTTCTCAAAATACTTTGAGTACTATCATAACCTCTCTCAAAGAGAATGATTTAAAAATGCATATTGAATCCTCCTTAAGTGTATCTTGGAATAAATAATACATGGATTAGTGTTGGGATAGATATATAGAAGGAAGAGTATGAGTATGTCATCAACACTGTCAATACCCTCACTGCATGCAGACCTCACACTCTTGGGAGTCTACTAAACCCTTAATTCCACCAATATTCATATTCATCCACATAAACCTTCCCTCATTGTTGGGGACATCACAGGAAGCTCTCAGCTTTTTCCTTTTTTTGACAATCCTCCTTTTTTATGCATTTTTTCTGTATTATGTCCAAAAGTAAAACAGTAATGGTAGAGGAGATAGTTTCACTCTCCCCTTTCTGACACCAAAGCCCTGCAGCCACCTAATTATAGTAAAAAAAAAATTGAGCCCAAACCTTTATTCTTTCTTGAGGTTATTGGAGGATTCATCTTGAAAATTCTCTCATCTGTTGTTAGGGTGACACTGTATGACTACCAGGCTCTGTGCTGGGTCTATTCAGAGAGTAGTGACAGTGGACACACACTGTTAGATGTGAGTATTACACTGCTCCGACATTGTTTGTTAGAACAAAAATTACACAATCCCTGGATTAAGCTCCATTGATGTTTGCATCTTGTGTTGTTTGTGGTAACATTTTTGTTAATTTTCTCTTCTTCTTCAGCCTTATTTTGCCTTCCTCTCAACTGTGAAGTGGATCCTTACCGAGCTTGTCATGTAAGAACTGAGTGGATGTGGGAGTGTGGTGTCTGGTTGTAATAGCGGGACTCATAATTTGCTTTTGAAGGATCCAATCGGCTTTGTGTGTTTTTGTGTGCCATCTGTATATTTGTTTGCCAGCGTCCACTCACGCATGTTGACGTAATCTGGTAATGGCTGCCTGATGTTTCCTGTAGCCATGTGGAGCCCTAAGATGCCACACTGTGGCTGGAGAATGTTCCTGGGTGGTCTGATGTCACCACAGTGCAGTTAGTGTGACCATTGTAGCCTATTGGAGATTATATTTTTTTTTAATGTGAATTAAAATAATATATATATATTTTTTTTTATTAGATTCTATCATTCTATCGTTGTTCCACTTCCCAATTAAATTACAATTTAGCATGTATGATGTTTAGAGACCTGACGGTCCAGAGTATAGTAACATAGATTCAGAAGAACGATTGTCGAGAGTGTGTGCTGCATTACCTTGTAATGTTATGTCGATGTTCTCTTTATATAATAGATTCTTTGTTGAGTTCAACCTGTATAGCTGGTGGCAATCTGACATCACTGCAAAAGGTAAGAACACACATGTACAGGCACACACAGTCACACATGGGCATACCTATATGCATATCTATTTATTTTCTTTGGTAAATTATCATGAACAAAACTCCATTCATCATCATTTAGCATAACCTGCATTTTATCTTTTGCATTTAATTCTATATATTTTCCAAGAATGATTGATTTTACAGATATTATGTATATATATTTTTTTGTTTGTTTTGTCTATATAATTGCAATACATATCGATGATTATGTCTTTAATAAAATATTTAAAATGCTTATTTAAAACAAGTGTTCACCTTACTGACTGATGTAACAACAGAAAAAGTTGGAGTTTAATAGTTAATCAATAATTTTATCAATTCTGTCTTTCCAAATGTGATTCTCTACAATATGATGACTATAAACATGATGCTTTGTCGTTCAAATACACCCATAAGAACCATCTTTCCATCTGGAAAGGCCTATTCACAGACCAAAATGTAAACTGATCCATCAGTTGAAAAAAAAAACTAGAGTTTGACTGGATAAGTCAACTTGACCGCAGAAAAACAGAATAAAAAGGGCTTGAGTCCAAAAAACAAAAAATAAAAGCTGCAGGAGCATGAAATCTCAGCAATGGTGTGCATCTGTCAGCATGCACATTTGTTTTTATTTGTATATCCAAAAAGAATAGCTTATGTGATCTGCAGGACTGTACATGAATTGGTACTTCTGGTAATTAATATCCACTTTGGAGTGCAGTATTAAAGTCATGTTTTTGTTTTCTCTTTACTGGCCTCATTTTCTTCCAGGCGCACGTTTGATGAGATCAATTCAAGGTTTTGAACATTATGGTGCCTGATACTTGGTGGTGTGTTGAATACTGAACGCCTGTCTGGAATTTAAGCTGCTCTCACTATCACATTGCAGTATTCATTTAAGCCAAAACTAATATTTTGTGTTTGGTTGAGAAAGAGGGAATAGAACGACAGAACCACAAAATGAAAGTCAATGCTTTCCTCACATCCGCTTATCATGAATGAAGGGAAGCTGAGCTCTGTTGCTCTCCAAGCGTCGGGACAATTTCACAGCTGGCTGGCCTCAGGTCTTAGCAGCACTCTCTATCTTTTTACAATGCAAACACGGGTCTGTGACACCCAGCTGACATGCACCAATTTAGGCCCCTGTAAGCCAGTCTACACCGCCTACCAAGCTCGACTAATCCCACACGTTAATGCACATAGGCTGTGTACACACGTGCACACATTAACGGGCAGTAATTAAACGATTCAATTCATATTACAGACATAATCCACCTTCCTTTGAAGACTTCCTCAAGAAAAATGTTAGAGGTTATGAAAGGAAACCACATATCTTTAAATGTTTATTTATAACATGCAAAGTCGGATTAGCCCCTGCTTTGATAAGGCTGCTTGAAAACATTGACCCGGGTAAAACATTTTAAAACCATCTTGCACACTGTTGTTTAATTTCTGGCCTCTGGGTGGCGGGAGAGTTCAATTTAAGGTATTTAAGGTGTGTATATTTACAGGGATGTGGTGTTTCTGTTTGCTTGCATTTCATTTTTACTACTATTTTGGCACTTCAGTTTCAACTAAGCCCTTCACTTTTTTTCTCAATTTCTTGCAATCTCATCTTTTTCCTTTCATCTTTTTCATCCATTTGATCAGCTCAGAGACTGGGCCGAAGCATGCAGGTACCATGTGACACAGAGTACCCGGCTTTTGTCTCAGAGAGAACCATCAAAGAAAACACCGGAAACGTCGACTGTGGCGGCTGCATCAAGTATGAGACACACACAGAGACACGTACAATATCTTTACGGACTGTCAAATACTTCACGGATATCAAGAGGCCCTTGAGAACTCATTAAAGCAAGCTCTCACCTCTCTAAAAAAAAAATAACCGTTGTATAATCCATAAAGGTCATTTGTCTGGTAACACATACTGGCAGTTGGCTTTTTTGCGACGAGGTGGTAAAAAGGCTTCCTTTTATAAAAATGAGAAAATGAGTGTGGTCCCCATTAACAATTTGCGTATTTCTGTGAGGCAATTGTGGGGTGTTGTTCGGAACCCCCCGATGAGGCTTTCATTGCTCCCAGCTGTGGAACTGCCGGGGAGAAATGTATGTAGCGGCCCTCATTTCTTTACAGAGCCTCACTGTGGGGATGCATACATAAAAAGTAATCTGCCCTCAGAGATGTAAAAACTCAATAACAATAGTTTGTTTTTGTGTATGTGTTTGGTATTAATAGGGCTGTCACTAATAATAACTAATTGGTTTAATTAATTACATACTTTTGTAGAGTAATTAACGTATATGAATTATGGCAAGCCACGCCTCTCTCTTATGACGACGACAGGGTAGCTCCCCATAGAGCAGGGGTGGGCAAACTATGGCCCGGGGGCCACATTCAACCCGCCAAGCATTTGAATTTGGCCTACCAGTTGCTTGCAAAGTATTTCATTTTAAATTTTAACATACAAGCTGGAAGCATGACTTGCAAGTAGTCAGAGTCAATTTGAGACAACCTTTTGGTGGTTTAGGAACCTTTTCACATGCAGTCCAGACAACTACCTCACCCATGGTGCCAAGCAAACATAAGTCAACAAATGCGTGACACACAACTTAACCCATTCACATTTTTCCTGCTAGGCAAACTCAACTTCTACTGATTTTTATGCCACTCCCACATAAAGACAAATCGTATATATATATAAATATATACTGTACATATATATATTTTTTATTTTTTAATGTCACGTTTTTCTATGTTTTTTCATGTGCACACCAGAGGACGCCAGGATTATACGGCCGTAACATGTCATATAATTTCATCAGGTTTATTTTAAACATTTTTACACAAGCAGCATGAACATGAATTTGCTGGAGTAAAACTTGACAGGTGATCATAGCAGGGGTAAGAAACAGCAGTGGTCAAACACCAGGACACCCAGAGCCTCCAAAAAGAAAAGGGAATGATATAAACACAATCTGAGCATGCACATGATTGCAAGAAATTGTAGCTTTGATGTAAATACATTTTGGAACTTCTAACACATACCCATACTTTTTTATAGTAGGCTAATGAACTGATTACCTGCCTTTCACATTGGATGGATGGATGAAACTTGAACATGAGTTTTCGATGGGCAGTCATGAAGCAGTTCCAGTGCAGCACAAGCACAGGTGGATGTGGATGCACCTGTCACAAAATACCTGCATTTTCCCTTTCCAGTCTTGCACTTTGCATCTGGTAGGGCCTGTCTTTGCGTCAAAATATGGCATGTGGTCAACCAGGTCATGCTGCACATCAGATCGAGGCCAGACATCATAACATTCTGGAGACATGCTGGGTCTCCTATGCTTTTTTTGTCACTGTTTGATTGAATCTCACCAGAAGACTTGGCAACATCCCACTTGAAATGTAGAACATCCATGAATTTGGCTTTGGCTGTCTTGGTGTCCAGCGTATAGTCCAGTCAGCTGTTAACCACAGCCATGAGCTTGTCCTCTGTCTTTGTCTAGCTATGCCGTTAAACTGATAGACAGTAATACCAAATGTGACCAGTAGATGCTGTCATAATCTCAATGAGGAATGGCCAGTGGATGGATGTATGGATTTTTGTTCTATAGACACTATGGACAGATTCCAGCCAGGGAATCCTCTAGTCATCTTTATTGTTTATGTATGGGTGTTTTTTTCTTTATAGACAGTTGATAGTTTTTGTTTCTTTTCTTTCTCTTAGCACTTTGCCTCTGTGGCATTCAAGCCTAATTGTCACGATCTGTGTGTGTGTTGTACTTGTGACAGTTTGTTGTTTGAGTTTGTATGCCTTTGTTGTTGGTTTTTCCTTAGTTTCATGTTTTTTCCCTGTTGTCCATTTGGTAATTACCTGCACCTGTGTCTCGTGAAGTGCCTTGCTATTTAAGTTCAGGTGTGTGCACCCTTAGTTGTCGGTTCATTGTTACTTTTCCCTCTTCCTGTATCTCTTCTTTGCACCTGCCCCTGCTTCGCAGCCTTTTGGATTAAAGATTCCTGCAAACCTTACCTGCGTGACGTCCAGCTCTCTGCATCCTCGGGGTTGTTACACCATGCCGCGACACTACCGTAACAGAATGAACCGACCAGAAATCGACCTCGCGGAGAGCAACGCACGGACGCCATTTACACTCGAGGCGATGGAGGAGGAGTTGGCCAGGGCCTCGCCGGAGGAGTTAAAGTACCTGATGTGTGGCCCAGATGGCACGCTGGTCACCATAGCGTCGGTGTGGCTGAGAACCGCCACAGACACGCCGGCCCGCTGGCAACAGAGAGACTCGGCGGTGCCAACTCGGGGACGTTGACGCGGTGAGTCGCATGCCCTCATCCAAGCCTCCCTCCACCCTTCCCTGGTTCCTGTGGCGGATGAAGACGTCGTCTGGGACCAGCCTTCTGGAGGGGGTGCTAGGGTGTCCAGCCGGATAGCGGAGGACGCAATGGGACTTCGTCTTCTCCATGTTCGTGGCAGCTTTCACCGGCTTTGGTGGCCCAGCCGCTGCCGATCGCCGCACCTCGCTTCAGGACTCCGCCCACTCATTAACTTCGGCAGCCTTCTCAGGCTTCTGCAGCCCAGACGCTGCCGGTCACCGCACCCCGCTGCAGGATTCCGCCAATCGCCCGCCGGCGGCAGTTTCTGCCGACGGCAGCCATTCCAGTGGTGCCTCCCAGGGCGTCGGTCCCGGTCCCTCCTGTGGCGCCTCCCAGGGCGTCGGTCCCGGTCCCTCCTGTGGCGCCTCCCAGGGCGTCGGCTCCAATGCCTCTTGTGGCGCCTCCCAGGGCCCAGTGCGTTTCAGTCGGGCCTCCCAGGGCCCAGTGCGTTTCAGTCGGGCCTCCCAGGGCCCAGTGCGTTTCAGTCGGGCCTCCCAGGCCCCAGTGCGTTTCAGTCGGGCCTCCCACGGCGCAGGGCGTTTCAGTCGCGCCTCCCACGACGCAGGACGTTTCAGTCGCGCCTCCCACGCTGCAGCGCGCTCCAGTCGCGCCTCCCACGCTGCAGCGCGCTCCAGTCGCGCCTCCCACGGCGCCCAAGGTTCCGGTCCTGCCTAGGCGTCGTCCTGGCCGACCCCCGGAGGGGCCTCGCTGGCGACCCACCACCAGTCCTTCCACCGCCTCTCCCCTCTCCTTGTGACTCTTGGACTTTTTAGGACGTCTAGAATCCGTCCTTAAGGAGGGGTACTGTCACGATCTGTCTGTGTGTTGTACTTGTAACAGTTTTGTGTTTGAGTTTGTATGCCTTTGTTGTTTTTTCCTTAGTTTCATGTTTTTGCCTGTTGTCCATTTGGTAATTACGCGCACCTGTGTCTCGTGAAGTGCCTTGCTATTTAAGTTCAGGTGTGTGCACCCATAATTGTCAGTTCATTGTTACTTTTCCCTCTTTCTGTAAATCTGCTTTGCACCTGCCGCTGCTTTGCAACCTTTTGGATTAAAGATTCCTGCAAACCTTACCTGCCTGACGTCCAGCTCTCTGCATCCTCGGGGTCGTTACACCATGTCGCGATGCTACCGTAACACTAATTTGTATTTCTGATGATGTTCTATGTGCTTTTTCTTTTGTTAGGACAGCAAAGTAACCTACTGTGACTCCAAAAAAAGTAGTAGTAAAGATGGTAAAAAACAATGTTGAATTCATGGTAATGGTAATGGTTTAATTTTATTTGAACATGCATGTAAATTACATTGGAATACATTACCTAATGCAATCGACAGTTCCACATGCCCAAAAGGAGTAGGAAGAAGCAAAGCTTATTAAATCCTACCCCCGTAGGATTTCCCCTATTTCAATACATTTGTAGAGTTCCTGCAGTTACTAAGTTTGAATGCATAAGTAAGGTAATATGACAATGTGTTAAATAGTAGTCAATGTCCTTACCATGACAAATAACTTATAGTGCAGTCCTAAAGAATAAAAATCATAATAAAGTATAATAGTGATGAGTGGTATATAAACAATTATAACAAAACATTTTTGTAGTACAGACATGTTCTCACTAGGAATGAAGTTCTTAGTATAAGTATAAGGTGATAGTAACATACATAGCATTAATAGCAAGTAATATGGCCTTGGATGTACACAATATTTCATTAGTCTTCTTCTTTGTATTTTGTAAACATCAACTGTTTGTTAAGTTTCTTGAAGTCACTCATTGTAGAGCATTGTTTTAATTCTTTACATAATCCATTCCCTAGTTTGATTCTACATACAGAAGTACAAAAGGTTTTTAGTGTTGTTCTTGCATATTTGTGTTTTAAGTTTAGCAGATCATATTTCTCCTCTCTTGTTGATAAAATTTGTATGACATTCTTTGGTAACTAGTTGTTGGTTGCTTTATGCATCATTTTAGAAGTTTGAAGGTTTACCAGATCAGCAAATTTGAATAATTGATTTTTGAGAGTGATTTTTGAGACAGTGGATTTGTATGTTCTCTATACGCTGGATTATTCTAATTAATCTTTTTTGCAGTACATTAAGCAAGTAAAGTGTACTTTTAAAGTTATTTCTCCATATCTCCACACAGTAAGTTAGATATGGTAACACGAGAGAACAATAGACAGTATGGAGTGATTTTTGATCCAGGACAAATTTTATTTTATTCAATATTGAAGTATTTCTTTCTACTTTATGTTGTATGGTTTTGATGTGAGGTTTCCAACTCATTCTGTCATCAATTATGACACCCAAAACTTTCTTTGTTTCTTTCACCCTTTCAATTTCCTCGCCATCAATTTGTATTTCCTCACAAGTATCTCTTCTGCTATTACCAAATAACATCATTTTCGTTTTACTTAGATTCAAGGATAATCTGTTTTTGTCAAACCATTTTTTTAGAGTAATCATTTCATCTGAAACTTTTATTATTAGCTCTTGTGTGTTTTCTCCAGAGCAAAAAGCAGTGGTATTATCTGCAAATATTACTAGCTTCAGGTGTTTTGTCACTTTGCAGATGTCGTTAATGTATAGGTAAAATATTTTTGGTCCCAGTATTGACCCTTGTGGTACGCCACATAATATCTCTAAACTTGTACATGTATATTCTCCTAGCTTCACATATTGCTTCCTGTTTGCAAGGTAGCTTTTAAGCCAATTCAGAACTAACCCTCTGATTCTGTACCTTTCCAATTTTGTAGTTAGGATGTTGTGATTGATTGTATCAAAAGCTTTCGTTAAATCGATGAATACTGAGGCTGCACACTTTCTATGATCTATAGCATTCGTAGTTTCCTCTGTGATTTCAATCAATGCCATAGAAGTGGAAATATTAGCTCTGTATCCGTATTGGCTGTCCGCCAGAATGTCATTCTTATTGAGGAATTTGTCCAACCTATGTTTATCTCCATTTTTGAAGATTGGAACTACTTTAGCTGTCTTCATTTTGTCTGGGAATTTGCCCATCTGGAATGATAAATTGCTGATATATGACAGCGGTTCTGCAATCTCATTGATAACTATTTTTATTGTTTCCATTCCAATTTCATTACAATCAGTTGATGTTTTTGTTCTACATTTATGTGCAATGTCAATGATTTCCTCTTTCCTCAGTGAGAAACATGGAGTTTGGGTTCCTGTCTATAGTTTCCTTCCCTTTCTCCACTGACCAGAATTTTGGAATCTCCTCTTCCAGATTTGGTCCAATACTTACAAAGTAGTTATTAAACTTCTCAGCTACACTCCTCATATCATCATTAATAACATTTCCAACTGTGACGTATTGAGTGCCTTTCCTAGTGCCTTTCCTAATAATACTGTTTAGGATACCCCAAGTAGCTCCAATGTTGGTTTTATTACTTTTTTTGTTTTTTTGTCTTGTCCAGCATCATAACAGCTGAATGGGAGTCAAGCTGCCTTTAAATGCTGAGCAAAATTTCTTTGCCAAGGGAGATTTCATAATCCAAATGAGTCTCCCTTGACATTTGACTGCGTTTATTATGAATTTTGTTG
>QODF01000160.1:858048-874961 GCA_024372805.1 Oostethus manadensis
TGTGTTTGTAGGCAGTTAAAATTGAGGAGCCAAAACTGCGTGACACCATGGGCAGAACCACTCCGCCGGCTGAGCACGGCTGAGTAGCTCTGCCCACCCTGTGACACGAGTCCCGCCACTTCAAAAAAGAATGTGAGTTGTCTGTGAGTCTATGTATAGTTATTAAGTGTAATTCAAACTGGGGAGTTTGCGGCCCCCAGGCAATCACAGAAGGAGGTCATGTTTTTTTGAAAAAAAATATATAATTTCCCTCCCAGAGGACGAGCCATTGGGCAGTAGGCACCCCTGTTTCCCGGGACCCACCGCGGGGCAGGGGCCGGCACGAGGCGAGGCCATCCATAGGCCCCGGACGCCCAGCGACCGCAGTCGGGGAGCAGCCTCACCCAGATGTCACACACTAGCCAACACGCGCACCACTGTAGGAGATTCCGGTGCCCCACACCCCCAAACACCACCACCGCCGCCATCCCCACCCCATATCCGAGAGGAACCCGGGCAACACAACACACCACTCGGAGATAGGTTGTTTTTTATTCCTATCTAGTATTTGTTTATAATATTCTTTCTTACACATTCTAAAAATATTTGTTAACTTGTTTTTATATGTTCTGTATGTTTTTTCGGATTCTTTTGTTTGTTGAATTGTACATTTCCTATATAATGTATTTTTCTTCTTACAGACATTTTGCAGACCTTTTGTCAACCATACCTGATTATTCTTCTTTTGCTTGTTAGACATTTCTCTCAATGGACAGTGCTTCTGGTAGAGCTTTATATGGTCATTAGAAAGTGTTCATATGCTTCATCCACATTGCTTCCACTGTACACACTCGCCCATCTTTGTTCGTCCAGATCTTTTTTGAAAGCATTGATTTTGTCCTCTTTGTGTAGTCTTTTGCAACTTCTTTTGTCCTCCATCTTTCCTTTTTTGTAGTTTTTGTTGTAAATTGTAAACACTGGAAGATGGTCACTAATGTCATTGATCAGAAGAAGTACAAAGGTAGCTTCTGTAACATTTGCGCTGGTATACAAGTGAAGTCCAGTGTTATTACCTAGTTAAGATATGATAAACAGCTGTCCACTTTTTAAAGTTATGTTTGTTACGGACTAGAGTGAAACAGCACCCGCTTGGCTCTTCTGCCTCACCCTTCCTCTATCCACTCATAACCCTGTTCACCAACAAGAATCTTCAATAAAGATAAAAGTTATGTTAAACGTTCATGTATCCATTTCATTCTCCATTTCATTCTCCTTGTTATGTATTTTCTGCATATATAATATTCTCTAATGATTCTCTATGAAATGTGATGCTGTTGATATTTCTGGGTGTCTGGAAAAAACATTATATCCTATGAAAATAATTGCTTTGGTTTGGTTCGGTATTCATTAGACCTTTTGGTTTTTGTAATAGAAGCAAAAAGCTGACTGGATCTTTGTTTTCAGCTGGCAACAAGTTATTTAACTCTAAATGATACAGTGAGTTGCTTCTCATTTGTTACACAACCATGTTGAAAGACGGACAAACCGGACAATGGGGAAACTTTGCACAGTGGTCTGAATCTCCTGTCATCAATATTTCATTTTGCTAAAAAATGAATGCAACACTGGACAGAAATAATTGTGACAGTGCAGAAAATGTGTGGCGCGCTCACAGCGTAAGGCGGCCCATCAAAATATTAGAGTGTGTGACCTTGGCCGCATAGTGTAGTTTGCAATCACTAATGCGAAACAGCGGAAAACTGAAAACTAGGACATTTTCTAATAGCCCATAGCTAAATAAGCATTTGCAAAATTGAAAAACAGTTACCGAGAATCAACTTAAGGAATAAAAATTACAGTTGTATAATACAGGAGGTTTTCAAGGCTGGGAAACGCTTGCAAGTTTCATGTGCAACAGCGTCAAAATTTAAGTGGACGTTTAGATGCAGTTTCATCTGCTGGACATTGTTGTATCACTTTTTCCAGGGTCGAGATATTCAGGGTTCTGTTTTTTGTCACGTTATTTTGTTCTGACTCCTAATACAGTAAAGTACCAAAGTTCATTTCATTACCACAAACAGACTTTGCTGGTGTTATTGAAGAAGAAAGTTGTTTTTTTAGTTGTTATTATTTTATGGTAATGTTTCAAGTGTTTGAACAACCACCCAAAGATTCGCACCCAAAAAACCTCACTGAATTAATATGTGCTGAACCACATACAGTTATAATGATCATATTTCTCAGCTACGATGACAGATGAAAACCACACATGCATTTATGGATTAGTTATGCCATGATGAAAAAAATGGAAACTATGAACACATACCCATTAATCCGTGTGAGCAAAGAAGGTGACATTTTGCTCGGTGAAACAAATGGCATGCAAATCTAGTCAAGTCGAGACCATTATTATTATTATTATTATTATGATTATTGTTGTTGTTTTTATTATTATTATTGTTGTTGTTATTATTATTATTCCAACTGTACCATTTAGTGTGAGGACTTTGTGTCTTTTCAAGCAGAACTCTTAACTTGATACAGTGCAACTTTGCAAAACAAGACTTTATGCTGTATGTGTGTGTGTGTCTGTGTGCCTGCATATGTGGTGTTTCAGTGGGTGTCTTCAAGGCCAATGGCTGTGCTGTCAGAGCACGTTTTCCTCCAAGATCAGCAGATTGCTAAACATCAGCTTGCTTCTATTCACCATGAGTGGGACAGGCTTGGCTTATATGTTGGCTTGGTTTGTCATGGTGGGATGACTGTATTAAAGTGTGGTGGACTAGTGCAAAGCCGCAACTGAAGGTTGTTTGTGGTTGGATTGAATTGACCATGCTATAAATTCAGAGAATATCCCTGTAGTAATGAGGCTGTGGCAGTTCTACCGGTTCTTTCTCTTTCTTCTAGTTCACATCAGTTATTGTTATCAAATTGTGTACTTTGCTCAACATTAACATTTTGGGATCTCGCTGCCTTCACTTTTGTCTTCAATAAGTGACAAGCCTACTCTATTGGGTTGAGATGAAGGCAAGCGACACCTTTGTGAATGTACAGGGGCTTTAAACATGCAGAAAATGACTGGTAACATTTGTGGAGAGACAAGACAGATATACACTTTGCAAGGAAACTTTTTTTTAAGTTTCCAATGTTCAATTTCTTAAACAGATCAAACCAACATCAACTTGTGTCAGAATGAAGATCATAAGCAGCAAGACCCACAATCTAAAGGCATATGAAGTAAAAGTAAAAAGCATCTCCAGGGTCCACATCCCAAAGATTGTCAATGGGGTTAAGGTCTGGACTCCATGGGTAAAAATTGATGTCTCATGCTCCCTGAACCACCCTTTCACAATTTGAGCCTGATGAATCCTGCCATTGTCATCTTGAAATATGCCCGTGTCATCAGGGAAGAAAAAATCAATTGATGGAATAACCTGCTCGTTCCGTATATTCAGGTAGTCAGCTGACCTCATCCTAGACCGGACCAACTGCAGCAACCTTGTACCTATTTGCTTGGTTAAATCCAAGTGGCGACTTTTTGGGCGAGGCAGTGTATTTATACAGACAGCTTATTATTGGAAATCCCAACAATGTGTCAGATAAAACATCCATGGGAAGTAAACCATCCAGCAGGTGAGTGAGAAGTGAGAAACTTAAGCGATAAAGAAAAAGGAGAGGTGAATTAAGGAAAAGATCATCTGTCTTACTTCTCTACTTTGTATAGAATATAAATTGTTGGCCAGGATACCGAGGCAAGCAGGCCAATCAGTAAAACTGAGCCATGAGGCTATGAACAAGTGTGGTTCCCATTTATCTCTCCGTGGCGTGTTTTATATTAGGCAACACTTCATTGGCGTTCACCTTGGACTGAATATAAGAGGAAAGGAGAGGAGAATAGATTGAGAACGAGAAAAAAAGCAAAACTAGAGTTTGTCTCTGTCAGCTGTCTTTGCGTGTTGATTGACAGCTGCCTTGAGTGTTTTGACATCCATCCAGTAGAGACTCTTGCGTGCTAGAGAACATTTCAAACTATGGAAATATATTTCATAGTTGTGCACATTGTTGTCCCACCAACTTAATTCACAACATGAACTTGAAAATTATTTTTTGATGACTTTATCTCTATGATTGGCAGGTCCTTTGTGATCCAACAGATTCCCAGCAGCAATCTCTTCATGGTGGTGGTGGACAATAAGTGTGACTGCAGTATGTTCGAGCCAATCACAATGGATCCTGTTGAAATCATGTATATCCTTTACTGAGACTGGAGGACAGTACAAGTGCATGTAGGGAAACTGCACTAGTGGGTTTGCCTCAAGAGCTATATTTGAAGATGTCACAAGATGCAAAAAGATAAAGAAATGCATACTTTTCCTTTGACATGCCTAATTTTGACAAAATACGTTATATTTATGAATATTCAGTGTGATGATAACCATACACAGATGAATGGAACTTACTGCAACAAAACACATGTATTAGTTTTATTTGCGACACACACCTCACAACAGTCATGACCTCGGTAAATAACGAAAATATGTCACTTGGTGAAAATGTTGCACTGCAAATTCTTGCCTGTTTCCTCTCCAGTATGATTAAAGGGTGAGCTTTACTCCATTTAATTGTATTATACAGCGGTCTATTTATATTTGTATGACACTTAAGATTGTTTGGATACTTACTTGAAACATAGGATTTTATGATAATGTTAGTCTGAGCATGGAATTAGTTGATTAGTTGACCAGTCCCAATTTCCAGACTTGACCTAATCAATTCCAAATTTACTTCCATTCCGTGGAGCACGCATGATAGGAAAGTTGTAGCATGTTTATTTTCCAAGTTAAATAAAAGTACCACAAAGGACCAAATCCAACTAATCAAACAACTGAAATTCTTTTGGCATGTTACTAAGAAAACCAAACATAAACTTTATCTTTGTCATTAATTGGTGAAAATAATTTCCCTGTGCATTTAGATTATGCATTTCTTCGTATTAAATATAAATAGGCCTAGTATAACTGTTGTTTTTTATCACCTTAACGTCACCTCTACATAATGAGTCTTTGAAGTGTGAGAGGCTGAAGATGCAAAAGGATAGGAGGCGCCCAGATACATGTCACCCGTTTCACCCAGAGGTATTTGCAGGCTCATAAAATAGTCTGCATGTTGTAATCTCGGCTAAGCCACCATGTGGGTTGTATTAAAATGTTCCATATCTGTTCTACATCATCATGTTTGGCCCACTTCTTTCTGCAGGAGAACTCAATGGAGTGTGGAAGAGCTCATATTCTCACACCATCTTTTTCTGCAACGCTGACCTGCATCCTACTGGCACTGTTTCCCAGGTGACCAGAGATGGCTGAGTCCATCCATCCATCCATACAGATAAGATACTTTCCCTTGGATTAGCTTGGCATCTAAACATATCAGAACAAAGTCACAGAAAAGAAACAAAAGAACACCAAGCACTCTTAATGTGCCCAATTCATCTCATCACCTTCAAAAGGCCCTTGCCCTGAGATACCTCCAGGCAACACATTTTCATGAAAGGACTGAGAGCTCCTATGTAGTGCGATCAGTCAGGTGCTGCAGCAACTTCACATACGCTTTTATGCTTTTTCAGCTTTATCAGATTTTAGCTTCATAACAAAGTAGTCACTCAAACTGCTTTGTCCAGTCCTTTCAGGCCGTAGCTCAGGGCTTGGGTCGGTGGCTGAGCACAAAAGAGAGCACTAAAGCCTCGCAACACCTATAAGGAACAAGACCGGTGCACTTTCCTCTGGTCCACACGACATTTTGTGGACATGTGTTATACAGAGATTAAAACATGAAGACAGAAAGTCTATATGTGGGTGGGTTTTTAAATAAATACGTCTAAGTAAATCTAACCATCTTTGTTTTTTACTATATATATGTTATGGTATCTGTACTGTATATATGAATAAAGACAAAGTTACATTTTTAATTTGTAAGTGGTACCAATAAACTGTGACTACAAGAGTTTGAGTCATCTGATGTGAGTTGTTGTTAGAGTTTAAGCTTTGCCTTTTTCAATGACATTGATCCTGTTTGTGTACAGTACATTTTTAAATAAAATCATGTTTTAAAACTGATAAAGAACTTTAGTATTAAGTCTCTTCCCAAATTGCAAACATACATGTCTGTTTGTGCTGCTCTGGTTAGCTTTCTAAATATTTTTGGCAGATTTTCAGCCTGCACATGAAATGTGACAGAAATGCGTGCGTGTCAGTGAGTGTTCTTGTGCGTACATCTGGTGTTTTGCACTTCTGTCCTTTGTGTACACCTATGACCAAGAGCCCTATCACTGACACAAAGAGACGCATAAAAGCCATGAAACTCAACCGAATCCAAAAGCAACACACATCTGCATTTGTTTGGCAAATAGACACAAACAATCCTTTGGTATTGATTTTCAGGCCATATGTGCACATGCATGCAAAAATATTTTATACCATTTTTCTGAAATTGTGTTTGTGAAAGAAAAGTAGTACAATAAATAAAAAAGCCACAGAAGTTCTGTGAGAGTCTGTCACAGGCAACTCATCTGTGCTTGTCAACATGAAGGCCTCTGTGATCACACACTTCATCTCCCTCTCTTTCGGCACCTCTCGGCCAGTCGTCTCTCTAGGCCACCCTCCTTCAACAAAGTAAAGCTCACCGTTCTTGTGGTTGGATCATTCTTGTACTGTTTCAAGAATGTTGTCCCTTGAGCAGAGCTGTGTGACTGTAATCACTCCCAGTTCATCCTGTTCTTCCTCTTTCAATGCTCCAAAGACTCCCCGAGTCGCTGCTGGGTCATTTATCACTCCGTAATGAGCTCAGAGCTGTTTGGGGTCAACACGCATCGAATCCGGTCTGTGATTCCTTCCTGGTTGCCAGATGAGTCAAAGGAAAGTGTGTTGCAACACACCATCGGAGCAAAGGCAGACTCACGGCGAGCAAAGTTGTCCCTGGGAATATGCATCAGTTGGTGCCATGTGGTGAGTGGTAAATTCTCAGCAATGTATCACAGCCTTTATGATTGAAGGAGAACATGCATGTAAAAACAGAAGAAATGTATACAGCTTCTACTTTCTTGTTTAAAATTTTGAAATGTATGTTTGGGAATTTCTGTCCAGCTATCATGATGTTGTTGAAGTTCAACCACCTTGATCACAGTAAGTTCTCCCAAAATTGGTTGATGGGGTCTTCTTCCACATGAAATTCACCCAACCACATCTTTATGGACCTTATTTGGGCACTGGGACATGGTCATGTCTTGATGGAGACATAATGGAACGAAAGAAAAGCTGATGGAATTACCGGCACACTGCTAAAATAACCTTTCCATTAGTCCATTACATAATATTTGTACCTTTTAGCTTTGAAAATGAAGCTATTAAATACAGTGTATATGTTAACATACTGTATGTGCAGTATATTTATCTTGACAGGACAATCTCAACTCATAATTCTGTGATAATGACAGCCACACCCAGAATGTCCATCAAAGTGGGAAAAGTAGGGTTGAATGTATCTTATGGCGTGGCAGCTGCATTCCTTCTAAATGATCTGATGTACACTGTTGTTTGTGGTGGGAAGGAGCCCCTGGGATTGGAGTCACTGATCACCAGGAAACAATACACTCAAAGGCTCGGCATTTTAAAACACACACATTCAACACCCCTCACACATGGTTAACTGTAAACTTGTCAACATCTTCATTAAATGAGAAGTATGTCAGAAGACGCATGACAACGAATGGCACTCAGACTTTGCCATGCATTTACAACTAAACGGAGATACATGCACTCTCACACATGCACACGTAAGCGGTCACACAGAGGACACATCTTTGGTGTTGCCTCCATTGGAGTGGATAACAGTGGTGGTTTGCAGCAAGGGCCACAGATATGTTAAATGGAAATTATTCTGAGTAGCTGAACCACACCGGGACCACACACAGGCTTGGAGACCACAACACACTATGGTGCAGGCAAGCTGGGAAAACACACAAACGATTCTGTCGACATTCCGCTTGGTGACTTGCAAAGCTTCACTGTCTTCATGTATCATGAAGCTTGTGTGACATGAACATCTCGCTCTTCAGGAGGAGTTCTTTGCATGTTGTGATAGTTTTTCAAGAATGCACTCTGCTGTATTTTATGAATTCCTTTTGTGTGGACTGTGCATTACACAGCATCATTGTCATTCAAAGCATCTTTTGTTGACATGGGAGATTTGGCTTTTATCCCCGGCCTCTCAGCTTCTTTGACATCCCCTTTTTACTCTGCCCTCCTTTACTTAATCCTTTTTACTCTTGCAACATCCATCACACTCGCTGGCTGCAGTTTGCAATAATGAGCAGACATACACTGATGCAGACATACACTTATACACACACACAATGAAAAAATCCCAAAGACAAATCTTGCAAGTGTTGCAGGAGACAGAGCATAGACTCCTGCTCCGAGTTTAGAGATACCACCTGGAAATTCATTCACACACACAGAACTTGTGGTCACCTACAGGACCAAACTAAAAAATTATCAGCAACAATACCAGTGTTCAAGTAAACATGAAACGGTGAAATTCTTACTAATAAAAATGCACATTTCTGTTTAGTTCATTCTGTTCTCATCAGACTGAAGTGAGACCAAAAAAACAAAACAGAACAAACCAGGCATATTTTTATTCCCTTCTGTTTTTGTGCAAACAAGCAAAGGGAGACTTTTCATCATTGATGTATTCCACAGACTCTTTGTAGTTGCAATGGGAGCTCTGCATAAAGCCTTGATCGGTTAGTGAGCGGGCAATGCCCTAGAGGGGCAAAACAGATTGGCTGCCTCAAACAGGAAGTGGCTAAATGGAGATCATGCAGCTCTCTCTATGCATACAATATAGGACTTCTGCCACTCAAGTGCACCCAGGCCGTTTTAGTGAACAGGTCCACATAATAGAAAGGACTATCACAAATGAATAACGCGTGGACGCAGGGGAAGATGGAAAATCTAAGTTTGGAGGTCAGGGAGCCAACAGAGGGAACAGAGCGTGATTGCAGCAGACTAGGTGGTCCTTATCATATCGTTTCTGAAAGCAAGCAACGCTATTGGCCTCTGGTCCCTGTTTGTCAATAGGTCTCCTTGCGCACAGCTATAAGCATCATGTACATTTCAGTGTTTCTCACATACATAGGGTGTCGCTGCCTGATAAAAATCCCAGAATGTGATAACTGATGCAGTGATTTCTGTTACATGGCGTTTCTGATCATGATGCGCTTATGTTAGACTTAAGTCAGTTTGCATGTGCATGGCTGTGTGTGTGTGTGTCTGTGTCCATCTGTCATGTTTGATTTGTATCTTTATATCTCAGCTGTAAAGTTGCCGCAGCCAAACTTCTATCAAGTCAGTGTGGACGAGATTAGTAGCTCTTATTGGCACATTACCGTGCAAGTGTGTGCATGTCTTATGCTGGCACATATCTAGTAGAAGCCCACATACACCTACACTACCCATATTTTGTTCATCCCCATAAGTGAATATGATTGTCTTGTTGCCTGATGATGAGTGTGTGCACCAGTTAGAACACATTCCAATTACAGTATGTGTACACCTGGGACATGAGTGCTACTCTTATATAGACATGCAGAGCACTGAAGTAAGGCTAAAGTTGCAACACCAGAACCTGAGAAAAAATCACTGCTGCAATATACCTGTTATATGCCCTTGTGACACCCGCTCTACACTTATCTCACCCCTCTTTCAACCTTCATTACCATCTCCACTGTTATATTTACAGGCTCATTGCTGACGTTGATCACTCCTGCTCTCTCACACCATAGCATGCGCACTGTTGACCGTGTTTAGGGTGCATAATATGACAGGGTGAACGTCGGCCACTGACGTGTCAATGTACATTTGTTTTTGGAGATCCGCAGTCAGCGGGGAGGCTGGTGGAGCCAGTTGATTAGGGCTCTTGTTTATGTAGCACTTGCAATTATGCAGTTCGAAGGCAGGTTATAATTAAAATTATCAGGGCTCCAGTCTACTGTATTAGACATGAGCATACTACAGTCTGTAGGTGTCTCTGTGATAGATTGTGTTACATATTTGCTAAATAGCGGGTATGCTATTAATTAAGTATATAATCCAGATGTTCCATTTGTCATTACTGAATCATCAAAGGACCACAGTCTCACAGTTTGTTCTGTAAAAAAATAACCATTAAGGTAAGAAAGAGTGCAAAAAGAGATCCTGAAAGAAAGACAGGGATTGTGATAGCAAGAGTGTGCAATAGAAAAAGTCATCATAAAGTTCAGTTACTGTATGAATGAACAAAAATAACACCAAACGAAATCATCATTTAACTATGAATCCAGCTGAAGCTCAGTAAAGTCCTGTACCTGAGCTTTAGGTTTAAGTGAAGGTTTACCTTAGGCAATTAGTGGTTACAGTAAGTCCACAGGAAACAAATGCAAGCTGTATTTATTTAGTTTGAAATAAAAGCATAACTGCATAGAAATGTGTGTATAAGACACGCACATAGAAAAGGCATTTGTCAACTGGCCAAAATCCACCTCCCCCCAACCACCCACAAAAATGCTATCATTCTTCTTTTCCTCCATCTAACTTTGTCTTCTGTATCCTCTTCTCTTGCGCCAACTACCTTCATGACCTCTTCACTACATCCATAAACCTTCTCTTTGGTCTTCCTCTAGGCCTGCTGCCGGGCAATTCAAAACTCAGCCTCCTTCTACCAATATATTCACTAGCTCTCCTCTGGACATGTTCGAACCATCTCAGTCTGGCCTCTCTGACTTTATCTCCAAAACCTCTAACATGTGCTGTCCCTCTGATGTGCTCATTCCTGATCCTGTCCATCCTGGTCACACCCAAATAGAACCTCAGCATCTTCATCTCTACTACCTCCAGCTTGTCCTCCTGTCTTGTCTTCAGCGGAACTGTCTCTAAACCAAACAACATCGCTGGTCTCACCACAGTTTTGTACACCTTTCCTTTCATTTTAGCTGAAACTCTTCTATCACACATCACACCCGACACTTTTCTCCACCCATTCCAGTCTGCCTGCACACGCTTCTTCACCTCTTTTCTACACTCTCCATTGCTCTGGACTGTTGACCCTAAGTACTTAAAATCCTCCACCTTCTTTATCTCTTCTCCCTGTAACCTCACTCTTCCACTTGTGTCCCTCTCATTCACACACATGTACTCCGTCTTGCTGCGGCTGACCTTCATTCCTCTCCTTTCCAGGGCAAACCTCCACCCCTCAAGCTTCTCCTCCACCTGTTCCCTGCTCTCACTACATATCACAATGTCATCTGCAAACATCATAGTCCATGGAGATTCCTGTCTAACCTCGTCCGTCAGCCTGTCCATCACCATAGCAAACAAGAAGGGGCTCAGAGCTGATCCCTGATGGAGTCCCACCTTCACTCGGAACTCCTCTGTCACACCTGCAGCACACCTCACTACTGTCTTACAGTCCTCGTACATGTCCTGCACCGCTTTAACATACTTCTCTGCCACTCCAGACTTCCTCATACAATACCACAGTTCCTCTCTGGGCACCCTGTCATAAGCTTTCTGCGGATCTACAAAAACTACTTAATAAAAAAATACTTGAACTCCTCCACCTGAGACAAGACCTCACTCCCAACACGGAGGGTACAGTCCACCCGTTTCCGACTGAGAACCATGGCCTCGGATTTGGAGGTGCTGAGTCTCATCCCAGAAGCTTCACATTTAGCTGCAAACCGCTCCAGTAAACGCTGAAGGTCACAGCCTGATTAGGCCATAAGGACCACATCGTTTGCAAATAGCAGAGATGATTTTCTAAGGTCACCAAGCTGGACTCCCTCAACACCTTGACTGCGCCCAGAAATTCTGTCCATGAATATTATGAACAAAATCGGTGACAAAGGGCAGCCTTGGCGGAGACCAACGTTTACCGGAAACAAGCTCGACTTACTGCTGGCAATGCAAACCAGTCTCCTGCTTTGATTGTACAAGGACCGAATGGCACGTAGTAGCGGGCCACCAATCCTGTACTCCCGGAGCACACCCCAGAGGACACCACGAGGGACACGGTCGAATGCCTTTTCCAAGTCTACAAAGCACATATAGACCGGTTGGGCAAACTCCCACATACCCTCCAGTACCCTTGCAAGGGTGTAGAGCTGATCCAGTGTTCCGTGACCGGGTGAAAACCACATTGCAACTCCTGTAACCGAGGTTCGACTAACGATCGTACCCTTCTCTCCAGCACTCTGGTGTAGACTTTCCCAGGGAGGCTGTGGAGTGTGATCCCCCTATAGTTGGAACACACCCTCCGGTCACCATTTTTAAAAATGGGGACCACCACCCCGTCTGCCAGTCCATAGGTACTGTTCCTGACTTTCATGCAATGTTGTAGAGTTGCAAAGTTGTGGAGCATACCCACTAACAACATTGAACATCACACCTTTGATTTCTAGCTTCAGGCTCATCACTCTATCTGACACTCTTTTTACCTCCAGGACGTTGCTAGCAAACTCCTCCTTCAAAATCACCCCCACTCCATTTATCTTCATATCTACACCATGATAGAACAGCTTGAACCCTACTCCTAACCTCCTAGCCTTGCTACCGTTCCACCTGGTCTACTGGACACACAATATGTCTACTTTCCTCCTCTGCAACATGTCAACTAATTCTCTACCTTTTCCTGTCATAGTTCCAACATTCAAAGTCCCAACTCTTAGTTCTAGACTTTTAGCATTCCTCTTTTCTCTCCTCTTACGGACACACCTTCCTCTTCTCCTTCTTCGGCCAACAGTAATCCAGTTTCCAGTGCCACCCTGTCGGTGAACAGCACCGGTGGCGGGCGTTGTTAACCCGGGCCACGTCCGATCCGGTATGGAAGTCATTTGTTTGATTCGCATGTTCTGGTTTGGCAAAGTTTTACGTCGAATGCCCTTCCTGACACAACCCTCTGTATTTATCCGGGCTTGGAACCGGCACAATAAGACACTGCCTTGTGCCCCTTTGCGGCTACATTTTAAAAATGCTATCATTATTGTCTGCATAATGTATAAAAAGTGAGAAGCACAGTACATGTAACTTGGATTCTAGGGACATAACTCAAAGTAAGCTCACATTTCTGTCTTATTTTATCTTGTAATTGACTCTTGCTTATGCAGTAGCTACAGTTGGCTCACAGTACAAGTGGTTGTCCGCCATTGATCACTAAAACTGATGCTACTGCTGAGGTGGGTCAGGCTCGTGATCATCCCCGCAAGGAGATTATGCGGACATCATGCGGATCTTGCTGCTCCTGTCATATTTATCAAATGGTGGTGCTTTATGCCCACATTTGATTAGGAATATGAGTCAAGCAATATCAAATTAACGTTTTCTTCTGAGCTTTGCTCTTTCATTTTTCTACTGTTGCTCTTAAGTTGTTTGTTTTTATGCTCGCTTGTAAGAGTCAATGGCTCACATCAGTCTGTCCGTGTGAGGCGTGTCCGTCTACACGCTTGTGGTTGTGGGTGTACATGCTTGTGTCCGTGTAAGAGAGTGATTTGTGTTGTCTTAAAGGAAACCATGCTCTGCAGAACATATATTACCAGTGGAGAGGATAACCGCGTCCTCCTCCCATGTCTGTATCAACTTTTTTCTCTCTTTGCTCAAAATTATCTACGTTTGAAAGCGCACTCGGTGGTGAAATATTGCAACATGCTTATGTTGCCTGACATTTATATCTCGGGCAAAAAAGATCTGATGGTGCCTGGACTTCATAGCATCCATGGGTAAACTGTTTTTTATCTTTTCTACATCATTTTTTACATAAATAAAAAGACTGTACATTAATTGATTGAGTTAGTATGTGAGATCTCCAGAGTGCCAGTGCAGAAATAAAAGTCTAAAAGGCCCTTCAGTGTCTCAAAACTCTTTGGGTATGAATGCAGGGACCACAGACTGACTGAAAACACTTGCGCGTTACAGGATCTAGTGTTCAAAGAACAACAATACTTGAAACCAATCTATTGCTTCATGAATGTGCGCTTTCACATTAACATACAAGCATGGGTCAAGCATGCGTACATCCACAACAAATATACTGCATATAAAAGTCAGGAAGACATTCTGCAGACTACTCAACTAACATCAGTCACCTTTTTAAAATAGTTTCCCTCAGTAGGTGAAGTGCAGTGAAATACAATCCAACATTATGGAGTTGAACTAGACCCAAAAATGCTGTACACTCCCTAAAAATCTTTCCCTTCAGAGACTTTCTGAGGTAAGAGATGTCTCCTTTGTAGACAGTGAACTATTTTATGTAATTTTGCAGCATATCTGTAGGGCTGCAGATTTGTCCCTCTTTGTTTGACTGTCCTTGAACGTACCTTGTAGCTTCCTCCCAAGCAGCACAAATAGGATACTATACTGTTTTTTCCTTTTTTCTTCTGCCTCATTTTTGCTACCAAATGTTGACACTATGTGGGAATGCATAAAGGTAAGTAATCTAACGTAAGGTAAGATTTGATGACCTTACTAAATGCTAACGTGCATATTTCTGTGGTGCAGACTCATGGTAGATGGTGCCTCTGCATTCATTTAGTATTTTTAATTTGATGTTGATCCTGTCATAGTTTTTCACAATACATATTAAATAAAATTAATTAAGTCACTGTAATCTATGGATGTTTTGCTGATGTGTTGAAAATCTTTCCCAGTGACTAGTTGGTGTGCTGCCAGTGCTAGTGCTGCAAATGTTATTTACATTTACAAGTCTCATCTTCAGCCATGGTCACAAGCCCTTCAAATAGCTGTCCTCATTTTTGCCTGACAGTAAATAGCAGCTCATAACCTACATTTTAGCTTGTAGTTCAAAGCAAAAAATCAGCCAAGAGACAGCTTGCATCAAAGAAAACTCTTTAATTGGGACACTCGCCTTGGTACCACTGAATAAATGCAAATTTAAAATGAACGAATGTCGCCTCCCGTGTGTGGCGTCGATCATAATGGTGAATCATTTGGCATATTGGGGTTTGCGTTTTAAGTACGGCTTGAATTCCCTTAATGTAAGTCACATTTGATTGTCTTGTCTTAAGTTGTTTTTTAAATTGTATCTTGCGTCAGGAGATCCAATGAGATTTAACCCTGATGACATTACATGTTTGGAGAAAAGCTGTCTTGCGAAAAAAACGCAGCCTGAAGCCTGTGTGTCAACTATGGCATCTCTATTCCAGCCTATCCAGATGACTTGCTGTATTTAATGAATCGTAATACAGTAATATTGGTTATTAAGTTATTAAATTATATTAAGTGGCACTGCGCAAGGCTTTTATTAGAACTGCACATTATGTGTTTTACACACACACCTTGCAATCTGAAATAACCAGTGTTGTCAAATTGGCAACTTTGTCGCTAAGTCTGGCGACAGTCCACACCCTCTTGACGACATATTTTCTCAAAAGCGACTAGCAACAAATCCAGCGGCTTTTTTTTTTGCATAGTTGGTTATTTTTCCGGTGTATGGGGACTAAAAAGTGAAAGCATGAATTCTTACATGCTTACATTCTGCAGGGTTTCCGCTACATGTAATTGATTATGGTGGTGGGCCACTACAAAATAGAAAGCTGCCACAAAACTTGAAAATCATTTTAAGTAATATATTGTACGAATGAATATACAGTATATATATGTATATATATATATATATATATATATATGCTAAAAATATACATAGAGTATACAGTAGGGGTGTAATGATGCATCCACTACGTCAGTGTATTGATTTCTATGATCCAAGTACATGGATCTGTGTTCACCAAATTGCCATTCCAGACAACATATAACAATCTAACATTGTTTAAAAGGTAATCAATCGATTCAATCGATACTCTGAAATAAAGCAGTGTATTTAAGCACAGCAGGCTTTATATGGATGTGTGGTTTTTAGCAATTTGAATGATAAAGAGGTTAAATGTTACCCTAGTAACGGTTTGATTTGGCGTAAGCTGATTAGATATACAGTACCTGATGACTGGAGCACACGGATGACGTCATGTAAAGCGTGGTCTGGTAGAAGAGTCCATTCTAGGAAACTTCACCTGCATTGTCAAGTATCCAGGTATTCATTTCACAAGCAGATTAGTCCAAATTTGGCAAAAAAGTTACTTAATAAATTTACTATAGTAAAGTTACTAAATTATTTCAGATTGCATCATTCCAAATGAACCAATATCATACTTGAATCAAATCGGCAACCACCAATCGTGATCCAATCATTGTTAAAACGAATTCTTACACCCCTGATATATAGATTATAGTTTATGCGCATATTGACCAGAATTTAAAATATAAATTATTTCACTGCACTTTAGTTTGATAAGTGTGTACTAGAATTGCCTGTGCCTTGCTGGCACTTGTGTGATCAGATACGCTAAATGTCTTGTGTTGACTTTCATTTTGTATCTTATTCTTATATCAGGAGAATGAACAATAGCCCTTAAAATGTGTAGTCAATTGAATAGAACTTGTCACATGCTAAACCTATCTATGCCAGCATGCGTGATTGCTCACATTTGAGCTTTCTTATTGTGAGCTACAAGTGGGTATTTACATCAATGGGACACATCAATCATCGATCATCATTATCAAAACTTACTTGGGTCACTTAACAACCTTGCTCTCTTGTTATCATTTTATTACTTCAGAATCAGAATCAGAAAAACTTTATTGCCATTGTAAGTGAACAATTCACAAACTAGGAACTTTCTTTGGCAACTCAGTGCAACGTAGAATTCTAAGTAAACATAGAGTATTAAATAAACATAGAACTAACTAAACATAGAACCTGAGTAAAAAGTTGAAATCACTGATAAGTAAAGGCATGAGAGTGTTTTTAGTGCAGGTAGTATAAGGTGCCAA
>QODF01000160.1:876219-911895 GCA_024372805.1 Oostethus manadensis
CTTCTTGGGGACGGGAACAATGGTGGACAGCTTGAAGCAGGCTGGGACATGGCATGACTCCAAAGAGATGTTGAAGATGTCCGTGAAGACAGGCGCCAGTTCTACCGCACAGTGTCTCAGGGTGGAAGGAGAGACACCATCCTTATGGCTTGTCTTCAAAACACAGGTTGTGTGTCGAAGTTGTTCAATAGAAACAAGTAGTGTGTCCAGCTTTAGAGGCGTCTCAAACAGGACACACTTCTATGACAAACATATTTAAATTGTTATTTTATTAATTGCGTTATTTTGAACTAAATGTATTATTGAAAAAATATTTAGCCATGTAGTCATAAAACTAATTAAAAAGGGTTTTAAAAGTAATCAAACAAGGGAATAAGTATACATTTAGGTTTGTGTTAAATAGTACAAAATCTTGTGCTATTGTACTATTCACATAGGATTATTGGACTAAATAGGAGGCTCGACATTTTAAACTCTCACTTTAAGTGCTGTCAGCAACTTTGCCTTTAAATGATTATCTGTCAATTGTTGAAAAAGAAGGTAAATAAGTTAATGCATAAAAGTTAATGCATAAGTCAGGAAAATTGTATATGAAATCAAAGTATGAACTTGAAATTGACAATAATTCTAAATAGGAATGTGGAAATTGAGATACTGAAAAAAATATTACTTCAACTAAAACATTAATTAAATTCTCGACTAAATAACAAAAATGAATGCAAATTCCACCACAAGAAATTGTATCAAATGGTCTTTGTTCACACTTGAAACTGCACAATGGACTCAGCTGGCAGAGGGTGCATACATAAACACAAACACAACAGTCTGTGCATTCTACACCCTGTGTCCATACATTTTATGTGTGTGTGCGTGTGTGTGTGTGTTGTCTGTCACAGGCTACAGACTTGTGTTGACTTTGAACAACAGTTTCTTGGTTTGGGCAAAGGAATGCAAGAGATCAAGACAGTTCATGTTATCTTAGGAAATGTTTCATCTCTCATCTGATTAGGCTTCATCAGTTCATGCTCAAAAACTAGGTGAGACAAACACTAGACAAACTAGATAGAACAACTCTAGTCTGAGAAATTGGTCCAAGATAGAAACCAAGAAGCGCTAACCTTCACATTAACTCAACAAACAAAAAAATCAAGTTCACACATGAAGATGTCAGACAATAAGTCGGCTTTTTTGGACTGTGACGTCTGCATTGGAGACGACAGGGACCTCCAGGATGGTGTTAACAGAAAACCCCCACGCACTGACCAATACCTACTTTCTTACTCATTCCACCCACTGGAACACAAACTTGGCTAGCCTATCCCAGCTGACTTCGGGTGGGAAGCGGGGTACACCCTGGACTGGTCGCCAGTCAATCGCAGGGCAGACATACAACCATTTACACTCACATTCATACCTATGGACAATTCATCCATCCATTTTCTATACCGCTTATCCTCATTAGGGTTCCAGGTATGCTGGAGCCTATCCCAGTTGACTTCGGGCTGAAGGAGGGGTACACCCTGGACTGGTCGCCAGTCAATCGCAGGGCAGACATACAACCATTCACACTCACATTCATACCTATGGAGAATTCAGTCACCAAATAACCTAAACAGATGAAATACTAAATCAAATATTGCTGTATTTATTATTAACATATATGAGCATAAAAGGGGTGGTCTCAAAATATGTTGACAGCAATATCATTTAGTGTCAATTTGCAACATTTCAAAATGCACCTGCTTTGTTAGTAGTTCTTATTTACAGACCAGAGTTAACTAGATTTCATACCTGACAGTTTCGATTGCTGACTAGCAGTCTTTTATAGACTGGTCATGTGATGTACGTGTCTTGTCTGAAGAACTTATACTGATTTTGGTGCCGTCTTGCTGCCATTGAATGTATCCCAGATATAAGAAAGTAAAAGTAAAAAGGCCCCCTCCTGGTTTATGGTCCTGTGGGAACGTTTCACATTTCGATTACCTCTTTCTCTGTGATGCCCCTGATGTATGGTTAACGGTCTCTCACTTGTATAGCGCGTTTCCACCTTTAAGCCTTAAGCCTTTAAGCCTTTAAACCTTTGACTGACGACGGAGCATCAGGAGCAACTGCGGGTTCAGCATTTTGCCCAGGGATACATCAACAAGATCACGGGATCGACCCACACTTACCACATCCCACGATGTAACCATGGCCATGGTAATGCAACCGTAGCAGTGTTTTTTTGTTTTGTTTTAGTTTGGCTTATTTTGTTTTTTTTCCTCTCTGACTTGTTGTTTCCCATTTTGGGTATTGGCACCGTTTTATTCTGTGGTAAATATGTCTGTCCTCCTCTTGTTGTCTTTTTCATGTGTAAATGTTACATGCATATGATGTAAAATGCTATAGGAAAAAACATAATCTCATAGGAGAGACAAAACAGTGATTAAAAACATCTTAATTATGTTTAGAACTACAAATTATTGATAATGAATAATAATTTCAATTGGGTCACGATTTAATAAACATTTACTCTGCATCGGTCCATTGTGGTGAAGAGAGAGCTGGGCCAAAAAAAAGATCTAAATTTAGCGTTCAATCTATGTTCCTACCCTCACCTATGGTCACGAGCTTTGGGTAGTGACCGAAAGGACAAGATCGTGGGTACAAGCGGCCAAAATTAGTTTTCTCCACAGGGTGGCTGGGCTCTCCCTTAGTGATAGGATGAGAAGCACTGTCATCCAGGGGAGACTCGGTGTAGAACCACTGCTTCACCACATTGAGAGGTTGCTCGGGCATCTGGTTAGGATGCTTGCAAGGACGCCTCCCTGAGGAGGTGTTCAGCGCCACGTCCAACCGGAAGGAGACCTCGGGGACACCTAGCACACCTTGGAGAGACTAGCTCTCTCAACTGGCCCAGGGACGTCTGGGGATCTCATTTTATGATTGAATGGATGATCGTTTTATCTTCCCATTTGAAACAGTTGCAAATCTAATCCTAAATCGCTTTCTATTTAACAGGTATTGTATGCATCAATTTTAACCTAATACATAACCATGTTGGTTCTGTCAAAGATGTTCTTACTACGTAGAGTTTGTGGGCTATGGGATGTAGCGATGTCCATAAATGGCACTTGTCTGTGTGTGTTGGTTTCTTATGTATTTTTATTTTAATTCTGCCATCCTCCTTTTGTGTTATGTTCATAACTATAAAGTGCATTGCATTGTAAGTTTCTTCTTCATTAATAAATTGGATGTTTTTTGTGTTGTCTTTTGTGTTTAAGTGACCTGTTAATTCCCTCGTGTGTCACTTTTTTATTTTTTCCAGGATATTGTTTACATTCATTACAGTCATTCAGTTAACTCTGTTCTATAAATAAGATAAGATTGTTTAGAATGTTTGAATGATGGACCAAATGAACATCCTGGGATTGTTATGCACATACATTGTTTTGTAAAGTAAAAATTGTTTATCAATTCATATTTTTTCATTGTACATTTCTAAAATTAATGTCAAAATCTCATCTCTTCTTGTTCTCATGGACTCAAGTGTTTGCCCCCTTCCTGATTTCTTTTTTTTTTTCTTCCTTTAAATACCAAATTTAAGGGACAGTCAACACATTGACATTATCCAAGGGAACCTCACTCCATTTCCTTTCCACCTCCTTTCAGTCTCACTTCTCTCTTTATGCTAGTTTTGAATTATACATCACCAGCTTTAATTGCTGAACAAAATACCGTCTGCACAGCAAAACTTTGGCAATTTGAATGTCAAGTTTTAACAACCCAAAATGGTTTTCTTCTATAGCAAGGGCCGTGGCAAAATTGGGGGTCATAAGCAGAGTTTTTTTTTTGGACTGGTGCTCTATGCCTCATGGCAAAAATGCGCAGCCTTTGAATAATTGCTGAGAATGCCAAAAAAATAGAGCCCTTCCATGGATTGTGGGGCCCTATGCACAGTGGGTGTTCTGTGTGAAGAGAGGGGCGTTTCTGCATAATTCTTTATTAATCAACCCTTAGGAAACAGAACTGAGCACAGTGTCATCTTTGCCTACAATTTGTCAATCTTTAAAGGCCACATGACATGATGAGCAGGAGGCTAAGCTGGAGATGTGGAAATAGACACATTATACACACACACACGCATTGCCTAACAAAACTGCTAATAAAAGAAAATGATGCTGTATCTCTGACACTTCTTACTTTCTTTGGTGTTGTTCTTTAGTATAGACAAAAAGTCATCTACAATATTAAGGGAAACCAGGAGGATGAAGTAAGAAAGACTGCCCAGGCCTGTTGCCAGAGAGAAAATTGAAGGAAGTCATAAAGAGTAACTATTGAAAAGCAAACAATTCCCAGTTTTGTTGCAGCTCAAAATGTTTTGTCCACAGTGTCCAATTTGGCCTCAGTATCCCAGCTTTCCCTGTCCAACTGTCCACCTGGTGTGATTTAAGACCTCCAAGGCAAATTTGACACACTATCAGATTTCTGTCTCAGTAGTTTTACATTTGGGCCCAGAATCATGACCTCTGTTTCCCCCTCCGTGAATCACCACCTTACCGCGGTGGAGGGGTTTGAGTGCCCGAGTTATCCTAGGAGCTATTTTGTCGGGGGCTTTATGCCCCTGGTAGGGTCTCCCAAGGCAAACAGGTTCTAGGTGACGAGCCAGACTAAGAGTGATTCAGAAGACCCCTATAAAAAACACAAGAGGAGTGACCGCACTTCGCACGGACGTGGGATACCGGGGCCTCACCCTGGAGCCAGGCCTGGGGGAGGTGGTCAGGTCTTCACCCGTGTGACCTGGCCGGGCCTAGCCCGAAGAGGCCACACGGGAACTCCCCCCCCCCCGCAGACCCACCACCTGCAGGGGCAAGCATAGGGGTCCGGTGCTTTATGATCTGGGCAGTGGTCGAGGGCGGGTGACCGGGCGACCTGGTCTTCGGCGGCCAAATCTGGTTCTTGGGACATGGAATGTAACTTCTCTGGTGGGGAAGTAGCCCGAGCTTGTGGAAGAAGCGGAGAGATTCCGACTAGATATAGTCGGACTCACCTCAACCCAGAGTTTGGGCTCTGGAACCAAATGCCCCCTGGCTTGGTGCCTCTGTGCTGGAGTCATCCCAAATAAACGAGAGGGTTATTTCCCTACGCCTTAGGGCTGGGGAAAGGGTCCTTACTGTGGTTTGTGCGTATGCGCCGGACAGCAGTTCAGAGTACCAAGCCTTTTTGGAGTCTATCAGAGGGGTTCTGGAGAGCACCCCAGCTGGTGACTCCATAGTTCTGCTGGGAGACTTCAGCGCCCATGTGGGAAATGACAGTGTGACTTGGAGGGGCGTGGTTGGGAGGAACGGCCTCCCTGACCTGAACCCGTGCGGTGTGTTGTTGCTGGACTTCTGTGCAAATTACAGTTTGTCCATAACAAACACCGTCTTCGAACATAAGGATGTCCATAAGTGCACTTGGCACCGGGACACCCTAGGTCGCAGGTTTATGATCGACTTTGTGGTCGTATCATCAGACCTGAGTCCGCATGTTCTGGACCCGCGTGAAGAGAGGGGCTGAGCTGTCAACTGACCACCACCTGGTGATGAGTTGGATTAGATGGCGGGGAAGGATGCCAGACAGACCTGGCCGACCCAAACGCGTAGTGAGGTTGTGCTGGGAATGTCTGGCAGAGTCTCCCGCTCGCCGAGTCTTCAACTCTCATCTCTGGCAGAGCTTCGCCTGCATCTCAAGGGAGAACCGGGATATTGAGTCCGAATGGGCCGTATTCCGTGCCTCTATTGCTGAGGCAGCCAGTTGTAGTTGCGGCCGCAAGTTGGTCGGTGCCAGTCGTAAGTGGCAAGCCCCGAACCCGATGGTGGGTTAGGGCTGCTGTCAAGCTGAACAAGGAGTCCTATCAAGCATGATGGCTTGCGGGACTCCCGATGCACCTGACAGGTACAGTGCAGGCCAGGCGGCACGCGGCTTCCGCGATGGTCGAGGCAAAAACTCGGGTGTGGAAGGAGTTCGGTGAGGCTATGGAGCACGACTTTCGGTCGGCCTCGAAGAGGTTCTGGCAAAACGTAATACGGGATTGGTGGCCCGCTACTACGTGCCATTCGGTCCTTGTACAATCGAAGCAGGAGCCTGGTTCGCATTGCCAGCAGTAAGTCGTGCTTGTTTCCGGTGAACGTTGGCCTCCGCCAAGGCTGCCCTATGTCACCGATTCTGTTCATAATCCTCATGGACAGAATTTCTAGGCGCAGTCAAGGCGTTGAGGGAGTCCAGCTTGGTGACCTTAGGATCTCGTCTCTGCTATTTGCAGACGATGTGGTCCTTATGTGTGACCTTCAGCGTTTACTGGAGCGGTTTGCAGCTGAGTGTGAAGCTTCTGGGATGAGACTCAGCACCTCCAAATCCGAGGCCATGGTTCTCAGTCGGAAACGGGTGGACTGTACCCTCTGGGTTGGGAGTGAGGTCTTGCCTCAGGTGGAGGAGTTCAAGTATCTCGGGTTCTTGTTCACGAGTGAGGGAAGGTTGGAGCGTGAGATCGACAGACGGATCGGTGCAGCATCTGCAGTAATGCGGTCATTGTACCGGACCGTCGTGGTGAAGAGAGAGCTGAGCCGGAAGGCAAAGCTCTCTGTTTACCGATCGATCTACGTCCCCACCCTCACCTATGGTCATGAGTTTTGGGTCATGACCAAAAGAATGAGATCGCGGATACAAGCGGCGGGAATGAGTTTCCTTCGTAGGGTGGCTGGACTCACCCTAAGAGATAGGGTGAGGAGCTCGGCCATGCGGGAGGAGCTCAGAGTAGAGCCGCTGCTCCTTCACATCGAGAGGAGCCAGTTGAGGTGGCTTGGGCATCTAGTCCGGATGCCTCCCGGACGCCTCCCTGGTGAGGTGTTTCGGGCGTGCCCAGTCGGGATAAGGCCCCCAGGAAGACCTAGGACACGCTGGAGGGACTATGTCTCACAGCTGGCCTGGGAACGCCTTGGTGTCCTCCCGATGGAGCTGGAAGAGGTCGCTGGGGACCGGGAAGTCTGGACTTCCCTACTGAAGCTGCTGCCCCCGCGACCCGGACCCGGATAAGCGGAAGAAAATGGATGGATGGATGGACCTCTGTTTTCTTGCAACAACTGGTATACACCAATATTGGATTTGACTAACATAAAGCTCTTCGCTTTCGCAGATTTCCCTATTCATTTTTTGTCACACAATTTTTCAATAAAATGCCATTGCATTTGTAGATAATTGACTATGTCACATGCATTAATCTGCTACATTCAAAAGTCAGTCATCATTCCCATGGGTTACTACCTCTGTTCACCGTGTTACCAATGAAATCAAGTTTGGCAAATGATGATGAAACGAAAAACAGACAATCTTTGTTAATACAGAGTATATCATTACTTTATATTTGATAACTGGAGTTTTTTCTAAGCTCTGAACTCTGGCCAAACTACATGAATTCAAGCTGAGAGGTATGTATGCGCTGCATACAAGCACATTATTTTTGCTGTGTGTGTCAGCAGTGAAAATTGTTTTCCATATCTGAAAGATGAAAAGTTACTTCCAGACATGCTGGTATCTACAGCATGTGTGTATGCATGCCCATACAGTCATTTTAGGTCTGTTAATCAGACGTACACAACTCAGGGAAAAGTTATCATTGGCCATAGTGTCAGACAGAGAAGATCATATGCTCTTCTAAACAACACACACACACAAACACACGTACCTACACCAGTGCCAAAACATTCATCAGGTCCTCATAGCTGGGCTCTGTCAACCTCCAGCCCCAGGCCTGCAGGCCTGGAGCCAGGGACTTGAGTAGTAGCCAGGCTGTCATGGTCCTGGGCGATGGGCCAAACTTCCATCAGCTTTGAAGTGAGCTGGATACCAAAATGGCAGCAAAAGGATGGCTCTCAGCGCATAAGTACTATGAGCTGGTCGGGGACCAACCATGGATCAGCCTTGACCAGGCATGCAGCCCACCCCCAACCCAAATTTTCATTATGCTGATGAGTGACTCATTGCATTTTATGACACCTGCAGGTTGATTACATTGGAGGAAAGCAAAATATGGCAATGAAGTGCTGAATCATTTCTTGTTTTAAAGAAGTGTGCCAACTGTAAAGCGGAAAGTCCCACTAACTGCATGTAGCTGCAGGCAGTGGTGTGCAAAAAACTGTCATCTTTGAACTCCACGGCATTGATTTCAACTTCAGATTGTGCAGTGTGGACCGCAAACAGCTTTGGTCAACAAATATCAACATTCAGGTTTCAACTTTTGTCAATTGACAGTTGTAGGGTATTTCTTATGTGATTTAATTTATGAAGTGAGTATTAATCTAAAACATATGTTTGCTAACCATTTCCTGGCCTTGGTATTGTTGAGGAAAGAAATGAGTTCACCAAAATACTGGACCAAATTATCAACTCATATTTCTGACTTCCTTTTTTCCATGGTCTGGACCTTGGTCTCTGTCAATATTATTTTTGCTCTTTATTTACTCTCTGATATTTGAAAGATGCATCTCTTATTCCATTCATCCATTTTCTATGCCGCTTATCCTCATCAGGGTCGCAGATATGCTGGAGCCTATCCCAACTGATTTAGAGCTGGAGGCGGGGTACTGGTCGCCAGTCAATCACAGGGCAGACAAACTGCTCACATTCACATTCATACCTATGGACAATTTAGAGTCACCAATTAACCTGACATGCATGTTATACAAACACACATAATTCTCTCTGTGGTCCTCAAACCCTGACAGGTTTCTGGATTTATTCAAATCCACACCCATTTGTACACAGAATGTCACAAATCCATAAACTCCAGTCAGTCAAGAAGCAACCTAAAAGAACAAATTGCCATCATAAAAATCACCCAATTAAGCGCAATTAAACACTTGCAGAGAAGTACTTTTAGAGAAGTACTATATGTTCAGTTGCATGTTAAAATGTTGAAGCAACACAACCAGTCAACAACAAGAGGCAGTGGAGCTCTTGCCCCTAAACACCTACATCGAATCAAACTAGGAAGCATGATTCCATTCCATCCATTCCAGGATTTTTGCCCTTAGTGGTTTGCTGGGTTTATTGGATTTAGTGAGACATTACCTTCTGTAGCTTATGAATCATTAACCACAAAGGCCTCATTGTAAAATCTATATTTAAAAACCTATTTCATTAGGATTTTTTGTTTGTTTTTTTAACAAAAGTGTTAACTAGTGCAGGTGTCAGTCATATGGCAAAAATACATCCAAAGTGGTTAGAAAGTGGAAAACTATCCTGTGGACGCTTAATTTAAAAATTTTAAAATGAAGTGTCCTTCTCTTCGCACCTCTGAAATCCTTAATATTAACACTGACAGTGACATAGTTTTCTGTTCCACCACGGCATGATTACATCACGATGGTATCTTTCGGAAATAATTGGGTCTTTTTGCTCAGCTTTTTTTTCCATCACTGCTAATGTGGACAGAGTGAAAGGAAGGGATCATCTTCACAATGCTTGATGTTGAGCCTGTCTTTAATCAATTGGCCATTTTTCTTTTTATTTTAACCACTTTAATGCAACACTATGTAGTCATTTTTAACCATTGCAACCCCAGATCACCTGCTGTAGTGTTAGTTGCAGCATCGGTGCAATTGTTTCTGTTGAGAGTTGAATGTGGTGCTTTTACAAGCTGTTTTGTACACTAAATTGATCATACCCCATTTATTTTCAGGGTCATAACACACATGTTTTGTTAGTGATTAGTACATATATTCTTTGGCTTGCTCAAATGTCATTCCTTGAGTTTTACATTTGGTAATGGCAGTTGTTTTCTTTAGGTTTATGTTACGAGCAAATCAGTGACAAATGATACACTAATACAGTATGCAGCATAGAGGGTTCCCTCTTTGGTGAACATCTTCAGACATACCAAAAAAAGTTAAATCAAAAGCACAATAAATCAAAACTGTTGCTTTAAAGACCTTAGCAAAAAAAAACAAACAGATGTTCTCTTTATTGTTGTCATCTTATCTTTATTATCTTAATAGATAGGAAGGGGGCCTGAGAAGTGGCTGGAAGCTGATTGATTGGCCCCAGAAGTCGGGCACGCCAATATCCCACTAAACCGGAACTTGAGCACTTCACTGCTATGCTTCATTAATACAAGCATTGGACTTAATCACTGTCCAAAGTCTTCCTCTACTATTTCCTTTAGTGAAGAAAAATGTACTCCTACATTTTAACCCTTAGCGTAATGTGCAGAACATGATCGGTACAGAGATGGACCAGTGGGGTATTATTTTCCAAAAATTCCCCTACGATTTGTAATTCTAATTATAATGGATTAGATTTTATATAGCGCTTTTCAAGGTACCCAAAGCCCAAAGTGAACCCATTTTTCATTCACTCCTCAGTCACACACTGGCCGTGGTAATCTACAGATGCTCTGGGGTAGTCTGACGGAAACATGGGTGCCAATTTGTGCCTACAGCCCTTCTGACCACCGAAAAATATTCATTCACCAGCACTGGAGGCAAGATGGATGAAGTGTCTTTTCCAGGGACACAACAAGAGTGACTGCGTAGAGAGAGCGAAGATGGAGCGCCAACCTTCCGGTTTCTGGATGACATGCTCGACCTCCAAAGCCACTGCTATCAACAAGTTCAAGTTAAGTGAATGTTTTAAGATCCTAACTGTAACCTGAACACAAACTTCCACTGCAAACTAGTACCACTATCTCTGTCTCTCTTCCCTAACTCCAAACCCAAACAAAACACTAACACCAGCCCTAACCAAATCCAAAATTTAGCCCTAACCCAAACCTAACCTAACCTAACCTTAGCCTCACTAAGACCAAAGAAAAAACTCTAAACAACCCTAATCAAAACCCCATACACAACCACAGCCCAAGCCCCAACCTTAACCAAGATTCATACCCCAAATTTAGCAAAAAGCATACTCCTAACACCAAAGACCAAACAAAATCCTAGCCCAAACCCTAACCCTGACCATACTCCAAATACACAATTAAAATACTACTCAATTATAGTAACACAAATAAATGTCATTTGTTACTTTCTACTGTTGCAGGGAAAAAAAGTAAATTGAAGAAAAAATAGTAGATCCCATTTCCAGTTCCAAAGTAAAATGTATCTTCCGCCCCATCTAGATGAAGACCATCAGAGGCCTAAACGCACAAATACTTTATCAAACCCGTGCACCATCCAAACAAAGTCGGAATTTTCAGGGTCTGTAAACGAACACTTTTGAAACCGGGTCCCAGAGTGGAAAGATTTGAAAACGCTGTTTCTGCAGCTCCGTAAATACCGCCTCTCACCGGCTTCTATGGAAACTCTTGGGTCATAGCTCCACCCCTTTACAAACGCACATGCGCTAAAACCGCAAACACGGAAACAACAATGGCGCTGTATGTATGTTTTTGTCCTGCTGAAGCGAGTGAATCTACTGTCGCTATTGCACCAAAATGTGCTTCTTCTTCATTTTTGAGATGAGCAAAAATGCTGGAAGACACAGCACATTACTTTCTTCTAGCTTTATAATCCAGCGTGATTTGACACAACAGTTCCCGTTCATCGTCGGCCCAGTTCGGCCACTGGTACTTCAGAATGTCACAGCGCCACCAACAGGGTTGGCATATGCATTACAGTGTTTTCACTCATTTTGAGTACATTCATATGGATGCACATAGTTTCTGATCTAGCTCCATCTTTGCAGCAAACTTTTTGGAAATTATGAGGGTTTTGTCTTCGTGTGACTCTTGCCTAAGTATTTATCTTTGTTGTTGTTTTTGCAAGTAGCTCTTTGTGCTTATCTTTTAGCTCTTGGAACTCAGTTTGGGCCTGTCAACAAGAGCCTGTGTGGTTAAGTTTGCGTTTAACAGGCCAGATGTGGATAGAAAAGGAAGCATAGTAATTGCTGTAATCAACAATATTCAACCATAACCCGGCACAGAAGGCCATTTTGGCGTAATCCACAAAGGCTTCGCAGGCTGACAGAATCATTCAGCTACTGGCTTTGACCTGGAACTTAGCTTCCTGTGGACACACACACACAAGAGAGGATCCCGTGGCAAACCACAAACAAGTGTGTCTTTTCCGGGCTTGACCACATGTCTCATTTTGTAATAATTATATGGAAGGGGCAATAAAGTGACATTTGCTGACAGTAATATATAACTTACACTTGTAAGTGGGGGGCATACTTCATTAAAGTGAAATAGACTGTTCATCCACTGATGGTTTAAGACCGCAGCCTTTCAAAGCCAAAATCCTGGCAAAACTCTATTTTTTTGTCACTCACATTATCATGAGCTCTTGATGGCAACGGCAAAAAAAAGATTTTTCTATTTGGACAGGGTCGGATCGCTGAGCGCCATTGCTGCTGAGGTTGGATGCAGTACAGCCATTTTAAACTTCTTCAAAAAACGGAAGGGTTACGGAAGACATAAGTCAAGTGGTACCCCCAACAAAAACTCACCCAAGTTAAAATGCACTGTTTCCCAAAACACGAGACGATCCTCAGCCCAAATGAAGATTGTTACGAATGCCGAGTGTAGACCAATAACCATCAGCTGGTATCTGCGAGAGAAAAAATGTCTTCAAAGGCCTTGTGTCCTTCAATGGCATAAGAAGGCTTGTTTAGAATTTGCACAAGAGTAGAAAAAGTGGGACATTGAAAGGTCGAAAAAAGAAAAAATATGTTACCTTCACAGTCACCGATTGCTTCCAACATTAACAAAAACACTGAGATCACTTTTAGAACATTGAGAACCCATTTGTTTGCTAATTTAAAATTGGCCATCATTGTGACAGCAAAATCATAAACATGCCATCTCGGCCAGGGCCTCCCAAAGTTCTCCCATTATACAGTGAATATTGGGAACTTTTTAATATTAGCACAATTGACAGCAAATAACGGATTTTACTGTGTTTATTCTGTGGATCACATTAACATGACTCGTAAGTAGCACACTCTTCTGGTGAATATACGTAATAGCAACCGATGTTCACATTAAATTTGGACAATACAGAGGCTTATTAAGTACTTACATTCATTCACCTGAAGAACTGTATGATAATCCACTTAATTTTACAGTAGCAAAAAACCATCCATCCATCCATCCATCCATTTTCATCCGCTTATCCGGGTCCGGGTAGCGGGGGCAGGAGCTTCAGTAGGGAAGTCCAGACTTCCCGGTCCCCAGCGACCTCTTCCAGCTCCATCGGGAGGACACCAAGGCGTTCCCAGGCCAGCTGTGAGACATAGTCCCTCCAGCGTGTCCTAGGTCTTCCCGGGGGCCTTCTCCCGACTGGGCATGCCCGAAACACCTCACCAGGGAGGCGCCCGGGAGGCATCCGGACTAGATGCCCGAGCCACCTCAACTGGCTCCTCTCGATGTGAAGGAGCAGCGGCTCTACTCTGAGCTCCTCCCGGATGGCCGAGCTCCTCACCCTATCTCTTAGGGTGAGTCCAGCCACCCTACGAAGGAAACTCATTTCCGCCGCTTGTATCCGCGATCTCATTCTTTCGGTCATGACCCATAACTCATGACCATAGGTGAGGGTGGGAACGTAGATCGATCGGTAAACAGAGAGCTTTGCCTTCCGGCTCAGCTCTCTCTTCACCACGACGGTCCGGTACAGCGACCGCATTACTGCAGATGCTGCACCGATCCGTCTGTCGATCTCACGCTCCAACCTTCCCTCACTCGTGAACAAGAACCCGAGATACTTGAACTCCTCCACCTGAGGCAAGACCTCACTCCCAACCCGGAGGGTACAGTCCACCCGTTTCCGACTGAGAACCATGGCCTCGGATTTGGAGGTGCTGAGTCTCATCCCAGAAGCTTCACACTCAGCTGCAAACCGCTCCAGTAAACGCTGAAGGTCACAGCCTGATGAGGCCATAAGGACCACATCGTCTGCAAATAGCAGAGACGAGATCCTAAGGTCACCAAGCTGGACTCCCTCAACACCTTGACTGCGCCTAGAAATTCTGTCCATGAAGATTATGAACAGAATCGGTGACAAAGGGCAGCCTTGGCGGAGGCCAACGTTCACCGGAAACAAGCTCGACTTACTGCTGGCAATGCGAACCAGGCTCCTGCTTCGATTGTACAAGGACCGAATGGCACGTAGAAGCGGACCATCAATCCCGTACTCCCGGAGCACCCCCCACAGGACACCACGAGGGACACGGTCGAATGCCTTTTCCAGGTCTACAAAGCACATGTAGACTGGTTGGGCAAACTCCCACATACCCTCGAGTACCCTTGCAAGGGTGTAGAGCTGGTCCAGTGTTCCGCGACCGGGACGAAAACCACATTGCAGCTCCTCTAACCGAGGTTCGACTAACGGTCGTACCCTTCTCTCCAGCACCCTGGAGTAGACTTTCCCAGGAAGGCTGAGGAGTGTGATCCCCCTATAGTTGGAACACACCCTCCGGTCACCCTTTTTAAAAATGGGGACCACCACCCCGGTCTGCCAGTCCAGAGGTACTGTTCCCGACTTCCATGCAATGTTGTAGAGGCGTGTCAACCAACACAGTCCCTCAACAATCTTCAACAACAACCTTCAATGCATAGAGCGCCACAGCATCCACGAACTTGAGTGTACCTACTGTCTTGCAACTGTCTTAGGTCAGGGTGGACCTGTCAACGGCACCCACAAATACCAAAAAACTCCCAAATGACTACATAATAAAATGCTAGATTTGTCGCTAGTCAAATCTCGTAAAAATTACTAACGCCCCCCTCACCACCTCAGACAAAGTCATTGTTTCAGTATTAGTTTTATTAGACCTTACAGGAGCATTTGACACACTTGACCACCAAATTGTAATTAGAACTCGCCCTTGGCATTAAAGATACTGCAATAAAAGGGTTTCACTCTTATCTGTCAGATTGCCTGCGGTTCGTATCCATTCGTAATAAAGAATCCAGACATGTCATGGCATACCACAGGGTTCTGTGCTAGGACCAGTATTGTTCAGCCTTCATATGTCCCTATCATCATTAGAAAACAATCCATTAATTTCCATTGCTATGTAGATAACACAGAACTTATCAACTTATCAATGAAACATAGCCAAACTAATCAGCTGTCCAAACTCCAGGCGTGTCTTATTGACATAAAGAGCTGAATGACTTAAACTTTTTACAATTAAACTCAGATAAAACTGAAATCATAGTCCTTGGTTTTCAGCACCTCAGTGACAAGATTGCAAATGATATTACTTCCCTAGATGGAGTTGCACTCACCCACCTCAATATAGTAAATTGGTGTCATCTTTGATCAGGAACTTTTCTTTAGCTCCTAAATACGACACGTGTCAAGAACATTTTTTCGTGTATGAGAAAGAAAATCAGAAAATTCCTGCCACTACCTGATGCAGAAAAACTTGTTCATGATTTTGTGACCTCCAGTTTGGACTATTGTGACTCTCTGTTAATAGGCTGCCCTAAGAAATCTTTAAAGATTTAGACACTTAGACCAAAATTCTTCCGCACGAGTCTTATCTGTAACTAGAAGAAGAGATCATATATTGGCCGTATTAGCCTCACTGTACTGGTTACCTGTACAATTTAGAATTGAGTAAAAAAATTCTTCTTCTTACAAATAAAGCACTACACGGACATGTACCCGTATTTTAAAGAAATCCTAGAACCCTATCAACCCAGTGGAGCACTGCACTCACAGAATTTACAATTACTTGTCAATTGAATTTTTATAAGTACAACAAGAGGTAGATCATTTAGTTTCCAGGCTCATCTGTTATGGAACCATCTCATGGCTCAATGTGGAGGGCAGACTCCCTCTCTTAATATAAAAGTCAACTCAAAATCAACCTCTTTGCTAAAGCATATAGTTAGAACTGACCCTTGATATGCGGAATCACAATTCTTATTGTACAATTAAATGCACCCAAAACATTAAACAGTAAATGTTTACTTTAAATGATTCAAATAACACATTTGACCTTAATGTGGATTCATGTTAACCACCAATTTACCCAATAACACTATATTAGTAATATTGCTTCAATATTAAAACTGGCCAACATTCATGTAATCCGCCCTGCTTCCCATTGCCCGCACCGGGGCCCGAACCGAAACCGTTCGTAATGGGAGACGAGAATGCCAAAAGCCCGAACTGTCGGCAGAGCGTTCAGCGCAGCTCTTAAGGCAGAGGGAGTAAGGTTCACCAACGTTGCACAGCCGCACAGGCTGGCATCTGTTACAACATACAAATGAAATGTACTTTGACAAGCATTCTACGTCACTTTTTCTGCCGCAGATGTATTACTTTTCTTTTTTTTAAAGAAGCACACGTGAACACTTCTTATTACCTTTTACCTTTTTTTTTTTTTTACCTTTTTCTATCTGCAGTTTCCACAGTGAATCATCTTATTTTTATTTTGGTGTGAGTGAACCTTCTTTGCATTGAATGAACAAACAGCTCATGCAAACAGCTGTTCTGCAACACAAAACTCTGAGTTTCCAATATCGAGGTAAGTCAACTCAGAGTTCAGGGTTAGTCTAAGCGCTTTTTGACCTTTTTTCCTGAAGTGGACCCCTAAAGATCAAATGTCCAAACTAACACTACACTGCGAATGTTTAGCTTTGTAATAAAAGTTCTATTAACTAAATTAAAGCTCACCTCGAAAGAAAAACGTCACTTGACAAAACGGTTATCCTGATATTTAAGACGGAATAACAGATTGGAATCCTCCTTCATAAATGTGATTATCTTTCCACATCTGTGAGTAATAAAGTGAGATGAGCTGCAACACTGTGCTATTTCAGTGCACATGTACACACTCAAACACACAGGCAGCTATTCTGCTATGTTGACGTTTCCACTTTGCAATTATCTCATGTGATACCGTTTGCTTTGCAGTTGTAGTAGTGAGAGCAGTGTGCAGTCTCACAATTGTGCCTATTGGCGGGTAACTTGGGTGTAAGCAGTTTGACCCAGAATCAGATTAACTTAGTTCCGAAATATTTGCAAAGATGAGAACCATGATTGAAGTGACTTTGATTTATAATACCAATTATTCTTCTTTGGCTCTCGCACGCACTCACATGCTGTACATATCCAATCACAAAAGCCTCAGTCATGGCACATTGAGTAACTATGACCTCTTTGTCTAACCTTTCTATTTTCATCTATTTTCATGTCAAGTTGTACCCTGTTGAAACAACTTGTGGTGGGAGTGGTTTCTGGGGGGGATACTGGGAATGAACTGGCGGCGAGGCAAGCGAGAACTGGCAGCTGTGTGGCACCAGCGCGTCTCTCTGATCCAGTCCAGACCGTTTGCAACGTCACAGTGTGGCGTCCTGCCCTTCTTCTCTAAAATACACAACCGCAATCCCAAGTCGTTCTAAATGGAGCTCTGCGGGACGCACTTATTTTGGCCCGATTGTAGCCATGTGACTTTTACAGTAAGAACCTTGGAATGGAGCAATCTGAGCTTTGGCTTGGGGAGCTGAGCTTTGCCAGAGCTGTTTAACCTGACAGCTTATGGATTCACTTCTCTGAGCAAAAGGTGCCCAGATCAATAGAAAGTGTGTGTTTTTATGGCGTTGCCTTGGTTCTGGTTAGGGACACTTTACTGTGCACAGTGTAGCCATGATTTGATGTGGCAACATAAGCAGTAAGTAAGAATACTCATGTGGACCTAAGAATGCACCCCACCATTATACGGCGTGTTTAAAAAAATGAAAAGTTCCAGCAGAGGTTTTGTTTCGCAGATGGTAAACGGTGGTATAACTGTATTACATCAATATGTGCGGTTGTTGCCCTTTCACTGTGTTCCGCTGCGTGAACAAAAGTCATACAATATTTATGAATCTTAAAAAGCTGTGGTCAGCGAAGGGACTTAGCCTTACATTAACCAGCTGCTTGGTTTTAAGAAAACACAACTTGTCACGCAATCGTACTTTAAAACCTTAGAGGAATTTTAATGTAGCAGAAGAAAATTGGGTAAAGTGACCTGGGCCTTTTTGTGTGGTGTTTGCATGTTCTAACCAGGCCCGGCTGGGTTTCAGCCAGGTGTTCTGACTTTTTACCATAGTCAATAAGTCTATTTAGGTGTGAAAGTCACCACCGACATGATTTTGACATCAGCACCCTGAAACAACAGAGGAAACTGAACAGTTGATGGTTTGATGAAGGTAAAAAAACGTCCGTAAATATGTTAGTTGATTTGCATGGAACACCTTCTATGAATGCGTGTGTGCTCTGGAGGTGAAGTTTAATCAAGTGTACAATACCCAAAAAACAACCTTTAAACCCATGGCCGCAGTCTGCAAAAGAAAGTGCTCTTCTTTACAGAGCAGGAATCAAAATATTTTCACAGCTGCACACGTTTTCACTCCAACTGAAGACAAAAGTAGGCAGGTAAGGTGGGTCCTACCTCTGCACCTGTGGGTGTCAGGATTCCTCCACCATAAACTGTGCACCTGGATTTGTTTGTGCTACAGGTCCATTAGAGCTGGGATGAAGTCAGCCTCACACAACACATGGAAGTAGAAGTATATTTCATTCAGCACAGATGGATGCTGGTGATGTGTGCAAACTTGTCTTCACACTAACTTTTGTCCATCCATCCATCCATTTTCCTCCGCTTATCCGGGTCCCGGTCGCGGGGGCAGCAGCTTCAGTAGGGAAGTCCAGACTTCCCGGTCCCCAGCGACCCTTTTCCAGCTCCACCGGGAGGACACCAAGGCGTTCCCAGGCCAGCTGTGAGACATAGTCCCTCCAGCGTGTCCTAGGTCTTCCCGGGGGCCTGCTCCCGACTGAGCATGCCCGAAACACCCCACCAGGGAGGCGCCCGGGAGGAATCCGGACTAGATGCCCGAGCCACCTCAACTGGCTCCTCTCGATGTGAAGGAGCAGCGGCTCTACTCTGAGCTCCTTCCGGATGGCCGAGCTCCTCACCAACTTTTGTTTTAATGCTAATTTGAATTACTTTCCTCCTTGCTGTCTCCAGGGTCACTACACTAGTTGATGGCGATTGAAAGGGTGGTTGCCAAAGATTAGCCATATTTTACTAAATACTACAGTCACTTGGCAAATCACATTCCTATAACAACATACAATAACGACATACAAAAATAGCGTGTAACTTGGTGAAGCACCTATGAGTTGTGTTGGGGACAGAAGAGCTTTTCTCTGCAGTTTGATTGTACTCTCAATGCAAGTCATTCTTTTTTAATCAAATGGTTATTTAGGATTGAACAACCAGTGAGTGTAAGAGTGGGCAGGACGAGAGTACATGTAGACAGCGCTGGAGCAGCACAGTTCTAAATGTCATGCAAGGAAGTTCAAACACTAAACAAATTGAAAAACTGAGCAGTTGATTTGTCTTGGCAGAATTTTCAGTATACCCTGTTGTTGGATGTTGCTATGTTTTGCAAGCGTAAACAATGAGAATATTCATTTATAACTTTGATAGTCCATATCAATTAACATAAATGTTAATGTCAAGCCAGTATCCATTGGCAGTCACTTTCCGTGACCACTTTGTCTGGACTCCTCTCTCCTTATTACTCCACATTTGAGTAATCCCTCTTTTATTACCTAATCTTCTCTTTTGTTCTGTTCTCATTTTAAGCTCCAGCAGCCTCTGACAAGACCAAGTCATTTTCCAGACGAAGCCCCAGTGCTGCTCCCCACATTGAAAATCCCCCTCCTCTGACAAAAATGTGATTATTGGTTCCATTTACTGACCCACTGTCAGTGGATTGAGTGCTGCATATAATTTAACCACAAGCAGGATGCTTAAGAGGCCCCCCATCTCCAGGTCTCCTTTACTGCACATCTAAAACATGTCATCTCCTGAACGTTGGACTGTCTGTCACTACATGTGGCTAAAGATGAGACCAACTGAATATAACCTAACTTGGCAAAAAAGATACTTGGTCACATAGACATACGGGCCAACTCCATAACATACAAGAGCACAAACAAGGACAAATTTGCCAGAAGTGATATGAGTAAATATTTGTGGTTTTATATATTTATTGAAACAAAGTAGAGCATTGAGTCAATTTGTAAAAGTAACAAAATATTTGCTATTACACAACAAGTTTAACAAACCTCAGATTGCTAGAGGAAGCTTATAAATATTTAAAGATGGACTGGTGGAGAGAGGTCAACTGAGTGGTATTGAAAATGTTTGGCCATTACAGAATCGGCACATCCGGCGTGTATAGTGTGTGTAAGAGTAACACTGAACATAGGTGGATTTTAAAAACAATAAGGTGCATTTCCCTTTACATAAACAGTGAAGAGTCGCATGAGTCAGTGAGAAATGATAAAAAGTGACAACATATAGGATGTCCAATTCAATAACGGGCCATGTTTTGCTGCTGAAATGGAGAATTTGCTTAAAGACAATAAATACAGTTTACTGATTGGTTGAATAGACATACTATATACATAAAACATGGACTATTTCACCAATGTAATCAAAACATTGCCCATATATAATCAAACCAGGTTATGTATTGTAGACTATGGTAAATGAATATTCTGAATTAATATGGAACACAGTGTTGCGATAATATTGATATAGTAACTGATGCACTGCTGTAAGAAACAGGCATACAGACAGGTTTAAGCCGCTGTATCAAAGTGCATAATGGTGGAGGGCTCGTTGCAGCACCTGTGGATCAGTAAGGCTACTAGGACAGCTTAATAAAATGGATCAGTCCCAAAACAGCCCTCTGACTGAACCCATTTCTCTCCATTGAGTTATACAAACCAATAAGATCCCTCAAGCTCCATAAGGTGAGAGGGGAGAAGTCGGGATTGGGAAGGATGTGAGAGCTGGTTTGGGAACGGGCCCATGAAAACACATCCATCCATACACTACAGCACACAGGCATCCGCCTGTCAACACAGTCATACAACAAATCAGGACCTCAAAGTCAACTGTGCCTCAAGTATAACACTACTTTTTCTTAGAAAATGGGAAGTGCAGTCCAATTTTGCTAGCAGTACAACAAATCTGATAAAAGAAGCAACATTTTGTGGAAATTGCCATTTCAGGCGCTTGCAGGCGTTAAAAATCAGCTGGGCCAAAATAAAACATATTCTCAAAAATAAATATTTCACGATACTCTCAGTTTCTGAAGACATACAATTTTTTGTGGGCGGGCGGGGAGGGGTCAAGTCTTTTTGCAAAGGCATAGTTGTTTAACTCTATAAATATAATTTATATAGTTTCTCTCTTCTGTTCTGTCGTCGACTTCTCCGCTCACACTGATGCACAGCCATCATCCGCAAGACTCCTCTAGTCTCACTTGCAGACGAATTGGTCTACGATTTTGGTGCAGCGCTTGCACTTGACATAGCAGCACCAGTGAAACTTGCAGTGGCAGCGCTCCACTAACTGGGCCTTGAACTGGTCGTAACCGCGACCGCAGCACATCAGCTCACAGCCATCCATCCCCTCAGAGGTCTTGTTGCAGAGGCGTCCCACTGTGCCAAGGGAACCAGTGCTTTGGTTCTGCAGGCAGTAGTCTGGACTGGACTCGATGTACACCAGGTCGTGGCTTGTGGGGGAATTGAACTTGTTGTTCATCTGCACCAGTTTCCCACGTGAGTTGAGCTTCATTGCTGCAGCGCTGTCGTACTTTTCTTTCAGCGCATCACCCACCTTGCGGAAGTCAGCCAGCTGCAGCCAGCAGGTCTTGAGGCTACATGAGCCTGACACCCCGTGGCACTTGCAGGACACGTGAGCGAGGTCAGACACCGTCTGGGAAGAAAAAGAAGGAGCATCACAATGAAATCACTTGGTCTCATTTGGAAAGCACAGTAGAAAAGTGAGTAAAACATGATGTATATTAACATTGTCAGCACAAATGAATGCACAATATACTGTATTGCTTATGAGCTCATGGAGCACCACTTCCACATGAAGTATTTGTGCAGTGCAAAGAGCATAAAACAATCCACTCTGTTGTGCTCTCAAAAGAGAACAGATAATCTTGCCTCTATGTTTGCTTTGAGGTGGTTTCAAGATGTTTGAAAAGGAAAATAAAACCCCAGAGCTGTCAGAGTGAGACTATCTCCCTTTCACATCTAAAGCCTCACAGGGGAGAGCAGACAGAGCTGTTGAATCAGACTGACTGGGGTTGTTTCACTTCCAGCTTTTTAAATCATGTAGAAGGCTACAGTCTGTGGTTTTACATATTATTTCCGACTTCTAAGAAGCATCCAAATGAGCTTTGAATGTGTGTGTGTGTGTGCGCACTTGCCCTTCGGCCAGCCTCGTTATTATGAAGATTCATCAAAAGTCGTGCACTGTCTTGTGAGCCCTTTGGGTAGCTCTTCTCCCTCTCACGAGCATCCACAAACTCCTTCGAGAACCTGTAGCCATAGTTGAGGTTGTCACCGCAGCCACCCCACAGCCAATCTCGGGGCAGGTCTTTAGGCCGAGCGGCGCGGCTGCAACCACAGCTCGACAGCTCCCCCTCTCTGCAAGCGCGGCTCACTGCGTTTACAACCCCTGCCGCACTGATGGCGTACGTGAAAGCTGTCTCTCGACTGCCTGCACACAAAAGAATGGGATATCTTAGTTGCAATCTAAAGTATTTCATTCAGCAAATAAACCTCGGTGTTGGAATAAAAGCAGAATTATTTCACACTGAATGTCATCCATTAGCATGTTGAAGGAATTTGGTTTGCTATTACTGGGCTTGAGCCAGAGTGGAGAGCACCCTCCGGTGACAAATACTTCACCCCACAAACAGCTGACAGTTTTCCCAACTTGAAAGCCTGTAGGTATTTTTCACGTAGTCCATCATGACTGAAGCATTCTAGATTTATTGCCCATAATCCCACCCAACCTCGTTATTTCCAACAGGGGGAAAAAGGACAAAACAAAATGCACCTCTGCAGTTTTGATCTCACCGTTCTGAACAAAGCCACAAAATGAGATGAGGACAGAAGTGATAAAATACAAGAAACTGTCAAAAATATGGAGGTGCGTGTTTGATACGAAATGAAACATCTCACAAAGCCTTGAGGCTAAACCTTTAGATGATTGCTGTAATGACAGTAGCAGATGGACAGAGAGAGGAGGAGACAAGAGAGTGGAGTGGAGAAAGAAATACAGAAAAGATGTGTCAGGAAAAAGACATTAAGGGGGAAAGGCATCTTAAAAAAGAGGCATCAACAAAGACAAGGAGTGGTTTGGGATAAGAAACCTGCTAGAAAGTTTGAGTTATTTGCAGCTGGGATATCCTGGAAGGAGTTGACCTGAGAAGGGAGGAATTATTACTCAAACTTGATGCTTTTTTTTGTATCTATTCCTAAAATACTGGCCTTATATCAGAGTTGCAGACAGACAAAGTGCTTTCTCCTTCCCCGTTGTCTCACCCTTGACCCACACACCAGCAACCCGGCAAGGCAAAGTTGCTGGAGCCAACCAATCCACTGCTCAGTTTTAAATCAAAAGCAGCATCCACAGACAGCAGGCAGACGGTCAGACAAGCTAATATGCCAAGAAAGAGGATGTTTACTTGTCCTCAAGAGGGCTAAAATGATGGGGAGGACTCCTCTGTGAGTAGGGATAGTAGAGAATCACCAAAAGTCGTATGCACAAATACAGTGGACCCTCCATTAGTGTCGGCGTGTTTTTTGGTTAAGGTTTACACTACAAATGTGTCTTGTTTTGTCTGCATTCTACGGTTACTGTACAATATGGCGTGCGTCTTGTGTTACAAAATAACAGCCAAGGTTCCACTGTACACTAATTAAGAAACCAACCATCACCTACAGTATATTGATATATATGCATGTTGTCAAAGCAGGAAGGTTTTAAGATATATCACAATTTTCTTGAGCCTCTAAAGACCATCACTATTTTGCCAGAAATTATTTTCTACCAAAGTAAAACCATAGTAAAAGAAACATTGTACCTCTGGAAGGAGAAACCGTTGCAAAGTTATTTAAATATGAATTTTGGAGCCACAGGGTCCATGACGTACATTTAATTTCAGGACATCACTCACAGGCCTTCCAGACCACAACAAATAATGCTAAACTTTTCAGAAGGTAAAATACAAATGAATGAGAAAATATTAGGCCTTTCAAAAAATGTTATAAAGGGAATTTACTCTGTAAGAGGTAATCAGTCTATTCCTATACTGAGACAGAGTACAGCTGTGTTACCAAGCTATGTAAGCGCACAAAAACCCCTGAGGGTGACGTGCTATCTTACCCCAAAACGTACAATACACATTCCACTCGCTGTGTAGACAAATCTGTGCCTAGATGGTATCGAACTACAAAATTTGATCAAACTTTACCACCATGCAGTGAAGCCCGTAGCAACACTGTTGTCATACCCAACAGACATTGTCTGGATTTATTATAAACCGACTGGAAGATTATGATCAACCACTGCTTGGCTTTTTTTTCCTAGGGTGAAGGCATGCATCCAAAGAAAACATTTAGTGGTTGAATGCAAGCATGTATTGTAAAGTTCTGCATGCTTGAATGGCATAATGCACTTATGTGAAACACACACACAGCATTCAAGATGGGCTCCCATCCATCAGCTAAAGAACTGCTCTGACCAAGCAAAGGCATGTTACATATCCACTCAAATAACTGTAACCTCAGCTATCATCGGCTCTGACGTGTCTAATGTGTCAGTTTCAAATGTCAAATGACTTATATTGGGTCTGTTTTCCTTACCTATTTGCATCACCCTTCCAAAAACCGAGGAGTTGTCCACAGTGCTGCAGTTCCAGCGCCGATGTCTGAACTGATACTGGCACTCTCTGATGCCCGTCTTGGCCCCTTCGCCAATGTACTGCATGTGGTCCTGGTAGAGCTGGCATAGCTTCTTCTGGCCCTGCGAGAGGCCGGCCAGCTGGCTGCACAGAGGCTGGGCACCAATGATGTAGGCCTCCGGGATCAGCAACGGGTTCATGGCTAAAGACCTGAGGGTGGAGACAACGCAGGTGTTTTCAATCACGTACCATCACAAGCCAAAGTCAGCTTTCAGGAAAAAAGTATAATCAACTGTTGATTAGTTTTCTGCCTCTCAGACTTGGAGCAATGCAACGGTCTGGTATAAATCGCAGAAGAGCCCTAAATCTTGAAGACGTTGCACTGAAGTTATGTGCTAGCCAGGGCCAACCATGCAAAAAGAGCCACACGGTAGGAAAGGAGGAAATGGTGAGGAACAATTAGAAGTCAAACACTTTTTTTTTGGTCCTATGACAGTTTAAATAAAGAAATGGTCACGACTCCTCACATGTTGAATAAGTTGAGCTGGGAGAAGTTCAACAAAAAAGTCAATGTCCCATGACTGAGTGTTTCGTTTTTACAGCTTTTGGAGGCCTCAAGTGCTGATACTGCTGCCATTATGGTAGAAAAAAGTTTAGGAAATGTAAAATATGACAATAAATTTATAGAATACAGTTTACCCTTTGCCTTTTTTCCTACTACTACAATTCTACAACTTTGTGTGCCAGCACACCATCATCTTCGAGGTTGGCCTAGCAAGAACCCTCTTTTTTTTTTTCTTTTTTTTCTGAATAGCCGCTCACACCAGCACAGGCATGAAGTTCATACTATACTCAACGGTCGGCCATTTTTCCACAGCAATGTATGAGAAAGAAATAATGATTTTAAAAAGCATTATAAGAGATTGCAGCCCGACTCCCAGCATCTGGTTTTAGGCCTCAGGACAATTAGAGGAGCCCATCCCAGAGCCCCGCAAGAGAGACAATTAGCCTCTAGTGTAACCTGATCGACTTAGGGAACTGCAACGAAACGCACACAGCGGGACAATAATCTACATAGATGCTATGCAGACACGCTGCCTCCCCCTAAATCATTTACACCTGTATGTTCTCCCAAACCGGAAACTCAGTTTGTGCAGTATGCTCAGCATGTGATTCAACTCCATTTAACCTTTAATCAAAATATCTACGCATCAACAAATTCCATTTTTAACTACTACATTTTGCTCTATTTTTTCCATTGCTGCATTAAGTCACCGTTGGTTTTTGTTGATAAATGAAACAAACCCAAATTAAATTGAAATCTTCTGTGTGAGCTGAGCTGAATATCTTTGAGAAAATTATATAAAGCAGAAATGTAGAAACAAATGCAATATAATGTAAAAAAAGGATTCTATTGTTTCTAGCTAACTATTTTCCCCTCTCAGAAGTACAATGCGGTTACAAAAGCAGCAGGCACAAACATTTATTTTGTAATGGCAGCAGGACGTTGCACGTGCACACACACACACACACACACACACACGTACACCGTGTGGGGGGCATGCATACACATTTGGACACAGACCCAATAAAAATCACCTTTTCTATTCTATTTCTTTTCTATAGTATTATTATTTTATGTCAGTGGTTTGAAAAAAAGTGAACAACAAAACCAGAGGAGAAAAAAAAGTCTTCCTCAAATATTCACATGCAATAGCCAGCGTGCTGTGTGCTTCATATGTGGTGGAACTGAAGCAGAGGAGGCTTACAAAAACACCCATCTCAACTTCTTCTGCAACAGAAATGTACTAAAAATTGTGAAACAGATTGCACAATGTGACATGCATATTCAGATTACGCTGAAAAACACACACGTTGAACAACAGGATATGAACAAATACAGAAAAATGGCCCTGAAGTACATACCACCATGAGTTGGCCTCCACCACCACCTGCATCAGGAGTGTGAGGAGTGTGAGCGCAAAGACGCAATGTCTGGAGTCCAACGCGCTGCCCACGGGCCAGCAGGCCGGCCGACACACACATCCCAGTCCCAGCTTCATTGTGATGCCAATCTGAGGGATGAAACAGCAGCACATCACAATGTATACATACAGGATACACTTAATTGGGCATGCTGTAGAAAATGTTTGGAATATTTGAAATACTGACTACTCCACACACACATTGAGCTGTGTGTACATGTGTGTGCGTTAGAGCGCGACAGATGGCTTTTTACAGCCACAAAGAGTGTGAATCACACGTGATGGACGTGCATCCAGACGGACCCCAATGAGCAAGAAACCTCAGTTCCTGACAATTTAATTTACTAAAACAGGCCTTTACATGGCTGCACTGCAACATTTGGACACACTGTATGTACTCTGTATTTTTAAAGGAGGGAAGTTGAACATCATCAGGTGAGTATTCAATTGTACACACATTTGCAAAAAAAAATCATTTTAGAATTTGCTTTCATTAATTATATATGTATTACGGATTATTGTTTTTATTGTTATGATGAAGATATTTACTTAAGGCCCACAGTTTTTCTATTTTGTGAGTGACTGGGATGCACAGTCCAAACAAAATGCTGTTATTATTAAAATATATTATTATCTTGATTAAAAGTGTGGAGGAGTGGGAGAGGCCACGTCAGACCTGGTGATGCTGAGCAGGCTTCCCCCCCCCCACACATGAAGACAACACAAATGACTTTTCATCAAAACTAGACATGCAGTTTGGCTCCAACGTCGAAAAAAAAACCAAGGGGTTGGAGTTCAGGCCTGGGATGGCACTAGTTAATCACGCAGTGAGATTTTCCACGGTTGTCAGATTCATGCGCAAAATCAAGCACACCATTACTCCGATACGCGCCTGGGCTGTTTTCAACTTGGAAATAAATCTGGAGGTAAATATACGCCTAGTTTTGATTTAAATGTATTTGAACGCATGCGCAGTTCATAAAGAAAGAGGACTCCCTAGCGCGCAAAGCCACAGGTGCATGCAATCACATTCCCATCCCATCCAAATCGGTGACTTCTGGTAGTGGCGCCCCGAAAGTTTCAATGGGAATCCGTTAAACAATTCTTTACTATCTTCGGTGACGCTCAGAGTGCACAATTTGGGGACCCTGCACAGTCTCCTTCTCTTGGTGACTCCCGGGAAGCACTCGGCCCTGAGAAAAGTGCTTGATCTAATACCTCTTCGTGTATATTGAAACGCAAAGCTTGATTGTCTGATACATTTTAAATACTAATGTTTCAAATCAGTCCAAATGGATTGGATTTAATATATGTTCTGTTCAACCTTGACTGTGCAAGCGCATCCTTTTGTCTCCTATGGCTGTGGAGCCTCCTGATGTTCAAACCAGGAGAGGGAGCCAAGTACTATGACTTGATATCTAAACGCCTTTGTATGGTACAAATTCAACCAAGCAAAGAATGGATTAGAGTTTTGATCATCGGGAGAGTAAAATACATCTACATCCCCCCTTTAAAAGAACATTTGCAGCGACTGGAGATGCTCTACTCACCAGAGACCTGGAAGATGGATCCCCTTTCGGCAAACAAATAATTCCAGGGCTGTCCTTGGGGGATAATTTATTTCCTTTTCTCGATGCTTTTATCCGAATCGGATGTAAACTTGGGTTGAAGTTGACACTTCTTCGGGTTTGGCGTCTTGGTGAAGAAGCAAAATCAAAGTAAAAACTAGCAGAAGTGAATGCGCTCCGTGCGCCAAACTACCGAGAGCAGCGACGTTAACAGAAAAGTGGGACGTGTTCGGCTGACTCTGCAAAGTTCCAGCAAGTGAAACAGTGAAATGTCATGGAGTGTCGCCTTGACTGAAACTGAAAGGAAAAAACTAGCGAATCTACAGCCTGTGCTTGGACTGTGGAAGTGCATCCAAAAAAAACCCCAATTAATTCCAGCCGCGTACACGCTCAGGTCATTTTACCTGCAAAAAGATCCACATGCCGATCCACTCCAAGAGCGACGATTGAACTCCCATTCTGCTCTAGAGGGTTGCAGACAATCTCAGTCCGAGTCAAGGCGACCAAGTCATCCGGCTCCGGACAGAAGCGCTTCTAAATAAACAAAGCTACGTCCCAAACGCGAGCCCTTGCGCGTGGAGCCAAAAGAAACCAAGAGAGCGTCACAAGTGAAGTTCCGAGTGCCTGCCGTTCTCCCACGCTGCGTGCCCGTGTGTGTTCTCAAGTGCTGCACAGCGGCCACGGTCGTCCTTCCCTCTCTTCCCTTTACGTCCTCCCTCACCTGCTCCTCTGGCCTCCTCCCACAATGCACCGTGGAGGAGCGGGCCTTGGTTTTGCGCATGCGCACTCTTGCGAGCACGCAGGCCCGAGTGAACAGACGGTAGGGTAGAACAGGCTGTAACAAAACAAGCATCTCTACTACCTCAAATAAACTTGAAAAAGCACCCGAGGCTATTACTTTATCCATACCAATGCAGAGCAAGGATTTCCCCCCCTCAGCAGATCGCATTACGTCCCGCTGAAATGCTTTTACAGGCAGCTCTCATCACCCACGGGCCTATCCTGCTTGGCGGCCTATACTGTCATTACTGCATTGACCCGAGTACAAGACGACCCTGAATACAAGACAACACCTCATTTTCAAGACATACTTTGGGAAAACATAAAATGATGCTTGAATGGAACTTCCATCATATTTCATTTATCATATTTTACTCCCCATATTTCTTTGCTGCTTAAAATTTGCATCTTCTGCTAAAGTTTTTTGACACTAAATTAAATAAAGATACTTTGTAGGTATTTTTTGTAATTGGACCAAAGGCTGCACAATAAAAAATAAAGTAGAGATGCATACTAAGACTTGGTATAACAATAGTAACCGGACTGAAAAATTAAGTATCTGTATAAACGGAAAATATGCATTCATTCATTCATTTTTTATACCGCTTATCCTCATTAGGGTCGCGGGGATGCTGGAGCCTATCCCAGCAGACTTTGGGCGAAAGGCGGGGTGTCGCCAGTCAATCGCAGGGCACATATAGACAAACAAACATTCACACTCACATTCATAGCTAAGGACAATTTAGAGTCGCCAATTAACCTAACATGCATGTTTTTGGAATGTGGGAGGAAACCGGAGTACCCGGAGAAAACCCACACACGCACGGGGAGAACATGCAAACTCCACACAGAGATGCCCAACGGAGATTTGAACCCAGGTCTTCCAGATCTCCTGACTGTGTGGCCAATGTGCTAACCACTCATCCACCGTGCAGCCCAGAATAAAATATACAATGAGATATAATTACCGCTACTGAATTCTGGAGTCTTATTGTGACTGTGTTACGCTTGATGTTAGTTTTTCACCTTTACAGATGAGGGTGAGCGTCTAGCAAAAATGCACAGGGCAAACGCTCAAAAGTTTGGTTGTACTTCACCGCAGAAGATGCAGACTTAGCCACCAGCATTATCATTATTATCATTCACATTGGGTAATTTATTAATTAGTTATAATTTTATTCATATTATAACATCATATTATATTTTGAAAGTAGATGGACAAAATTGGACATTTGTATGTTTTTCTTTTTTTTTTATACATACATACATATACATACATATATTTTTCAGATTGTTGTCTACCACAGCTAAACATGAGCTCTGATTGAAAAACACTGCCTTGCGACTGGTTTGTGACCAGTGCAGGGTGTACCCCGCCTCCTGCCTGAAGTCAGCTGGGATAGGCTCCAGCATACCCATGACCCTAATCAGGACAAGCCGAATAGAAAATAGATGGATGCTTGGACTTCAGCATTGAGGGCCAATTTACGGAGCCCCTAAAGGGACATGGAGAAAAAAAATTTGATGGGGTAAAAAAAAAAAAAAAAACTATTGCGAGGGAACAAAACTTTGGTTGTAGCCTTCGGTGTAGCCTGCATAGACTTCCGTGTTTGTCCTGAGTATCGCAGTTGGTTCTTGATGAAATCAACCAGGTCAGCAAGATCTGAATACGCTTAACAACAAGAGAGGCCTCCCTCGTTGCAGAACCTTTTGAAGTGTCTATCACTTACATCGAACCCATGTTTACTGCCAAGCACTGCTTTAATATCTCTGTATTTGTAGTTTGCAATGATGTGGAACTGTATGGCATTGCTGATAACAGTATAAATATGAGAATGAAAACAGTAGAAACACCTGTCAGTATGATGATGCCTTTTTATATGGGGTCATTCAAAAACAGCATTTCAGTGATTGAGCATAAACACAGCACATGTATTGGATCTGCAGGAGAAGAAGTCAAAAAGGGGAAATGATACATTATTAATTTTACTGGTATATTGTAATATTTGTACCTGAGCTTTTTGCAGGCTGGGATGCCAAGTTGCATTCAGATGGGGTTAACAAACATGCTCAGCCACATTTTTGATCCCGCCCACCTCACAATGACTCGGTACCCTCCCTTTTCTATCACCCCTATAGCTCCACCAACGTATTCCCTGAGGAAGAAAACCCGGGCAACATCTGGCTGAGTTTAAGAGAGCGAGAGAGAATTTGTAGACCATGAAAACTGGAAAAAACTCTGTCTTGGCAACTTCAAGAGTCTATTGTTATAGTTGCCATTAGGGGCAGTGAAACTTTAATCTTATAAAAATAGGCATTGTTGCAGTCCGATTGACCACTAACACTGTTATTGTCAATGTTGTTGACATTTTTTCAGGTACAACACACATTGGGGCTCCTGCGAAAACAAGGTTTATTCAAGTAACAGAAAACATGCTGACCACTGCAAAACAGAACTGTGGAAGTCAAGGGTGAATACCCCCCACAAACATTCACATTTATAGTGGGGGAAGCACTAAACCACCCAAACACATACACGCTGTAAAAATGGATAATAGGAGCAAACGGAACAAAAAAAAAACTCCAAAACAGAGTTTAGTGAAGACACAGCACATCAAAATCAACTATTGCTATCACCTCAAGGAATGCTTTTAGTCCAGTAATGGCAATCGACATTTTGTATCCAATTGTAAGGGGCGTCAGATGTTTCTGTTTTCTAGCAGCATTTGGTACATATTTTACAGTTTAGGGAGTGAATTGGGTCTTTCAGGTAATAAGTCTCAAGTTCAAATGTCCGTTGTTGTGAAGTCTGCAGTAATTGTATTCAAGGCTTCACCTTGCACATCCATTCTTTAAAAATGTTATGCACTCGGATTTACCTGACAAATAAACTTTTAAACAACAAAAACTTTCAAAAACAATAAAAGAGTGGCACTTGGATGTAAAACTAATGTAAAAAAACAAAAGAACATGATACTGTTCATCAAGCAAGTGCACATCAGGCTGAACAAAAAAAGATAAAAGAGAGAAACATTATTATGTTTTTATGCTTATTGTTTGAACCCTTTGGATGACAAAAGATTCCAATCCAGTACGATAATTGCCTCAGCAAACAGGATCTCTCCTTTGGCACGGTAAATTGAGAAGGTCTTGGTGGATATGAAGGAGTGAGATCCATGCAGGGATATTTACAAAGTCCAATATTTAGATCCACATATAAACACATTACTGCTGAAATAAACAAGTGTACCAGAATTTTAAGGATTATTACACTGACTCTGGTTTGACTATTTAGTAGTCAAAAGCAGTGGATCCAATGTCTGTTGATGCAAAGCCAGAACTCAAAAAATAAATGAGACATGTACCCTGCCCATAGTTTCCGCTTAAACAATGAGGGCCATAAAGGCAGTCGACCACATGAAACGAAGCCCAGCACTGATGACTGACACACACACACACACACATTAGGGTGATGGCATTTGTCAGCAGAGAAGAAGAAAACATTCAGAACTTATCAAAAGTGCATGGAGGTGGTGGGTCCTGAAATGTGCGTATGTCTGGCAGTAATGGCAAAGAGAGGGGCTGGTGGTGGTGGTCCCAATGTGGCGTTGAAGCTCCTGGACCTCTTGATACCTGGCTGTCCAAGCAGCTGTTGATAGAAACAGGATGAAAATGCATTAGTGTGAGGGGTCAAATACCAAGTTAAAAAAACAACCACCAAAGAAAATGAAGTGCTAAAATCGACATTGTCATATGAAGATTCATCATCTAGCTTGTTGTTTTTAAGGTAATCAGTCATCTCCTGAAATCTTAGATAAACGTTGCAAGTTGGTAGACAAATAAGTGCTTAGCATTTGCCATTCCTCTACTACTTTGCTCTTAAATGACTGGCAAGCCTCCAGAGCTCCTTTAGAATGTTCTCAATGCAGTTGGCAGCAGCCCAAACATCTAGCGCTCATTAATTTAAAAAAAAGGGAGAAAGACGCTCTATTTGGAATGTGTCTCTTATTCAAGACGCAAAGCAGTCAGCAACAACTCCCTTCTTTCCTGAGGGTTGTTGAAAAAAGAAAAACACTCACACAGAAACTTTTATTTGAATGCCAATTTCAAGCATTTGAGGTAGAGGAGATGTTGCATGAGCATTACAATGGTCTCAAATCAAACTGTAGGATTAGAGTGTATTATATATTATACTAATAGGGAACGTGAGCTGGGATTAGACCGTCGTGAGACAGGTTAGTTTTACCCTACTGATGATGTGTTGTTGCAATAGTAATCCATGGAAATTTACAAATCAATTTCAACGATTTGCTTTTTTTTTTCAATATTTTTTTGTTTATGATCAAAATCTAGTCAAACCCTTCCTAGACCTGGCAGAGTAAATAGTTTTATAAGTGTATTATATGTATTAGAGTGTATTAGAGTGTATTATATGTACATCATATGTGCATGATGGTTCATATGGAACGTTTGCAGCTCTGCAGGGCAGCTCACACTCTTCCTGACTCTCTGATTGGCTGCTGGAGAAACATTTATTACAGCCAGGAGTAAATAAACATAAATTAAAGTACTATCATATGTTATGCAACAGCGTGTGTGTATAAATGTAAACGAATATGCATGTATAATTGACAACAACCATGTCCAAGATGCACATCCAAATTTCTGCATACATAAAGTCCCACTCAAATTTCTATGCCATCGTCTGCTCTTCAGCTAATAATGTGGATGAAGAAGGAAGCTTTCGGGCAGAAGAGAATCAACAAATATGGCTCCATAAAAGACAGCGCAACCAGCCTGTTGTTTTTGCCTTGTTTTCTGTCACCATTTCTACTGCCACACAACAGATGCATTCACCCCACAAACTTCACATCTGCATCAATGTTCATGATGTGGAAGCATGAGGAGGACGCATGTGTCATGATGTGGTGATGCATGTGTACACGCTTATTGGAATATGATTATTTAAAAACTCAATACGCTATGATTTTTCTTCTCTGCTGTTTACGACTACGCCGTTTGCCAAAACATAAAGCACATTTTACCAGAACGCAATGTATTGTTCGATGAGCTCCAAAGGACCTGTCTGGGTGTTTAAAGTCGTCCAAGCCCAGAGGTCATTGTCCTGGATGACCTATGATGATCTATATCATCACCTGCTGAACTTAGTTTTCACACTTGTTGAAAATTGTTTTATTGTACATGTTGTGCAGTCAGCCACAAGAAATGTGTAATTAGATTGTAAAGGTAATCCAGCATAGGTCAGGGTATCTTAGTAATGGTAAGGGTTACATTCAAAGTTACACATTGAAGTGCAACCAATGACAGTAATGAGGAGAGAAAAGACGCATTCTAAGAGCAGCTGTAAGCCGAGCTGGAGAGTGTTATGAGATGAAAATTGTAATGGGCGACTTTAATGCAAAAGTGGGGAGCAACGACACCAACTACGAAAGAGTGCAAGGATTGGAAGGATGCGGCAGCAGGAACAGAAATGGAGAAAGGCTGCTAAGAGAAAGGCGTACGACCTTGTCACCGGTGGAACACTCTTCCCACACCAGGATATCCACAAGTTCACCTGGTGCTCCCCCAATGGAAGAGATAAGAACCAGATCGACCACCTGATGATCAACGGTGCATGGAGAAGATCACTACAGGATCTCAAAGTGAGGAGAGTAGCGGGCGTCGGCAGTGACTACCATCTTGTTACAGTGACACTAAGGCTGAAGCTAAGAAGGAATGGATCAGACAGCAGTTTGACGTAGACAAGCTACAGGACGCAATAACCAAGAGTGCCACCCCCCCTGAAGAACAGGTTTCAAGCCCTCGCAGACGCAGAGAACCACACACCGCCCAGTGACATCAACAGCATGTGGGAGCAGGTCAAAACAAACATACAAAGACACAAACCAGCTAGGCCTGCCTGGGACGCAGACAGAAGAAGAGGAAGGAATAGATAACAGCAGGGACCTGACAAGCCATCGAGAGAACTAGAGCTCTGAAGAAGAAAGTTATGGGCACCAGGTCAGAGAGGGTGAAGGAGAGATTCAAGCAACAGTAAAGAGAGGCAGACCAGACAGTGAAGAGGATGGCGAGGTCTGACAAGTCGGCATACATGGAGGACCTGACCAGTCAGGCAGAGGAAGCCGCCCACACGGGAGAGCAGAGACAGCTGTATAAAATCGCCGAGCTGATCAGCGGCAAGAGTACGGGAGCCCGACACCCCCATTTTAGACGAGCAAGAGAAGCTTCTTACCACCGAAACAGAACAGGAGGCAAGATAGGCAGTGCATTTCAGTGAAGTCCAGAACATACCACCACCACCAACAGAAGCACAGATACCAAAGCCTGAGGAAGATCTGGACATTAATGGACATTAATGCAGAACTTTTCAAGGCAGCTCCAGAAGTAGCAGGACAAGTTCTTCAGCCCGTACTAACAGCCATCTGGGAGAAGAAAGAGCTACCTGAAGACTGGACAGAGGGAGTCAGTATTAAAATATCTAAGAAAGGAGCTCTCCATCCATCCATCCATTTTCTACCGCTTATCTGAGGCCGGGTCGCAGGGGCAGAAAAGCAAGCAGGGCAGCCCAGAGGTCCCTATCCCCGGC
>QODF01000160.1:912113-985727 GCA_024372805.1 Oostethus manadensis
GAGGAGCAGCGGTTCTACTCCGAGTCTCTCCCGGATGACAGTGCTTCTCACCCTATCTCTAAGGGAGAGCCCAGCCACCCTGCGGAGAAAACTCATTTCGGCCGCTTGTCCCCGCGATCTTGTCCTTTCAGTCACTACTCAAAGCTCATGACCATAGGTGAGGGTAGGAACGTAGATCGACCGGTAAATCAAGAGCTTTGCCTTTTGGCTCAGCTCTCTTTTCACCACGACAGACCGGTGCAGCGTCCGCATCACTGCAGACGCTGCACCAATCCGTCTGTCCATCTCGCGTTCCATCCTTCCATCACTTGTGAACAAGACCCCGAGGTACTTGAACTCCTCCACTTGAGGCAGGACCTCATCCCCGACCCGGAGATGGCACTCCACCCTTTCCTGGGGGAGAACCATGGACTCGGACTTGGAGGTGCTGATTCTCATTCCAGCCACTTCACACTCAGCTGCGAACCGATCCAGTGAGAGTTGAAGGTCACTGCTCGATGAAGCCAACAGGACCACATCATCTGCAAAAAGCAGAGATCGAATCCTGCGGCCACTAAACTGAAACCCCTCAACGCCCTGGCTGCGCCTAGAAATTCTGTCCATGAAAGTAGTGAACAGAATCGGTGACAAAGGGCAGCCCTGGCGGAGTCCAACTCTGACTGGAAACGGGTCCGACTTATTGCCGGCAATGCGAACCAAACTCTGACACCAGTCATACAGGGATTGAACCGCCTGGATTAGATGGTCCGATACCCCATATTTGCTGAGCACTCCCTACAGTATTCCCCAAGGAACACGGTCGAATGCCTTCTCCAAGTCCACAAAACACATGTAGACTGGTTGGGCAAACTCTGAAAAGCGGGACCACCACCCCGGTCTGCCAGTCCAGGGGCACCGACCCCGACGTCCACGCAATGCTGCAGAGTCGTGTCAACCAAGACACGCCCACAGCATCCAGGGCCTTAAGGAACTCCGGGCGAATCTCATCCACCGCCTTGACACCAAGGAGCTTTTTGACCACCTTGGTGACCTCAGCCCCAGAGATAGGCGAAATCGACTCAGTCCCCAGGCACTGCTTCCATGTTGGAAGGCGTGTCGGTAGGATTGAGGAGGTCTTCAAAGTATTTCCTCCACCGGTCCACAACATCTCGAGTCGAGTTCAGCAGCACACCGTCCCCACCATACACGGTGTTGACTGTGCACTGTTTCCCCGGCCGGAGACGGCGGATGGTGGTCCAGAATCTCTTTGAAGCCATCCGGAAGTCGTTTTCCAAGGCCTTTCCTCACTCGTCCGGGTTTTTGCCTCAGCGACCGCCAGAGCTGCAGACCGCTTGGCCTTCCGGTACCTGTCCACTGCCTCCAGAGTACCATGGGCCAAGACGGCCTGATAGGACTCTTTCTTCAGCTTGACGGCATCCCTCACCACTGGTGTCCACCAACGAGTTCTGTGATTCATGCCATGACAGGCACCTACCACCTTACGGCCACAGCTCCGATCGGCCACATCGACAATGGAGGCACGAAACATCGCCCACTCGGATTCAATGTCCGCTGCCTCCCACCGAACATGGTCAAAGCTCTCCCGCAGGTCGGAGTTGAAACTCCTTCTGACAGGGGACACAGCCAGGCGTTCCCAGCAGACCCTCACAATGCGTTTCAAACTGCGGCCCAGGGTGTCCTGGTGCCAAGTGCACATGTGGACACCCTTATGCTTGAACATGGTGTTCGTTATAGACAATCCATGACGAGCACTGAAGTCGAATAACAAGACACCGCTCGGGTTAAGATCAGGGGGCCGTTCCTCCCAATCACACCTCGTTGCCAACATGAGCGTTGAAGTCACCCAGCAGAACAAGGTAATCCCCCGAGGGAGCACTCTCTAGTACTTCCTCTAAGGACTCCAAAAAGGGTGGGTATTCTGAACTGCCGTTTGGCGCATAAGCGCAAACAACAGTCAGGATCCGTCCCCCCACCCGAAGGCGTAGGGAAACTACCCTCTCGTTTATTAGGTTAAACTTCAACGTGCAGGCTTGGAGCCGGGGGGCAACAAGAATTGCCACCCCTGCTCGTCGCCTCTCATTGCCGGCAATACCAGAGTGGAATGAAGTCCAGCCCCTCTCGAGAGGACTGGTTCCAGAGCCCTTGCCGTGCGTTGAGGTGAGTTTGACTATATCTAGCCGGAATTTCTCCACCTCACGCACCAGCTCAGGCTCCTTCCCCGCCAGAGAGGTGACATTCCACGTACCGCCAACTAGCTTCTGAAGCCGAGGATCGGACCATCAAAGCCTCTGCCTCCGGCCACCACCCAGCTCTCTTTGCACTTGACCCCTTTGGCCCCTCCCATGAGTGGTGAGCTCATGGGAGGGGGGACCCACGTTACCTTTTCGGGCTGTGCCCGACCGGGCCCCATGGGTGCAGGCCCGGCCACCAGACGCTCGCCATCGTGCCCCGCCTCTGGGCCTGGCTTCAGAGAGGGGCCCTGGTGACCCGCGTCCGGGCGAGGGAAAACGAAGTCCAATTGTATCATTCATCATTGGGGTCTTTTGAGCCACTCTTTGTCTGGTCCCTCCCCTAGGACCTGTTTGTCATGGGCGATCCTACCAGGGGCATGACAGCCCCCGACAACTTAGCTCATAGGATCACTGGGACACACAAACTCCTCCACCACGATAAGGTGGTGACTCAGGCAGGAGAGAAAGGAGCCCTCAGAAACTGTAATAACTGAAGAGTAATCAATCTCCTTTCTGTTACCAGAAATATCCTTGCCAAGATAATCACCAAGCGGATCTTTGAGGCAGTAGACCAGGAACTCAGGAAAGAACAGGCGGTTTGAAGTATTCTGTCCGCTAATCCACAACATCTCAAGGTCAGCAGCACACTATCCTCACCATACACACTGTTCATAGTGTACTGCTTCCCCCTCCTGAGATGGTGGTTATTGTCCAGAATCTCCTGGACCACCGCAAATCAGGAGGGGACTTCATGACAGCTGCCTGAAGTCAACTACTGGTTGACATTTCTTGTTGTGGTGTGGTTGTTTGCCAAGTATCACGAGATTTTGTCCTGGGAGCATGATCCAAAAGGGCTGCGTAAACAAACAAAGCGAAACGAACAGTTTGTTACGTGCACCATACTGCGAGCTAAACACGTGGGTGAATGCAAAACAAAATTTTAGCATAAATTTTGGATGTTAACAGAAAAACGTGCTAACTGGGGCGGACGTTAACTGAGGTATCACTGTACCAGTGGAGATTGTTCTTAGACTGCAAGATAAAATGTTTAAAAAAGTGGTGAAATATGTACTGCTCTGTGTACATTTCATTGACAAACTAGGCACTAGAATACCTTGATCTTTTGTTCAGAATCAGCAACTTATCACTGATAACTGACACAACTTCCCATTCATCCCCGTAGAGCCACTTTTTTTTTTTACACAGTATTGCCTTGGATGGGGAATTGTAGAGTGGGTTGTTCAACAGCGCGAAAGGCAGAGTGCCCGTTTTGATTGACAGTAAAATGAGCGAATCAGCGAACTTGAAGTATCTTGAGCATTTTCCAAGTTTTTCTTTCCGTAGTTTTGAAATGATTTGGAGATCACTGATCCCCAGCGACTTTGTCTTTGTGAAAAACAACTATAAACACAGGGTAGAATTTCCATCCTTCTGTACTGTACTTCTACAGTATACAGGTATACTGTACTTTCAAGCTGATTCTTCTTGTAAAGATATTCCTTAATAGCAGTCATCAGTGAAAGGTTCACTGCAAAGACAGAACACACGGTGGCCCTCCTTTACTCTCACGTCTTTTGCAATTGCTTCGTCAATTTTTGTCTTAAACCAACTTAGAGTATCACATGAATGCTATCATCGCCCAGCAGCAACACAATATTTTGGCATGAATACTATTTTGATGAAAAACATAGTTGACAATCTACCTCGTGAAGCGTTCACTGTGCTTCAGCTGAAATGTCACCCTGACGATGTCACCTCCGGAAACTGAACAGCAGGAGCGAGTTTGTCATGGCTTGGATCATAAGCTATAAATGTAAACTTTGCAAATTTAAAATTAGCTTTAAAAAAATCAAACAATGTAGAACAGTAGTTGACAAACCTTTTACAGTCACATACCCCTTCAGACATTTGACATGAATCCATGTATCCCCTTGCATACTTAATAAAAAACATAAGTCTTTTTATCTAAATTAACTTGAAATATTAAACATTGAACATATTGAATATTGAACATTTTACAGTTATTCCTAGTCAGAAATGAATCAATTAAGAGTCACATGAGCACTGATAAATAGATAAGTAATCATCCTTCATATCTTTTACTCCAGTTTGATGTTTGCATCCTTCTGTTGCAAAAGGTTGAACTTGAGCTTTGCTTTTTTGGTCCCCTCACAATGGCCTTGTCTCTGTCTGCATATTAAAGTAATACCAAGGGGAAAGTCAACAATCATGATAAAGCAATATCCCAAGTATAAAGATACATTACATACAGCCAACAACAAAGACAAATTTCTTCCCACTCACAGTAACAGGCTTTTACCCCTGTGTCATGCAGGAATTGTAAGAAAAATATACATAAAAGCTTCATGATTAAACACTCTTAATGCACATAATAATCATCAAAATTATTTATTCATATGATGCACACAGAGAAATTAACTACTTCTTTAATGCTTTTTCTGCTTTCTGTTGTCCTTGAGCCATGAGGTATTTGTAATTGTGAGTGCTTGGCGTTATTAAAAAAATATATAATTTCACGTACAACCTATTACAATTGGTGTACTTCTGGGAGTACGCCTACCCTACTTTGGGAACCAAGGACGTTGAACAAAATTACCCATCCATCCATTTTCTTCTGCTTATTCGAAGTCCAGTCGCGGGTGCAGCAGCCTAAGCAAGGAAGCCTAGACTTCCCTCTCCCCAGTTACGTTGTCCAGCTCCTCCCGGCGGATGCTGAGGTGTTCCCAGGCCACTTAAGAGACATAGTCGCTCCAACGTATCGCTCCTACCTCCTCCTACCGGTCGGACGTGCCCCGAACATCTCCCTAAGGGGGGCGTCCAGGAGGTATCCAAACCAGATGCCCGAGCCACCCCATCTGGCTACTCTCAATGTAGAGGAGCAGCGGTTCTACTCCAAGTCTCTCCCGGATGACTGTGCTTCTCACTATATCACTAAGGGAGCCCAGCCACCCTGCGGAGGAAACTCATTTGAGCCACTTGTACGTGCGATCATGTTCTTTCGGTCACTACCCAAAGCTCATGACTATAGGTGAGGGTAGGAATGTAGAGCGACCGGTAAACGTACCCCACAATGGACCGATGCATCACTGCAATATAAATTCTGTCAATAAAAAAAATTAATAGAATAGGTGACAAAGGGAAGCTTTGGAGGAGTCCAACCCTCACTTATTGCTGGAAATGCAAACCAAACTCTGACACTGGCCATACAGGGAAGGTACCGCCTGAATTACTGTAGATAGTCAGATATCCCATATTTGCAGATCACTCCCCACAGTATTCCCGAAAGAACACAGTTGAATTCCTTCTTCAATTCCACAAAACACATGTATATTGGTTGGGCAAACTCCTATGCACCCTCCTTGCCGAGAGTATAAAGTTGGTCCAATCTGAGATTCCTCCTCTCCACAACCTCTGAATAGACCTTAGCAGGAAGGCTGAGGAGTGTTATCCCATGATAGTTGGAACACACCCTACAGTCCCCCTTCTTAAAAAGTGGGACCACCACCTCGGTCTACCAATCCAGGGGCATCTCACTGGATATCCACTTAATGCTGCAGTTGTGTCAACCAAGACACACCCACAGCATCCAGGGCCTTAGGGAACTCCAGGCGCATCTAATCCATCTGCAACGCTTTGCCGCCTTGGAGCTTTTTGACAACCTCGGTAACCTCAGGCCCAGATAGAGGAGAGTCTCCAGGCACTGCTTCCTTAATGGAAGACATGTTGGTGGGATTGAGGAGGTCTTCAAAATATTCCTTCCACCGGTCCACAACATCTCTAGTCGAGGTCAGCAGCACACCATCCCACTAAACAAAGTGTTGACTGTGCACTGCTTCCCCCTCCTGAGACAGCGGAGGATGGCCACTCTTTGTCTGGTCCCTTTACTAGGACCTGTTTGTCACGGGTGACCATACCAGTGGCATAAAAACCCCCGACAACTTAGCTCCTAGGATCATTGGGATACGCAAACTCCTCCACGACGATAAGGTGGTGGCTCAGGGAGGAGCACATAATGAGAACATAATTACAAACAATGTATAACATATTTTAGTAAATTCCGTTTTCCATGCATTGCACTACAAAAAAAATGAAAATCATAACCAAAACAGAAGAAAATAGATCCTGTCTCTGTTATTTAAAAAAACCCCACTCCAATAAAAATCACACACACACACACACACACAGACACACAACACACACAGTTATGTAGTGTATTGTTAAACTAGAGCTGAACCACATATCTGTGGTGGCGGAGTAAAATGTGTTTCATGTCCTTCAACTGGTCTCACTTATAGAGTTAAAACATTGCTTTTTGTGACATACATACAGTATGTACTTTCTCCCAGGCAATTTGTAGTGTCTGTAAAACATTTCTAATATTTCTTGAAATGTTGGCTTTTCAATGGAATTAAAAGGTTGCATTACTTTTGCAATGTATCGAGCCAGACTATCTGTGAGCGCACACCAGTTTGACTTAGTTTTTTTCCCAGGTGGGAAAACTGGGCGGGATGATTTTTTCCGAGGTGTGCATACAAGTTGGTTGCATTCGCCTTTTTCCTTGTCACTACTTTTGAACAAATGCTACATACTGTACACCACTTATAATAAATAATCACTTCCATTCATGTTATTGTATGCTTCCTTATGAGGCAAACTTGCTGCTAGCATTTGAATCCATATTCTAGTAGCTCCACCACCATGTACTGGAAGAAGCTGAATAGTTCACAGGAGGGGTCACTCTAATTCTTTCAAACAGGGTGGTCAGGATGTGGGTGGGTGAGTGGTTGTCTAACCAACCTTTGATTGGTTAGACAATACATGCATTTGAGATGCTGCTCAGTGACCAATTTTTAAAAATAAGGATAAATAGATAAATTGGAATAAAATGTGTGGGGAAGTTGTGGGAATTAAACAAAGGTGTGAGGCCACACATAATTTGCAGGGATTGGTTGCACTGCATGAATTGACATGATCGCAACATCGCAAAATCCTGGAGGGTCTGATCAGACAAACAGCCATCTATCCATTTTCTATACCGCTTATCCTCAATAGGGCCACGGGTGTGCTGTAGCCTGTAGCCCTGGACTGGTCACCAGTCAATCGTAGGGCAAACAAACAACCATTCACACTCACATTCATACTCTAATGGACAATTTACAGTCGCCAATTAACCTAACATGCATGTTTTTGGAAAGTCGGAGGAAACCGGAGTACGGGGATAACATGCAAACACCACATAGAGATGCCCAACGGAGATTCAAACCTTGAACCTCCTGACTGTGAGGCCAACATGCTACCCATTCAACCACTGTGCGGGAATTAGACAAACATCACTTATATAACATCACTAAATAAAAATCACATTAGAGGCACCCAAAACCTTGCAAACATCTGTAATGCATGCTCCTCAAAAGGAAGCACATCTCTTCACAAACAATGGCCTCAAGAGATTTTGCTATATTTCTTTGAATTTCAAATTTTCCTACTTTTTCTGTTTCTTCTCCCTGACTTTTACAACTTCCTCCTGGATGGGGCTGCAGCTCTAACCCAAACAAAACTCCATTTTTTAGTTATTGGCCCTCATGGCGTGTAATGGAGAATCAAGCTAATTATCCCTACAGCTGTTTTCACTTGCTTTTTATGTAAGCAATACCTGGCTGATTCAGAGAGCAACAGTGAGGCCCTTCTTAGCCCTCCAGGCTGGCTGGAATTAGAGTGCAAAATGCCAGGTTTCCCTCCCCCCCAATAGTGCCTATATGCAAGACAAGACAAGACGTTCTAACAAAAGCCAAACAGGCTCACAATCTGAACACAAAAGTTGCTTTTTCACCATTTCATACCAACGCTCAAAGTTCCAGTTTGATGTTCAGGAAAGCCATTGTTCAATCAAACGGACTTGTAGGACAAGTGCTCATTTTCTTCCAATGAGTCTCTGGTTATTAACAAAGGGTGTGAGTGAGGATGTGGCTCAGACTAAATTAGAACCATCTCCTGCTGTCATTTAAATGGGCATAAAAAAGAGAAATTGAAAACGGGCAAAGAGGGTATAGACAGAGACCTAAAGGCGGCAAGGGGCATGTTTGGGGGGGTGAAAAGAAAAGTGAAAGAAAACAATCCCTCACCGGCTAATTACATAATTTCCTTCCTCTGAGCAAACATGCAATGCAAATGCAAGAGTAAGCCTCAAAGATGGTAGGCCAAGAGGCACTGACAAGACTTATGCATGTGCACACTAAGCTACAAAAGCTTTCTGGTGTGAGACACATCTGTTCAGTACAGATGCCACTAGGTGGAGATGAATTTTGATGAGAAAGCTAGTGTTTGAAAAGGGAGAGCCAGTGTGCAACTATGCACCATGCCAACATATGATCACAGAGTGAATAAACAAGTGTTCACTTTGACAGGTTTAAACAGAGCTGCACACAAACTAAGACTGTCAGCTCCCAAAGGAAAAAGAACAATCCAGCACTTTGAGTATCTCCCCCTCTGCCCACTTTTGTCTGTGTCTCTAATCCTGTGCGGAATGATGGAGGTCTGTGTGGAATGGTGAGGAGCTGTGTGAATCCAGCCTAGGTGTGTCAGTGTACCAGCGATATGAGTGGAATCTACAGAACCAATTCCGGATTAAGGGGTTTTTGTTGTATACATTTTGTGCAAACCTAGACCCTCCTGACAATAGATTTGCATCATGCAATCCAATAAAATGTATTGTGAAATAAACTCTCAAACATACACACTACAAAGGCAGATACACAAGACAGGAAGACACAAAAAGTGATACTAGCACGACATATTCATTTATTGCTCAAATATCCAGAGGCAAAAAAGAAACTATGTTTTTAAAGGGTAAAATGTTCATACAGGTCCTAACTGCAGGTTTGTGCAACAACAATAAAAGGTGCTAAAAGGTGTACAGAATTTTATGTCTTGCCTCCCAAATTCCTCTCTCCTCCTATACCTCCCTGTCTCTCTTGATCTCTCTTACAAGCTCATCTCAGACTACTCTCTCATTTATTCCAATAAGCTTACATTTCTAAAGACAGGATTCGTTCACTCTTCCATTCTTTTTCTCTGAGGTGAGCACATCATGAGAGATGGTCTTCCTATTGTTGAGAAATAGAAACCAGCTGATGTTAAAGACAATGTTGTGAAAGTGCCTGCAAAGCTGTAATGTATAAAAACCTGTACCACATTGCCTTCACAAGCACAAAAATTTGAGCAAACTTACACATCCGGTGACAGAAACCGGAGAATTTTAGAGCCAAATATGCCTACTTTAATTCAGTTTACAGCTATAAGTGTTCTAGTATTTGGATACTATTTTTACTGATTTAATTTGAATACAACATTCTGGGATACAGCATCTTTAACTGTAAACGTTACCTCATTTTTCACTTGTTGGACAATGATAGAAATTGTTCAACTCGGATACTATGAGTGCTGCCGCACGGTGCTTGAGTGGATAGCATGTTGCCCTCACAGTCAGGAGGTTCAGGGTTCGAATCTCCGTTGGGCATCTCTGTGTGGACTGTCACTGTCATCCGGGAGAGACTCGGAGTAAAAACCGCTGCTCCTCAGCATTGAGAGAAGTCAGATGAGATGGCTCGGGCATCTGGTTAGGATGCCTCCCGAACGCCTTCCTGGGGAGGTGTTCAGGGCAAGTCCAGGGCACGTAGGAGGCCTTGGGAAAGACCCAGGACACGCTGGAGAGACTATGTCTCTCAGCTGGCCTGGGAACGCCTCGGCGTCTGCTGGAAAGAGCTAGACGAAGTGGCCGGAGAGAAGGAAGTCTGGGCTTCCCTGCTTAGGTTGCTGCCCCCGCGACCCGACCTCGGATAAGCGGAAGAAAATGGATGGCATTTTTTTGTTTGACCATTTCCATTCATCACCTTGAATGGAATTGATAATTCTATTTTGACAATGTTGTATGGTAAGAATTGATAACAGAATGCTGTGCTGACCTTAAGCAAACTGTTCTTCCTTGTGGAAAAGTGGCTAAAATCGTCTGAACCTGTACTACTTTGGGCTACAGCTTGATGGCAAACATGACTGTTCAGACAACCCAGACATTCTACACAGGAAGAGACAGAGTGGGCACTGACATCTGTAGGAAACTTCTACAAATGTTACCAGCTTGTGGGTGCCATGCTTCTTTCCTTGGCTGCGGTATGCTGGCAAGGCAGACGCAATGCGGCTGGACAAGACGGTCAGCTGGCCCTGTGGTTGGAATGAAGTTGTTCCTTGTGGCGGCCGTGTCAGAGAGCGGGACCATGTGCAGCGTCACAAAGAACAGCAGTCTTTGCACTTCACTATAATAAAGCAGGCGGGTATGTTCAGTGGTGAGCCGCAGTCACAGAGCTGCTATATGGGTAAGAGTCTGCTATTCAGCTCCTTCCAACAGGAGTGAGAGGAAATACACAGTTGACCAAGAGCTCTGCACTGTTTGTGTTTTAAAAACACTACCAAATTGAAAACACCCATTTAATAAAATAGTTTTGTCATACTGCTGTTATTGATAAAAACTAGGGCTGTCAAATGATTACAAATGTTATCAGATAAATCACGGCTTTCAAATTCATTATGATTAATCACCATTTCACACTATGTCTGAAGTATACCCATTTTTTAATGTGTTTTATTAAAAGAAAGATAAATGACAGGGCAGGATTCTTTATAATTGTACAAGAATAAAAATACAAATATAAAAATACAACAAACATTATAATACACTAAAAATGTTAATGTTCAAATATTCATTCATTCATTCATTCATTTTCTATACCACTTATCCTCATTAGAGTCGCGGGTATGCTGGAGCATATCCCAGCAGACTTTAGGCGAGAGGCGGGGTACACCCTGGACTGGTCGCCAGTCAATCGCAGGGCCAAATGTTCAAATATGAACATCTAAATCAAGTAAGGAGATGGTCCATATGCCTGAAAATCTAGTTACCTAACACTGGTTTCTTTAATAGCAGAATATATGAATCAGATTTTGACTCTGTTATTATGAGCAATGAGGAGTTGTGTTCAAAGACACCACGTCATTTACTAGAAGTTGAAATCACATTTTGAGTGAATTTCCTGGGATTTCTGATTTGATGCATTCAGGTCAGAATAAAGTTATTGCAGAGTGTCAGATTCTGTGTGACTCTGTGGGGATGCTACACTGAGCCGCCATCTGTCGTCGTAGCAGAGAGCCCTGGCTTGCCATGATGAGTATGCGATGAGTATGCCTTAAAACTGCAATGCAATTATTTAAATCAATTAGTTGCCGCTATTAACAAACTAATAAAAACACAACTATGAAATACAAGTGAAATAAAGTGGTCAATTTCGACATGCCCCCCAGTGAGTTTTCTGAACCAACGCTATCTTGGCTGTGAGGTCACAACCATGAACTCACAGCAAAGCCAAGAAAGTGACCTATTCACAACATTAACACAATAATAGCAATCACTGATATTGTGTTGTGATGAGTATCATATAACGCACACAAAATATATATACCTGTATATTTAAATATATATTTAAATCATATATTATTTAAAACCCCATACTATTATTTAGGGATTCATAAAACAGATTTAGTAAAAACAAATATGGATTTGCTTACTGAAACTGACAGATCGACTCCAGGAGAGGCTAGAAAGACGAGTGACAGCGATCCATGTTTTGCTTGCACTTCAAATCAACAACACGTACAGGTGACACTGAAAACCACGTGCAAACAAGCATAGAAATGAACGCACATGAAAGTGAAATATTCACAGCAATAATAACATTCACTAATATTGTGTTGTGAGGAGCATGATATGTTTTACTGGCAGTGATAGCTGGCGACAACTATTTGCTATTTCTATGCACATTGCACACAGCTGAGGACAACCCATGAAAACCCATGTTCAGATTTGGAATGCACTTAAAGACGATACTTTGGATTTGTTGTCAAATTAGCACAGCAGCCAACTAGTAGCATGTTATAACCAGGCAAGTTAGGAATCAACACTGCCCTTGCCTCTAGCACTAGGCCGACTATTCTTGAGAATATTAGCGGAAGAAAAGTGGATTGACATACTGCAAACTAACCACTCTTTTCTAGAGTCAAACCTCTTACGGGTTTTTCATTTATTTCCATCTGTGGACAGTATTCAAACATTTGTCCCACGGAGTTTGCCAATCATCAACAAGGTGAATGGTGTCATCTAGAAATGTGAACAAGCCTACTGCGCCTTCTCGAGTGTTCCAGCAAAAGCTCTCAACACATCGAGCAGGCATTATATGTATATTATATATATATATATATGTTTATATTTATATATAGTATATCATAAAAAAACATAAATTAACCCAAATCTGGACCATAACAATGGTGGAGCATCGGGGTGGACGTCGGTTTCCCTGTGGAAACTTATGGAAACGTCATTTGCTCGTCCCCCTCGAGTCTCGTAAGAAGCAAAGAAAATTGTAAAAAAAAATGTAAATATTGCTACATTTGAGCACATGTCTTAGACAGAAAATATGCCTTTTAATGTTATTTTTTTTTACAGTTAAAATCACTGCACAAGCACTTGGCACGCATTTAGCATCCTCGTTGTCCGACAATTCCTCATGAGAATGCTTTTCATTTAGATTATGGATTGTCATCTGGTGGGTCAAGACCCAAAAGTGGGTAACAGAGATCCGAATCTTTGACTTATCAAAAAATAAAATGTGATGACCCAATGTCTGTGACTGCACCTTGGGTTCTTGTCTGTGATATTCGCTTTTTAGGCCGCCACGGGGAAAGAAAGGACATCAAGTGGGAACTTATTGCGGCGTCCATCCGGCACACAGCTGCACATCTGCTGGGTCAGAACGTGCAAGAAGACAGCGTCTCACTGCAGCAGATCACATAGTATTGTAAAAAGTTTAATTTTGAAGGTACCTACAAGCTGTGGAGCTTCAAGCTCTCATTGCAGAAAAGAAAAGGTTTGTCTCCATTATCTGGCAATGGAGAAAGAAGGCTAAGAAGAAAAAAGAAAGCACAGGCAGTGTGGGTGAGGGACTTGCTGTCTAGAATACACTGCTTTGGGGGATTACAATTAGTTATTAAAAAAATTCACAAGGAAGATCCAAGAAGCTAAATCACTTAAGAATTACTAAATTACTTAAGAATTCCCATCGATTTGCTCCAAGAGGTTGTGGAAAAGCCACACCGTTTATGTGAATATGATACACTGAGGCACACTTTGATATACACCACCCACATTGTTTGCAAATAGTTTGCTGTGTGTTTACGTTGTGTTCACTAGTTCACAATTATTACACATGCCAGAAATTTTGAATGTTAAAAAAAATTCTTTGCACATTGGCAGGCAGCCCCACAGAGTTTACACCCACTTTACAGTGGATTTACTCATTGGCACACCATTGGCACACACGTGTCTTTACTTTAACCACCCATCTGTCTGGCTCCTGAAAAAGCAACACCTTGACTTAAAACTAAACCTTTCTGTGGAGGTTCAACAGCCCATCAGCATCCAGGTCACCGGGCCTGGAACATGCCTGAATGTAGATATTGGTCCAGGGTGAGATGGGGGTGTGGGCAGAGGGAACAAAGTGAAACTTGAGCCCACATTAAAGCACCTCCATCAGGTAGGAGATCAGGAGAGGCCTCCATGCTCTCAGTGTCTGCGAGGGCCTGGGCTTGAGGAGCCCTATCTCACCTCCATCTGGAAAGAGAATCTGGGGGTAGTTTGATGGTCTGATAAGAGGCCATGCCGACTGACATGGTAACAGCCTCTCACCCCCATCTGGAAAAGTAAATGGAGTGGATGCAAGACTAGCAAAGGTGCACTCCAAAAAGAGTGTGGGAGGTAAGGTGGAGGTATTAGCTTATAGGTGTATCGCAATATTTACTCAGCTTTGAAGGTTTAGGATGCAGACACTACATTTACAAAAACAAATTCAGAGAGAAATGTATATTACCATTGTCCATCTCTCTTGCCAGGATGTTAGGAATTACATTTGTGTAAAAAAAATAATATTGGGGACGTTTCCATTTTAAGTTGAAAAACTTTGGATGGCTGTCATGCCCTTGAAGGATGGAAAGGGCAGCGAGCCAGACAATTGGTGAAGGCCAAACTTTACACAAACAAACACATTTCATTCACCATAAAAGTCTTCCTTCTACAACACTTTTTACATATGTGCTTGTGTGTGTGCACATCACACAAATACGACCTTGCTCATTTGTACTGCACTCCTTTGCCATTTCCGGATGTGCTAATAGCCCTGTGGCCCCATCCTTTGCTTGATGTCTTCTCAAGATGGCACCAAAACCACTGACCCGTCAGTTCTCACTAAAGCAACAAGCCTCGTCGACGCTCTCTTGCCCACAGACTCACCATTTCTCCATCTGTTCTTTATTGCCCACAGTTCAAGTTCTGTCTCTTAACTGATTTGCCCTTCTAACATGCTGGGCAAGATAAATAGCGTCTTTCCCATGTTCTGTTTTCATCCGTAGATGACGAGTTTTAAAAGGTACAATTGAACACATCCAGATTTTACATACTACAGATAATGAAAACTCACAAAACACTTCACATTTTATTAACCCCTTTCTGACTGACATAACACAAATGATGGTCGAGAGCTTTTCAGTGAACTTTACTTGCACCACAGTTATATAGATTTTTCATGTGGGTTTTTCCTTCAAATGGGAAGGTAGGTCCATCACCAAAATTTCCCCATGTGGATATGCGCTTGCTACAAATTGTTGCAATGACAATAGATTTCCTAGATAGATTGAATATTCTCAGCAGTTTATTTCGAGCCACACAAAATATACAGGACAGATCATAACAAAAATACACATATGAGCAGAAACAATTTGGCTCGAAAAGGAGTGGGAAGAAGACAAGCTTAGGCTAATAAGCTTTCTGGATTGAAAATCATATACAAATGAACAATATCTTTCAAAAACCTATTTGCTGTGAAGGAAAAAAGGGACAGAATGCATGCTGGTGCATGATATGATATAATTTATACAGTCATCCCTGGTGGTTAATAGGTTCCACAACTTACCGTGCTAATTTTAACAGTAACAGTAGGGTTTGAAACTGAGTGGGGAAGAAGGACAAAGTAAGAAACCAAACATGCACCACTTCCTCATGGAATGGGAGAACTTGTTTTTCACTTTGTCATGTTGGACTTTCCATTCATGGTTGACAAGTTAAAGTAATGTATCATCCATGTGACATTACTACATAATACTACATATGACTAAGAATAACCCATAGTCAGTATAAGATAACTCACAACATTTTTGCAATGTACTATCTGTTCTCCCTTGCACAAACTGCACATTTACTTGCAGTTAACATTTTTAAACACAATTAGGATAAGCGGCTTACAAAATGGATGGATGGATATTTGTAAATATCCAAATATTGTTTATCTGATATTCTTTTTATTTCTTATATAATATTGTGCATTATTTTAGTTATACTGCATTGCATTTTTTAATTAAAGAACAACCATGAAATTTCTCTTGTGGATTAGTAAAGTCTGTCTAAGAATAAGTCTATAATCAACCATGAAAATGGGATTATTAATTCATTTATTCATTTTTAAAAAACACAATTGAGGGAGGGATGTTCGAACTGCAAAATAGCAAGGGACTGTATATTGAAAAATATAAAACAATATATAACAATATTCAAATAACTTTTCCTGCACCTGATGATATACATTACACATGATGCTTCACTTTCTTGCAGAATGCACCAAGAGTGCACAAACAGGATTGATTGAGTTTGCTACGTAGTGGGTTGAGTATGTTTGTTCTAGCACAGCTGCAGCTTGACGCTTAATGCTAGGTAAGTCCGGTCTCAGGAAGAACCAATCATCTTAGTGGCTAGGGCTGCTCGCTGCCCCCGGGGTCAGAGGGAGCCCCGGGACATTAGACACATTGGATACGCACAAGGGAAAGAACATTTTACAATGCGTGGTGGTCTGCTACTGATCTCTACCTAATGCCAAGCAGCTATTGGCTAATTCTGGACGGTACCAAAGGAGTCTACTGGAGGGGAGATGGGGAAAGAAACGCTGACTTGATCTGGGTTTAAATGACACTTAAGTAAACATGAGCGCCAGATCAAACGGGTTTTTTGTGTGAGTGTGTGTGGATGTTTGCGTGTGCATGTGTGGTAAGTTCCCCACGCTGTGGGGTCCAACTGCCTACAGGCATGACGTGGGACAATGAGCGAAATAGGAAAGAGGATCAGCAGAAGATATAGTTTTGGAGAGATATTTTGGTTGGAGAGAAGTGCCCACCTTTGTAGCCTGAGGGTGCAGTGGTGAGACAGTGGGAGTAAGACAGCAGAGACACTGAGAGCGAGACTGAGCGAGACACACTATAGAGGCTCCAGCAGCACCATATATGAGTAAAAAAACAGATAAGATATTTGAGACAGTTATGACAGAATGCTCTGGTGGGTTGTAAACTTTCTAAACCACTCACACTCTATGCAACCATCTTGAACCTTCAACAACCTTTGAAGTGCTCTGTAAAGCATAACGGAAAGGCCTAAGCAAGTTGACACTTAAATGGAGTTACCGCCAATCGTAAATAAGCATAACAAAAAGTGACAGCGTTTTGGCTCAGTACATAGATCAAAAGCAAATAGTCCTTATTCGTTTTGACAAATTTCTTCATATATTTTGGATATTTACTGCCGAAATACAGTATAGCCTGTAAACAGGCGGTTGTAGAGGTATTCACCACGATAGGGGTTTAGCTATGGGATTCATGCAACAGGTTATGATGCACTGCTAGAATAAGCTAAGCAAATACACTTTGTGATGATATGTGATGATGTACAGTTCAACTGGGATGGTATTGTAAATAAACATGTCCTCACCCTGTTTATGAAAGTGTGAGAAGCAGAGTATAAGTGTACAAGCTTGGTTATGATCACTGGTTTATTTAAATAAATCATATGATGCACTGTTCCAAAGATCAAGACAGCAACGTAGATTCCCATAAAGTAAAAATTATTAAAAATAGGCGGTGAAAATGGATTGAGTGAAGTGTTTACAGACTTCCAATAACTGGAAAGGAATCACACAGCTCATTCAGGATGAAATGTTACTTTGTGAGCGAGCGTGTGTATGTATGTCTGTGAACTCGGTCCATTTGTCTGGGTGGCGCTGGGAATAGTATCGGCTTAACGCAGAAAGAATTCAGGCCTCTTGAGCAAGGTCATGTGCTGATGTTTAGTAGGAGCTTTCTCAGGTCACAGACTGTGACTTTTAACCATCACTCACATTACCCCACATCCTTGAGTAGGCCAGTTTAAATGGCATACCCAGCATTTCTCCCCCAGTTCGCTGTAATGACCGGTGACAGCCATCTCAGTTGACTTACCTTGTTGAAGGAAAAGTCAACCAAAATACTTGTGGGGAACAAATGCCCTCTGCTGATGAGAACTTTCTGTAGGTCACTTGAAATTTGGAAGAAAATGACTCTTCTTAAATATACCAAAAAGGGTGATTTCATGATTCCAAAATTGTAGCAACACTTTGGGGGAAAAGCCCTTTACTGTTCCAACAGTGAACAAAGAAAGGTCATAAGGATGTGGTTGGATAGGTTTGGTATGGAAAAAGTTGACTACCAGACCTCAGCCTTTGGTACGAACAAGAATAGCGTTTCTAAGCCAAGTGCTCCTGTCCAACAACCTCAAAAGTTTTCTTCTGGATTTTCTTCTTGAGTGATTGGAAGATGTTATAAGTTAAAAGGAACACTTGTTGGACCAACACCTTCCGAATAAGATGTTATAAAACCCGGTTAAAGTCTATGTAAGGACTAGGTGTCCCAAGAGTGTTTTGTGCATCTGGGCTATGGATTTTGCTGGTTTTTAATTACCCCTTAATTTTAATGCCTGGAGTACAATATTATAGTTCAATACTGAAAGATGCTGCTTTTGCAATCACATGAAGTTGCCATATGACACAGTCAAACATAGTAAGATGAAGAGGATGCTGGAGAAATATTAAGAAAAACATTACAAGACAAATCTAATTCACCCATTCATTGTCTTTACTGTTTATCCTATGTAGGGTCAAAGAGGACACATCACCAATCACAGCATTAACACATACTTAAAGATAGGCAAACAGTCCCCATCTCAGTGGCAATTCAGTCTTTTAGTGAGCCATATTATGTGTATTTGTACTGTGAGAAGGTCAGAATACCCAAAGTGAACCCACACAAAGAAAACCTGAAAACCCAATTCCTGTGGTGGAATAGCGAAAATAAGGTAAATAATGTAAACATTATACGAGTTAAAAATTAACGATGATGTACTAGATAGAAAAAGTCAGATTCCTTCCATATGTGTAGAGTATGTACTGTTGGTAAAACATGTATTTAAGATGTAAGCATCATGATGGCATTTCTATGATTACTCAAGCCAACAGAGTGCTAAATGTGCCCTGCAGTGGTTAAACTAACAGACGCTGGTCCCTGAAAGGCACCGACCGCAATGTACCTCTTGCTTGGCTTGGCATCAACACTGCTCCATAAGTACAGAAATGCCTCCGCCAAAGTTTAGAATCCTGCTTCATCACTGTTTTGACTGTTTGGGAAAAGCCTCTGAGACGAACCTGCAACAGATCTTTTTTCTGCTTTCCAGTTTGTTCTGTTCTCTGTTGTTGAAGTCAGCAGAATGGAAACATTAATGTAACACGGCTCACCACAAAATGTTAATTAATTAGCAGCTGATGCGTAACACCCTACACCACGCATGGATTGACGACTGCAAGTGCAATGCATTATGGGGTTTGTGAGAGATAAAAAAGTGCTTCGCTGGGATAATTACATTGTCCATCCCCCACCTGGGTTCTGACACATGTTCAACAACTCAGACAGACAAGCCTAAACACCTGTGAGAAATAACACACCAACGTCATTGTCTGAGCACAGGGAAAAAGGTGACTGAGAGGAAGGGGTGAATTATATGTTTGCCTAGCCTCTACTGTCAAGACAGAGTAATAGACAGTCCAAGGCGCGTTGTTTGTCACATCCATGGTCTCCATCAAAGGCAATGACAAAAAGCCTTACATGTGTTTTTTTTCATGCCATATCTACATGAACACATATTTGTCAACCATTTCTATGTTTACAACTTTCAATTGCACACACTGCCATTTTACTGTAGGTCACTGAAAACTCAGAGGGAAGTATTTGTATGTAGATTTTTCTATTTACACTACTGTCTTTTGTATGACAACACAATGTATGTGAGGCAATTTTGTTTCCTTGTTTGTTGAATATCTTTACAACCCGAACACGCACACGCACATCAGTGGAAGGTATTGCAATTAGTACCTGGGCCCCCACAGTCCCTTCAGCGGGGACTTAACTGACTTAATCTGTTAACCTATTAATATCACCACTATAACATCAAAATTATTCAAACAATCAATAATACACAAGCAGCAACGCCACGCTGAGTCCCGCCAGCCGCGTCTCCACGCCAGTTTCTGCCGTCCGCTGCAGCCGCTCCAGTTGCACCTCCCAATGTGCCGTCCGCTGTAGATGCGCCTCCCAGGGCGCCGTCCGCTCCAGTTGGACCTCCCAGGGCGCCATCGGCTGCAGTGGTGCCTCCCAGGGCGCTGTCCGCTCCTGCTATGTCTCCTTGGATGCCGTCCACTCCAGTCTCTGCGTCTCCCAGGGCGGCGTTCAGGCCTGCAGGCCTGCAGCTGCGCCCAAGACCCTAGCTCTGACAAGGCTCCGTCCCGGCGTCACCTCCCTCACCAACCCGGCCGGCCCCCAGAAGCGTCCACCACCGCGGAGGAGTCTCGCTGGCTTCACCTGGCTCACCGTCCCGACCCACCTTCAGAGGGGTCCCGCTGGCGACCCACCACTTGTCCTCCCAGCGCCCTTCCCTTTCTCTAACTAAGGATTTAGGACGTCTGGGATCTGTTCTTGAGGGGGGGTACTGTCACAATCAACTTTACTTTTTCATTCTATCGCACCTACTCCTAATTTGTTCTTGGTTATTTAGTTCAGCTGTGTACTTCCCCGCTTGTCAGATCATTTGTTTGTTGGTGTAGTTTTGTCCTGCTGCTGCATTGCAGCCAGTACTAATGAATTACCTTTTACTAAACGCAGCTCAAAAGGCAGCGGATAAGGCCAAAGAGGCCCAAAAGAAACAAGCTGCAGAAACTGAGAGGGGCAGAAAGGAAGAGAAGCAAAGAAGAGTCAGATGATGACGCCATAGAGAATGATCATGAGGAGGGGGCTGCTGGAGGTGCGCTGCCCCTGGCAGCATCTTGAGGCAGCAGGAACTTCTGGAGAATCTCAGAAGGTTGTCCAATACTGTATATATGCCACACCCAACATTGAGCGAAAAAGTCACTTTCACTGCACTTGCACACACTTCCAACATGCGAATGACTGAGGGCAACGTATGTGAGCAGCACATGGCCTCAATACGATGTCACGAAAACTGTAAGTTGTAAGCACATTGTCAGCATGTACAACTCACTTACCACCTGCGCAATGTACGATGCACGCAAGATCCATCCATCCATCCGTTTTCTATGCCATTAGGGTTGTGGGTATGCTAGAGCCTATCCCAGCTGACTTTGAGCGGGAGGTGGGGTACACCCTGGACTGGTGTCAGTCAATCGCAGGGCAGACAAACAAACGTTCACAATCACATTTATACCTATGAACAATTTAGAGTCGCCAATTAACCGAACATGCAAGTTTTTGGAATGTGGGAGGAAACCAGAGTACCCGGAGAAAATCCCCACGCACGCATGGTGAGAACATGCAAACTCCACACAGAGATCCCCAACGGAGATTTGAACCCAGATCTCCTGACTGTGAGGTCAACATGCTACCCACTCAGCCACCGTGCTGCCCAGGGATAAAATATGTACTTTAAAAATACATAGCATTTCGCTGTTATATTTCTCCTAGTTTTGTCTGAAACAAGCATTTCTACCAAAAACACCATATGAAGCTTGTATACAGTCACAGCCCATTCAAGTGAGGACGCAGCAAATGACAAAGGTCGAGAATGACTCAATAAATAGAAGAGAGTGCAAAAAAGACACAGAAACACAAAGCGATGTTTAAAAAAAAGAGGGGCTTAATAACAGTGGTTAAGTCTTACTCTTTCATTGAGCAAATCTGGCCGAGGCTATTTCACAGTGTAGGAATCTCCTGTGGCCCACTTCAAAGACTCATCAAGAGACAGCACGAGGAACAGGTGACAGCTCTTCCACACATGGAGGTGTTCACACACACATTCGCGTACAAACTCTTCACTGGCAACACCACACACATCTGGATGAACACACGGCAAGATCAGAAAAGCACAGCGTGACAGCGTCTTTTGTGTCCTGAAGAGCCTGTGGGGGATGCCTTTCGAAGGAACTCTCATAAAACCGTACATCTATCATCTGGGCTTGGAGAACCACTTAAAAAGAGTCAATACAGGATGCACACATACCACACACTAAAAAAGTAGTGGGTATGACAAAGTGCATTCAGACGTAACAAGTTTAAGCACGACAGGCACCATGTGAGTCGAACATCGATGAGACTAACGTGCACAGTTGACAACCAGTTATAAATGCTACAGGAAAAATGAGAGACTGGACTAGAGCCTTATGATGGATTTAACTAATATAAAAAAGGCCACATTTAGAGAGGGTGAACATAAAGATATGTCATCACTAGTCCATTTTACTCTATACCCTCCATCACGTCCTCTTATAAAAAGCAAGATGGGGATACTGTAACTCACACAAACGGTATGCAGGTCTACTCAATCAATAGTTCTTTTCTGCAGACCATGCAAGCAAAGCAACACTTTCACGAAGAGGAATTAATCCCGTGTGTTCCTCAAGCAGCAAGGTTTCCACTTGAGAGAGCTAAGGTTTGGAAAACACAAAATAACTAGCTTTACACACACCAGTCACATTAGTTACACCATGCAAGTATCATATCGAAAATTATGTCTTTACAAAGATAAACAATGTGAAAACGTTCTGCAGAGATAATATTGTTTGGTTTTGAGAAGTCTGCAATATAAAGGCTGAAATGCATCACACCAAGAGGGGTTCCTTCATTTATTTACAAAAGAAGAGAAACCATCTCACCTCAGTAGTATGCAGCGCATTTTTATAAATAAAAAACTACTGCAACTACTGTATAACATTATTATTAGACATATTTTTATAGTATCATTATGTTTTTTTTGTTTTATTTTAATCAAAGTAGGGTGTATCATACACAAACTGGAACTGTAGTGCTTGGTGTACTGAAACAGTGCCTCCTTAAACAGGGCAATTACGACCAATAACCTTTGTTGTTTTCATAGACTATCAGAACAACACTATAGTGAACCAATTACGCTCTTCACTAAAACACACCTCGAGTACCAACAACTCTGTAATGATGATGGCTTAAATGTTTTCACCAAGAGAGCCCTTTCAGCTGCCTCAGCCATCTTACACACACACACACACATACACACACGCACGCACGCACACACACACACACACACACACACACTTGGCTGGTTAGTTAAAAGCTAAATAGACATGTAGACACACACAGGTACACTTACACACTCACAGAGGCTGACGGAGTCAAATCGAATCCTTGTGTTAAATGCATAGAACATCCATCCACCCCACAAAGGGCCATCTGTGTGGGTATGTCACATGGGTCGACGAAGGATTGCTTCATGTTGAAACTAAGAAACAGTTACAGACTAAAACTTTTACTCTTCCTCAACTTCTCGACATCCGTTCTCCACCACCCCCTTCCTCTTCATACGGTGTCACCTTTGACACAGCACCAATTCACTAGTGTCATTATGCAATTAACACCAATTAAGTTATTTGGCTGTAAGAATGTGTGTGTGCGTCTTCATGTGTCTACGCGCACACTCGTCTGTGTGTGTGTGTGTGTGTGTGTGCTAAATACATGGATGTGTGTACACATGCATGATGGGGCAATTACAACAGCACAAGGGAACCTTTTGGAAACGGAGAGCACTGCAATCAACCAATCAGCCTTCAGAAGGCTTTGACATGAAAAGAGAGAACGGCCTCTGCTAACCCTGTGGGTCAGCCCCAATTTACTCTATTTACCCACTCAGGAATGACTCTCTGTGTGTGATGAAGGAGACATGGAGGGGTGGCGCTGTGGGGGATTGGGTGCTAAAGAGCCTTGGGGGTGCTGGGCAGGTGAATTGTAGTGGGTGGAAGGGTAGGCTATTGGGTGTGGGATTGAGTGGAAAGAGAGAGCTGTAAGGAGAAGCCTTCAGGTTGTGTTTGCAAAGCTTAAAGGCCAGCATTTGGAGTCCATTTTCTAACAATTTCCTTCTGAGAGTGGCTATAAACCTCCACACACACACGCACACACACACACGGCACACACTTTTTCCATACCTGAAAGCACAAGATCGGCAACCTGACTATCATGCAGCAAAATATTTCACACGTAGAGTTGGCATTGTTTAACACAACGTCAAATAAAGCTTAAACAAAGTTCATGCACATTGTTTGAAGTTCTCCTGTTTTTTAATAAGAAATTCCATATCAGAGTGAAGAAGTGTATACCATTGTTGTCAATAGAATGTTTTTGGATCGTGATTTTTAACTAAAAATGAATGCGTTAAACAAGTAAGCAATCGAGAAAGAACAGAGAATTCTTTTTTGTTCTATTGGCACAGGACAATCAATTTATCGGTACATCATCAAGTTTTAGAGCTTTTACAATAATCATTACTAGTAAATTGTAATTTGGTTGGATATTTGAAGCATTTGGAAAATGTAATATTGTGATGCATTTGAGAGCAAGAACAGAGTTAGCTGCCAAAAAGGTCCTATGTGATACTGCTTGAAGTAAACATTGAGACTCATAGAAGATAAAGAAAATATTTACTGTAAGTATGCAACACTGATAAAGAAAGGCCTAGTAGGCCACCTATCTCCCCTTGTCAAAAGCAGTTGGTTGGCATGGATTTCTGAATATTTGTGAACATTTGAACTGACAGTGAAATGGCTTAGTGTGGCACAGACAAAAATCTGATTGTTTGAATTTTCTCCAATTCAATCAAGTCCACAGATATTGATTTTACAAGTTAAAAATTATCTGTTTGTGTTGCTCTTTGCACAGAAAAAAACAACCCACAGATCAACACCCCAACTGTGAAGTCTGGTGCCAGGGCTGGGCTACAAACCAGTCAGCTAAACAGGACCAGTCATCTCCTCATCACACCAAATAGCCTCCTGGCTACAGAACAAGGGGAGGCAGAAAAACTGGAAACAGACAGAAAAACTTAAAGAGAAAAACGAGTCAGTATTTCCAATGCTCTGAGTCAATAGTATCACATATCTAAAGAGGGGGACTTGGGATAGCCTATATCTTTTGTGTTTGTATCAGTAAAAAACTGTCCTGCTTCAGGGTTTCGGAAATGTGGACTTTAATCAGGACCACATGAGTCTGCCACAGGAAGTCCTCCAGCAAAGGACAGGAAGCAGGAACACAAAGACCACATCATTAGTCTCGCCATTCTTTCCAAAGCCCCACAGCCAATAGGAGCCTTAAACACAAAGAAAGAGGCGTGGTCAGTGGTGCGTCTCCATATTTGTTATTTGTGTGTTTGGACCTGCAGGCTGGAATTAATAACCTATTTGTTTACTAGGCTTAAGGAGTCCAGGTTGAGTGTGTTTAGAAGAGCCAGGAGTGGACTAGGAGAGAGAGTGCCCTGACAGGCAGAACACCACACAAAACACGTCGCAGCCTACAATATGATATCTTTTAGAACAGGTTTGAGAGATACTTGATATTTGAGAGAACATAATGGCATACATCACACAACGCACACACACACACAAAAACTGCAGCCCGCTGTCCACGTTTTCGCCTCCCATTCAGTTCTGCAAATCATCAAGGCTGAAGAGGCTAATTTCTGTCGATAGCTTACAGGTGGCCAACGCAAGGTGAACCACATTCACTGCACTGGCCAACAGACACATGAACATGTGCATGCCTGCACATACACACAGACAGTAAAACCAATCAAACCATTTTACAAACCAAATGCCAAACATGAAAGAGCGAAACACACATCGTATTAAAACATCAAACTTTAAGCATACTGTGCACTCTCATAAAGCTTCAAGGGTTTCTAAGTGTAGGGTCATTTCCATGACTGATGGAGATTCCATCAAAAGGCTAACAGTTCCAAAGGTTTTATATACCGTAACTCTTGTTAAAGGAAAACAGCACCTTTTGGGAGTAATTTTGCCCATCATCCACAATCCGATGAGCCAATATAATAGGACCCCCCTATTATGACCATGAAGCCCTAAAAATGCCAACAATGTTCCATTTACATAACTGACCTGTTTATTAAGAAAGTTCTATATTGTCATTGTAGGCTAACATGAAGAACTACATTTCTCTGGCGGAGTAACACAACATCTCACTAGTTTTAGCGTCACTCACGCCTCAAGCCACTGCAGAGCAGCCACCGGAGCTGGCTGTGTTGTTTAAGTTTCGAAAAGTTAACGGTAGGTTATAAATCCTGCCTTGCACGTGTAATGTAGGGGGTTGTGGCAATAAGACAAAAACTTTTGAGATTCCCCATGACACCAACTAAACCATGGGACAGACTTCAAACTGTGCATACCTGGCTCTTAACTTACAGCAGACAATATTGCTATAAAGACTCAGCATGATTCTCATTTGCTGTCTGTATTTTTACCTGAGGACTTCACCAGCTCAACTGGGAGCACAAGTCTTGTGCTGAAAGACACAGCCATCCCATCAGTCGGTATCCCAATGAGAGCGGACATTATACCGTAAGTGACAGTTTTCGTTACACCATGAAACATTTTGCACTAAAGCGGAGTCTTACCTGATAGTTCTCTGAATATCCGGGCTAAAAAAAAATAAGGTTCTGGTTCCTCATTTGTCCAAAAGTGGCAGGAGCCGCTCAAAAATAGTCTGCCATGATTAGTAATAGCACAGATGCGCTGTTTAAATGCTGCCGTTGATGACGGAAGTAGCTTTAGCTCCTATCGGCTAGATTTTGCTGGTTTACTAGTGTGTTTGGGGTCATTGTCTTGTTGAAACACCCATTTCAAGGGCATGTCCTCGTCAGGATAAGGCAACATGACCTCTTCAAGTATTTTTGCATATGCAAACACATCCATGATCCCTGGTATGCATTAAAGAGGTCCAACACCATGGAAAAACATGCCCATATCATGATGCTTGCACCACCATGCTTCTTGTTCTTCACTGTGTACTGTGGCTTAAATTCAGAGTTTGGGGATCGTCTCACAAACTGTCTGCCGCCCTTGTACCCAAGGAGAACAATTTTACTCTCGGCCAATCGATGGGAAATTGTAACCTCTTTCGGCACATGCCTTTTTTTTAACATGGCGACTTTGCGGGGGATTCTTGCAAATAGATTAGCTTCATACAGACGTCTTCTAACTGCCACAGTACTTTGAGGTAACTCCAGACTGTCTTTGATCATCCTGTAGCTGATCATTGGCAAAGCCTTTGCCATTTTGGGTATTATTCAATTCATTTTGATAGTCGTCTTCCGTTTTCTGTTGCGTGTATATGGTTTTGCTCTCCATTTTTAGGCATTGGAGATCATTTTACCCGAACAGTCAAAAAGGTTTTGCACCAATGCTATTGGACAAATACAGTAACTCTCTTACTTTTCTGTGACGTTACTGTCGTCAGTTAGTGAGTTTATATGGAATGAGGGTCCCTTCAAAACTTGAATTTTCGGTGTGCGGTTCTTACAATGTTCAGGTTAGCTGTGAAATTTTCTCATATGTCCAAAGTAGCACATGTCACTTTCAATCTTGTGAGACATACAAGGACACAGAACTAATGGTACATAAAATGTTTTAGAAGTTTCAACATTTGTTGATAACTCAACTTGATTCATATTTAAACATACAAGATCAGAATGTTTTGCATGTGACTGTTCTTTTTTTCTCCTTTCTATGCAAACACTATAGCTATTTTATTTTCACTGTCTCACGTTCATGTAACTCCATCTGCCAGCTCATAAACTGTAGGTTCAGAATTGCAAGAATGAGCTGAGAGATTGAGTTCAAGTTCTTTTCCAGCCAGAAAAATTGTGTTGCATGTGCACTCTTAGATTAGACTGCAGCTCTTTGAAGCCAGACCCTTGCCTTCATAAAACACAGCCCTGGAACAACCTTTTGAGAATGTGTCAACAGTGCATGTAAACAAACACATTCAAACGCTGTAGTGCCAATTAAAATGACCTGCAAGTTGTTTCGCAAAGTCCAAGCTCATAATTTGCATCAAAAAATCATGCACAATGAGGATCCACAAGTTTTTTGCTACATGCCACACAACTATTGAAGTGGACTTAGACAAAGAAGAACATTTAAAGACTGGGATAGCTGGAGCATATCCCAGCTGACTTCGGTCAGGAGACAGGGTCTGCCCTGGACTGGTTGCCAGTCAATCGCAGGGCAGACAGACAACCATTCATACTCATAATCTAATATCAAACTTATATGAGTTGGACAATCATCGGTGACATTGAACTATCGCAAGTACCATTGAAAATACTTGGAAAATGTACTTGTGGGGTGTATGAGAGACATACAAATAAACTATAACAATGAGATTTTGGATTTGGATTTTTTTCCCTCCCTTATTCTCCTTTATTATTTTCATTTAAATTGTTTCATTTAAAAACTGCATATTGTGTTCAGTTGTGTTATCATTGACTCATTTTATTTTGTTTGATTATTTGAAACATTTAAGTATGACACCCCTGGTGGAATGCACACTGTACGAGAAAGGGATATGTTGTTATTTTGTCTGTATTTCTCTTGAAATGCCAGTGTATAACTCCAGCCACTCCACACTGAGCAAGCAAGCAAAGAATGATATATATTTCTCATCGTAAATGTTGCTGTGCAAAATTCCACAAATCATGTTCATTTAGTAATAAGGAAATGAACCGGATACTTCTTCTGTTACAGATAATGCATTTTTACAGAGTACAAGCATGAAACAGCTTATACAGCTCCTCATTGTACGTAATCATTATGAAGAAAAGTCCTCATTGGGTAACGACTAGCTGCTGCCAGAGAGAGGAGTCATGCCTCCCACTCTTTCACACACAGACATTAAAGACTCTCTGCTTGCTTGGCTTGACTCCAGCTCACGTTCTCTATTTCGTTTTATTTTTTGGTTTGTATGATATTTACAGTTAGTTGGTAAACTTGTTTATTTCGTAAAGCACGCAGTGCATTTGAAAAGACAGAGTTGAAAATGGCTACGGCTTGTGTCGTGTTGGTCCCTCCACCCAGGACGGGTTTTGTTTTGTTGTCGTTTCTTTTAGGTTTTTCTCAGTTCAGTTCATATCTAAAGTTACTTGGTAAACTTGTTTTGTAATGTACACAGTGCATTTGACAAGACAGAGCTGTAGAGGCTCATGTTGGATCGGTCACTGCTCGTGTTTTTTTTTTTTTTTCGTCTGCTTGCTTCCAATTTGGAAATCAGTTACTATAATTAGTTGTTTATTGAATTCAATGGTATTTTTCACCTTCTTAATCAAAATGTTGGCACTTGCAACTTTCTGTGGCTTAATTTTGGTTTGTTCATATTACAGTGAAAAGCAAAAAAAGGCAGAAACTTAAAGTGAACATTATTAAATCAAGAAGCCAGCTCGGATTTCTGCTAGCTCGGCAGCAGTCATGACAATAGTTATGGAGCAATAGTTTTGGCGGCCCAGTCTCACATTTTGTTTATGTTTGTAAGACACTGTCAAACGATTGCTTCTCTTGCGATATCCGATGCATGTCTCCACAATCAATTTTTCTAAAGTTTTATAGCTGATTGTTATTGATACAGAAGTAATCTATGGGCAAATGTGAATTGTCATGTTCTCAAACCGGATATCTGGTCGAATCGGTTTATTGTTAACATTCCTAACGGGAATATAACACTGTTGTAACTGCTCTTCTATTTTCATTTCCCAGTAAATTTGCCAGGTGTAAATTAATATCACATATGTTGTAATCCACATTTTACAGTTCAATTGTGTTGTCATGGTGCACTTTGGTGTGTTTCCACTGCCAAGTGCCAACAATGTGGCATAATATGTGTCAGTTACACAAATAACTCCAAACTGCTTGATATGACTGCTACCTGAATAAAATGAGCTGAATGGTGAAGCTAGATATTTTAGGAACCTTGGTAATTGTAAAATGCTTATGATACAAAACTGAGAACATGCACACTTCCATGAAATTTTGAAAGCCTTCTGGATGTCAAGAGGAATGCACTTTTACTTGGGATTGTTAAATAGCAACTTGTTGTGCCACCACAACCAAAACCACCACAGAGTATAATACTGTATGAAAGACAGTTAATCAGCTGGGCTCATCTTTTAGTTTGCATGACATTTACACAAGCAAACACACAAACAAGAATAGGACAAAGCATATGCCAAGTGACCAAACGTGAAGAAGCATAATCTTTGCTGAGGCGTGTCTCAAATACTTTTATACAGGAGATTAGCCCATTACTTTGATACACCTCTCTGTAATTACCTTTGTATATTTTTGCCCGAAGGTTAGAGTGCATGTTCCTGTAAATTTACTATGTTGTTCTGTCTGTCAATCTAGCTAGTTACACTTAAACCTAAGGATGACACCCTCAATCCTTTCTGTCAGGCTAAGCCTTTGCAGCAGCGATCAGGCAAGGAACTGGGTTTAGCACTTGTTCACTCACTCCGTTTCCTGAAACACATATACGCACGCACACACACTTGTTAGGCAACACACCACAGGGAATCAGAAAAAGAACAAAGCATTTTTGCCTGTCAAGGAACGCAAACAATTATTTCACATCAGTGTGTGCGTGCCTGTTTGTGTGTGTGCACAGGCAAGTGATGAGCGAGCAAGAGCAGCAGGAAAGGATCATTGCACAGCACCACAATTTAAAAGCCACAGTAATAGCTTTAGCCATTTATTTTTATGTTGATCCACACTGTTCTTCTGTCTTTCTTCCTTCACTCATGATTTCTTATTCAAAGGAAATGCACCAAATGTCAACAAAAATTTCAGCAGTTTCCTATGACGTTTTTTGCTTTGCTGCAATAAAATCTCGGTATTTTTGTCTTTTTCTGCACACCTATAAAAGAAAAGTAAGGAAAAGCAAAAACCAAAAAAAAATGCACCAATTTGTAGCTATCTTTCCAGACAAGTGTCTACACACACACACACACATACACCATGGTCCATTTGAACTCCCGTTGAGATGAAAGCTCTAAACGTGATGCATTTTATTGGTACAATGAATATCTCGAACACGATAAATTAATTTAGTATTAACAAAAATGAAAATAGGTTTGTGTTAACACAATAATAGACATGTTAAAATGTCAGAGAAGAATGATAAAACTGAACTCAACAAGAACTGATAGAAAAGCATTCATTTGCACGACTTGTTTTCTAGTTCAAAGACACATGCTTGGCTGTATAAATGTGCAAAATAGGTGGTGTTATCCCTTTGAAATGTGTCTGTGCTCACACAAACAGCTATGCACATAGACACATGTACGACCAAAGACACGCACTCAAAGAAATTATAGCTGAGCCTAGTTATTACCTAAGCAAACAGAGTAAGTTGGAATGGAATGCCAGCTTGTTCGAGACACAAAGCTTTGCACCGAGGAAACAAACTCTCATGCACATACTCATGTACACCGTGTGAAGGAAATAACTATGTGTACAAGTAATTAGAAGGTAAAAACAACACAAACGCGTGCAAATGAACTGAAGTCCCAGACAGTTCAAAGTGATTGTTTTTGCTACTAAAACATATGGTGCCTTGCTTCAGTGCCAAGAATGTGCACAACCGCGTGTGCCTGTGTGTGTGATGTTTGTCAAAGTACCACTCGGTTGGGGGAAATAAAATATTTATTAGCAATGATTGTTTGGATTTGATTCTTGAAAAGAACGCTGTGCCTTTTGTGTTTGTGTAGCCATTGACCCAAACGATCGAACTGAGGGTGCAGAAACATGCATGCACACTCGCACACACATGCCAGCTCACACAATTGTTTTACTGAGGCTAATTGAGAGCTTTGCAACTGGAGGCTATGTGTGAAATTGTGAATGACTTGTCACAAATTTCTAACATTTTTTGGGAAATAATTCTCATAAATTAATAACCAAAAATATATATTGGAATAACTTCAGAATTACACACCTCTCAAAATACCCCACGTATGTCTTGAACTGTTAATGAATACGCACTCAATAAATCATCATCATAATTATTCATAGTGGGATGAAGACAGAAAGAAAAAAAGAGAGGGGCGGGAGAGAAAGAATGTGGCTGACAAATGAAACGCAGAAGAGAAAGACAGACTGCATCCACTCTGGTATGCCATCTTTACGATCTGTCTGTGAGAGACCTCTTCAAATTGAACTCAGGTGTAGCCTGATGCCGAGAAAGCCATTTCCCCATTACGTCTCTGGAATCCCACATAAACAAATTACAAAAATACTTTCTCTATAAAAGAGGGGTGAGCGTTCCTTAACTGTGCAGTGAAACCTGAGTGGGGGCCTGTTTATGTGTGTGACAGAGTGTTTACATTGTCCTCCATTCCCATCTCTTCAGATGGGGAGAACGCCAAGCGTCTGACAGCTTCACTCCTGTACTACCTGTCTGTCTATTGGGTTTCTGTTATGGAGAACATATGCTGAGCCTGCTTGTGCATGGAAGTACGACAAGCCAGCCAATGTTGTGTTTTTATCGAGACCAAAGGGATACACTCAAAAATGTGAAAGTACAGAAAGGAAAGAAACAGTAGAGGGAAGTGCATAAATCGCAATCACTGATTAGTAGGGATGTTAAAATGATTAGTGACACGTCACATGACCTTTAAGCACATCTACCGCAATAAGGTTGCGCTTAAATCCTTCAAAATCTTTTTGATTTTATGTTGAAGTCTCCCCAGACATTTGAAGACATGATGTAAAACGCCATTACAGTACTAACTGTGCCTTTGGTCTCTGCCTGATCGCCTCCAAAATGTCCTGGGTTCAAACTTCAAAAATACTGTATATCCAGTTGAAAAACATTAAAACTATTTTGACAAACGACATCAACTACCTTGGCCAACCTGGATCACATGTAATTAACAATTAGGTTTGTTAGGTTTATACGACAGATCTCATTTCATCATCTGGAATTGAGTACAAATGAGCATGAAAAATCTTTATTAAAAAAAAAAAAGGCCTTGTCCAATACCTCGGATATTCACGATTGGCTTTATTATCCTTTTTTTAAGGAGCCTTGTAACTGACCATGAACATAACTGACAATCCTGAGCTTGACACCACTGTGTGTGTGATGATATTCCAACGTAAGTGGGGGAGGAGGAGGACCACCCAGCAGTGGATTGTGCATAGCTGCAGGGACGAGGCTTTGCAGCGGATACACTCTGACAGGCGAAACCAGGGCTGGTTAGCCTACTGGAGTGGAATACTGCGCCACAATGGTACCTATTGATGTCTACTCTATAGGTTTTAGTCTGCAATGCCCGCTTCTGCTCCTCTGAGACATACAGCAAGATAGGGTGGTGTCACATATCTATGTTTTTTTCATATTTTTAGGTTGTCCGCACATTATATGCTGGATTTTGGGGGGAAATAATATATTTAGTACACTACAGTAGCATATTTTGCAAACACTGTGGTTGATTATTGATTGCATTGGATTAAACTCTTAGCACCGGGCAGCAATCTCCACAAAAACAAACCCATTGCTGTTTTTGTTTTAGACTAATGGTACATCAATCACACAGCCAGTGGAACTATAAACAAAAAATCTAAAAAACAAAATCCATGGAACTATTCCAACCTGAACGTACTCCAATTTACTTGAGCTGCTTCCACCAAAACTCTGGGGGTACGCAAAAAAATATGAAGCTGTGTCTGAACCACTGTCATATTTGATATTTTGATCTTTAGCTTTTCGATATCACATTTCTTATTATAGTCTGTCCATCCATTTTCTACACCAAACAAATAATGCCACAACTGATTCATGGTGGCAGTGACAATGCATACCTATGTGGAAACAATGCACTTCCTGCATAGTCTGTCTTACACTAGATGTAAATAGTACTACAATTAGGTGTAAAAAAAACCAAAAAAAAGTCATGCGAGTAGGTGGCATTTTGTGCAAATGGGCAACATTTTGGTTGCAAATTGCATACCAAGTGCGTAAACTGCATAAACAGTGTGTAAACTAGTTTTCAACTTTTCCTCGTGTGCCATCTAAATGACAAACTGCAAATTGTGGGACGATGGTATAATAATCGTGGGCGTAATGCATGCAAGTACAAACACCGCTCAAAGTTTAAGCTACAGCACTATAGTGATGGTAAAAGGTCATGTGTTCTGACAGAGACAGACCAATGTCCCCTGTCCATGGCAGGAAGGGAGGTGCATGGTTTGATGCCACCACTAGTGCTGACTTGAGAAGCCACAAGCAGAAACTTAATGACAGGTGAGTACACAAAAAATGAGGTCATGATCAATTGACTGTGAAAATACAGAATGGACGGGTATTTCTATCAGTGACCATGTACCGTAATCAAACGCCAAAGTGGATCCAAAGAAATATTTGATTTTGTGACTTTCTGTGGCAAGGCTGTGCACCATCTGGCTGAAAACAACACCCAAACAAACTGAGAACTCTTAAAACAACTTTCATAGAAGGCTCAAGGGCTTATAAACGTCTTCAGTTTCAGGCCCAAATGAGAAGTTCGTTCTGCAACCTTAAGACTTAGGGCTTTTAAAAACTTCGTCATATGTCCTGCATCAAAAGGCCTGTTATCTACTTTTGCTTTTTGAAACCCAATTTCATTTTGCTGCTTTGAAAAAGGTCAATGACACCACACCAGAGCCTCTCGAGTGTTTCCATTCTGACAAATGGCAACACTCACCTTAACTTTTTACAAGCTTCTTACATACGGATGACCTTTGGGAAAGTGTCCGGCTAGCGTGAGAAATAAACTGCAACCCACTGTTATATGGGACCTAATTAGTGGTCCAGCTCTAATGATGACTGGCAGTCCAAGGGTTGCTGATGTTATTAGAGCATGATATCCTGAGCTGTGAACACTGCTGACTCTGCACTTGGACACCTTTTAGCAGGAGGCAAACCGGTATAATTTCTGCTTGCTTTCCTCTCCAATTCTACAAGAGGAGTCAAATAACTGTGCTGACATTTGTGGGAAAACAAAGGAAAATAGTCAAATTCCTTTAAAAATTACTAAATGAACAGTTTTCTGTTTTTACTAATGGCATATGACGCATTGGGTGTCAAGCTTGATCATATAGATATATTCACTCTTTATTAAGAAGTCATAAGTCCGTAAGCATGTGTGCGTGCTGTAAGTGTGTGACATAGCTTATGTGATTGGGCTCTGTGATATTACTATTGATCAAAGGTCACATTTGTCAAAGTTAGCAGGTGTGAGTCCTCCAGTTGGTAGCACTTCCCTCTACCCTTTTCTAATTCTTGCTGCCGTAGGGGGTCTGTCAGGTTGCTTAAAACAGTTGAAAACAACAGAGGTCTTAGCCGAGATTTTAGTGCTTCTGGTTGCATGTGTTAGTGAAAGGCGGCAAGGAAGAGGAACACAGGATGTCTGGGGACAATAAGTTCAAAGTGAAAAAGCCTCTGATTGCTTTTTTTCTTCTTTTTTTTGCTGCTACATCCCTTTCCGTCCCTACATCAGTGGCCCTTTGTCAAGGCTCAGATTTTCTCTTTGGGATGTAATCCAGCTGACCCTCACACCATTCCACTGAGCGTTCCATTTTGTCACCCCACCATGGATATCTACACACACACACACACACACACACACACACACACACACACGCCTCCACAGGTGTGAGGATCTCCTTAGGGTAGGGCTTTTGTATGCAGTTATCTCTATAAGCTTACAAAACACACGTGGAATTCAGCTGGGGTTTTTCTATCTGTCGTCTTCTCTTTTTTAATCTTGCTTTTTCAAAGGCACTCACATTTGCACTCACGCGGACAAAACCGGGAGCATAGTAAAAGCTCAGAAAGGTATTTAATGAATATTGGACTCAACATTACTGAGTTTCAATTCTGTGCCTGCAAGACAGGAAAAAATATTACAATAATGAAATCAGATCAAGATTAAGACACAGAGAGAAAAAAGAAGGGGAGACGCACTTTAGGTATAGATTTATGACTTTGGGCTGGCTGAGCTTGTTTTACACTGAGAGCAAATTAAAGATTTTACAGACTGATTGAATCACAGGTGGCATGCCCTGACAGACCGAGCTGGCGTTCAATGGTTCAGTACAAATATTTCACATACACAAAACAGTTATGTATCTTTGGCAAGAAATATCTCAAACATAGTCAAACCCATAATAAATTAAATATTGTAATCCAGTCACTGAAGTATTTTACAACATAAGCGTGTGAACCAGTAGATCACCAGAGACATGGTTTTAGAAATAGAAGAAACCAATTTAGACAGAATTTGGTACCATATATTTGGAGCAAAATAAAACAAAACATTTTTTGGTGAGTTTAAATGCTTACAAAAGCAAAATGTGTACTTTTTTGTTTTTTATTTTTACAAGGCTTTGACTAACTGATGTTTGTGAATTTATGGCAAAAGGCTGAGACTGATCCTCAAGGTCTCCACTGTGGAACCAAACGAGGATGCACAAATCCAATCTGATGAGCACAAGCAAGTAAGACTTACTGTACTTACTTGTGATCATAAAAGAGTAATAAATCTCTTCCTTCCTGGACATTTGCAGGGCTTGTCTGTGGCTGTGTCTCAGCGTGTGTAATAAGTGTTGTGGGTGGAATAAAAAAGCGCTTACTCAGACACACAGCTTTAACATCCACACACATTAGGTGTTTTAGCGTCCTTGTAGTCACTGAACTTCAAGAAAGCCACAAACAACAGGAGTAAACCTGCCTGTCTCCTAACATTGCCAGCCCGTCCTTCCTCCACCACCTCCTCTTCTGTCTAATGGACCTGAAGAGAACACCTCTGGATCTTGTCTGCCTACAGCTACCCAGAGTGACAATGACAAATCAGCGTGATTGTTCCTTTTCTTACAGCTATGTTACATACCTTCTAAAATGCATAAGTATGTTTTTTAGAAAAGTCATTATAAATAATGATAATAATGACATTAGAATTTACCAATGTTTCATAAATGTACAGTATGTGTTGTTCCATTCCATTCCATTTTCTTCCGCTTATCCGGGGCAGCAGTTTCAGTAGGGAAGTCCAGACTTCCCGGTCTCCGGCGACCTCTTCCAGCTCCAATGGGAGGACACCAAGGCGTCACCAGCTGTGAGACATAGTCCCTCCAGCGTGTCCTAGGTCTTCCCCGAGGCCTTCTCCCGCCTGGGCATGCCCGAAACACTTCACCAGGGAGGCGCCCGGGAAGCATCCGGACTAGATGCCCGAGCCACCTCAACTGGCTCCTCTCGATGAGAAAGAGCAGCGGCTCTACTCTGAGCTCCTCCCGAATGGCAAAGCTCCTCACCCTATCTCTTAGGGTGAGTCCAGCCACCCTACTGAGGAAACTCATTTCCGCCGCTGGTATCTGCGATCTCGTTCTTTCCGTCAAGACCCATAACTCATGACCATAAGTGAGGGTGGGAACGTAGATTGATCGGTAAATAGAGAGCCTTGCCTTCCGGCTCAGCTCTCTCTTTACCACGACGGTCCGGTACAATGACCGCATTACTGCTGATTGTATGTAAGAGTCCAAACTAAAAAATTGCCAATGATCAAAGGGAGTAAAAAAGCACATGGTGGCTGCATAAGTTCAAGGCATGTAAAATAATCAATGTGTTGATTAAAATACACTTATGCACACACTCATGTAACACATGCATTTGTCACTGATGGGGTTGCTGTTTATTGTTGTTGTTCAGGTGTTATTGACTTTTCCTGACTTGTTCAATGTCAAGGAACAACCTTTGACCTCACAGACAAATGATGGTGACCATAGGATGAGAGATGGTCTTGGTCAGACACCTATTTTGACCTACAATCCGTGGTTCACTGGTCACCAAAGAGATACGTGCTAGTACGAACTGCACACTTGCCCACAGAAAACAAAGTCTACATATACACACCTTCATAAAACACAAACTAAAACGGAACAAAGTATACAATGGCAGTGTGATGTGATAGACTAAAACAAATAGAATAGCAAACAATTATTTGTGAATTGGTTATTTTCATAGTATACCAACATTTGTTTGCAGGATTGCAGGGGTTGAGGTGGGCTTTAGCCTATGCTTGTTGAGTTATGCTTGTTGAGAGGAGACGTAAACCTTGAAGATTTCACCAGCAATGTTCCCCCTAATTTTCCAAGTATCTGAGCGTAGACAAAAACAACTTGAGCTACCCTTAGATCTCTGTGAGCGATATCAGGCGTGCACACCTGTCCAAAATCTGAGAAACCTGAGAACTGAGCACTTTTATTCTGTCATACTTTTGTATATGACTGGTTTCAAACATACGGCAAGAAGGATTCCACAATATAGCTTTCTTTATTCTCAACCTCAGAAAAAACAAGCCGTAGTGTCATACAATCAAACCACCTGAATCTTGTAGAAAAACCCCTAGTTATAAACTGTATGGAAAATGGAGTCCCATACAGCCTGTTGGAAATTAATGACTTTGGCGCAAAGTATATGCATGGTGGAGTTATTATATAGTTTCATTTTCCATTTCTTGTTTACCATTTAGATTGTAAATTAGTTATACTTTCATTTCTTTAACTTTAAATTTCAGTTTTAAAGCAGCTTGTTGTGGCATTGTTTTATCCTGAAAATTTACTTGAAATTGATGCCATATTTTTTGTATGTGTTTACTTTTCTCTACAAAAATAACTTTTCCGGCCCATTCAGAAACACAAACCCAACGATTCCTATACCCGGTATGTCAAAATAAAAGCAGGGCGAGGTAAATGCAGGTACGCCACGTAATGCATTCACTCCGAAAACTGGCTTGCTACTTTGGTTTTGCAAAATGTTTTATAGAGCAGCCCTTTCTCATTCAAAAATGAAAAACTCTCATTCAATTTTACCTCTTGATGTTCTGCGTACACATACGCCGACAGCCTGTCAACCAGAAATTAATTGCTTTTTTTTTTTTTTTTTACTTTGGGTTGGTTACTGGATGTTGTGGTGCCCCTTCGTTATAATATTGGTTAGCAGGCAGCATTTAGGTTTCTTAACTCACAATTAGCAACGATGCAGCGGGCTAGCGCAGCAAAACAGCGGCATCTACTACGTAACACGCTGTTGAATTGATTGGCTGCTCAAGCAAAAACATCCCAAAAGGATCTAATCATTGGCTGGACGGTGTTCAGCCTTGTGTTATGTTACCGATTGTTGTTACCAGTCAATCACTGGTTTGAATAGTATTAAACAACCGTTTAGTCTCACACCTACGGCCGAAATGGAATCTTCATCTAACCTAACAGCAAGGGTACGGTTGGAGATACGCACACAAGCAGACTGAGCTTGAAACAGCACATATTCAACACCCCACCCACAATATGTGGATGGATGCTATCATGCTGTGTTTCTAATAAAATAGCTGGAAGTCAGGGCTGTGATCTTATTCAACAACAAAAATATACAATGCTGCAGGCAGAAACTGTTATAGATACAGTAAGTGAGCTCATTTTCATTTTGTTCTCCATCCATGCATTTTCTATACCGCTTATCCTCATTAACATCATGGGTAGACTGGAGCCTATACCAGCTGACTTCGGGCGGCAGGCAGAGTACACCATGGACTGGTCGTTCATTGTGTTCTCTTATATGTTAATTGGTGGTGGAATTGAAAAAAACTAAATACAGGTACCTCTATTAACCTTTATGAACTGTGGTAAAGTCTAACAGTAAATTTGCTTGGCATGGCTATACTTAAGTGTAAAGAAAACACAAGACCCTCAACCTGTTTGAGAACATGTAGTGATTTATTTCCCAGAGGTGGGAGTAAGTCACTCATGTGCAAGTCACAATTAAGCACCAAGTCTTTATCTTCAAGTTACAAGCAAGTCCGAGTCAATCTTTATGAGAACCAAGCAAGTCAAATCGACTCACTGGTTTTTGTCTGCAAGTTGGGTCAAGTCATACACATTTTAATTAGGATAGTTTTATAGATTAAAAGTTTAAAAACAAGAGTTATAAGCTTTTAGACTTTTTATTACATATTTTACAACGAACATCTTGTAGGGCCAAACAGAACTGAGTTATAAAAAATACCAATAAATAAATTAAATAATAAATAATACAATTACTTGTCCTGATAACTTGAGATTTTATGATTAAAAGTCATAATATTATAAAATTTAAAGTCGTAAAATTACGAGAATAACAGTCTTAATTTTACGGTAAAATGTCGTAATCTTAAGAGATTTCAGTTGGTAATTTTACATGTTATTCTGTCATACGTGTCCAAGGGAAACTAGAGCATAGTTCTTCAGTGGGGAGGGGAATTCCCCTCTGGCTTCAAAAAAGCTTTTATTTATAATGATACAGCAAAACGTACCCCGCCTCTCGCCCAAAGCTAGCTGGGATAGGCTCCAGCATACCCGCGACCCTAATGAGGATAAGCGGTATAGAAAATGAATGAATGACTGAATGAATGAGACAGCAAAACAGACCAGTTAGACATAAACAGGTTAGCTTGGGCTTTATATAGATGTCTCAGGCAATGCCTATAGTTATGACTTAAAAAGTTATGACTTATGACATAAAAGTTATGACTTTTATTCCCGTGAAGTTACGTTTTTACTCTCGTAATATGACGATCTTTTCTCATAAATATACAACATTATTGTCGTCAATTTGAGACTTAATTCTTGAAATCTTGATGATTTTAATGCTTCATTTACCAGGCAATGCCCGAGACAGCTATAAACACAGGGGACTTGTGTGACCCTTGACCTGGGTCAAAGGTTAAATTACGACTTTTCCCCCCAAATGCTTTCAAAAGGCTGTATTGCTACGTGAGAAAAAAAACACAACTTCAACGGTAACTGAGGCTCTTCAACGGGAAGAGGATGAAGAAAAACAACGACTTCTCTGTTATGTTTGAGCCGACAAGCACTGTTTGGAAACAAGGTATATAAACAAACATTTCCAAAATTTTTCTGTCTTCTTTTCCTTCTGGTTTATCCGTGTTGTGTTCTGCCAGATTGCGTCAAAGTGAGTGCATGCGTAAAATAAAGCAGCCAAAAGCCGACTTGTTAAAATACAGTCAAACGGGTATATTTGGGATATTTGGAAAAACACAACAAAGCGTTAAACCAAAAACAAGTCATTTGAAGTCAGGTCCAAGGTAAGTCTAAAGTCAAGAACATCATACAAAGTCAATTCGGGTCTTTTTGGAACATTTATCAAGCAAGACACAAGTCCAAAAAATTGCAACTCGAGTCAAGTCATGTGACTCAAGTCTCCCATCTCTGCTATTTCCGAATATTGAGTAAACATTGCCATTTAAAAAGATATACACTCTTCAAGATATACACTCTTCAAAACCTCCTTCTGTTGCATAAATAGGAGGCTGACCTGAGGGTCAGACAAAAGTCCAAACTGAAATGAGGACGTACCTGGCAGGCAGTCTTTTGACAACAGATCATCGAGTCATCAAAAATGGACACTTGCCTGTGCTTACAACTATGATGCTGTCATAGATCTGGAAGTACTTCATCCTCCAAACAAAGGAAATTAGTCTTCAGAAAAATGTGAAAAACACTTGGTTAGTATTACATACCACTGAGGCTTGGGTTTAAGTTATTTCTTACTTTTAAGGCTGCGTGACTGATTGTCATGGTTAAGATAATAACTCAAGAGTAATTCTTGGAAACAGAAAATGAGCAATGGTCTCACAAGTCTGCGATTTTCTTAAAAACATGTCACTCACTCATATATTTGTGGTTGCACATGGGACTGGAACTATCTTGGGTTGTAATGCATCCAAGATTTATTTGACCCCCCATAACTGACAAACAACTTTCTTGCTATATACAACATCACCACATGCCATCACCAGCATTTCCCCATGTTGCTCTTCTGCATAAACAGCACTGACCTAGCAAGTATTTGGCGTTTCGAGGACGTATCTGAGCTGTAACAGTAGAATAGCGGATAACAGGTGTGTGAAGTTTAACATCTGAGACTTAATCCTTTGCACTACACATTATCTTCAAAGCTGTCTGACAAGGACTGCACAGTATTGGCTTTCGCTGACATCGTCACACGTCAAATTAAATTTTTTTATTGGTTTATGGTTAATTGTGTTCTTTACATGTTTTATATATAGCATTCAGGTAATTTACAGCTGTAGTCATTCATACTCTGTACTCCTGACAGACAAAACAAGTGATACAACACCCAATATAGAGTACAATGACGTACACTCTTATTTACTTAATTTACATGACGATGCAACATGTTGCGACTATACACGTAAAAGATGTCACAGATATATACACTTCATCTCACAACTTCTCACTCAGTGTTGTGCAAAAGTCGTGGCCTAAACACGATCAGAATCCCTGACCTACTTTTGACAACTAAAATTCTAGTATTTGTTTCATGAAACTGCACTAATTGATTCGAACAGTCTATTGTCTGCGTTTTTGCAGCTTGTCTATTAGTTACGCTGATTCCAGTAGTGTATGTTAATTTTTTGGGCCAATTTAATTTCAGGTTCTATGTGTTCTTATGTCAGTGTAATTTGCACAGGGCCTTCGGCTCTGGAATGCTGGCCTATGTCACTTAAACATCATTCGTAATGGGGCTGTTTCTTTAATCAATCAGATTTAAGATTCGCCTCACAGGGCCAACTAGCTGACCCAGTCAGCATTGTTGCACCATCACATCATAGCACTTCATTGAACTAACACAAAGGATGACAGGCACAACTACACATAGTTCTGTGTACCTTATATGAACAAATAGGTGAGCTTATAAGCTTTTACATTATATATATGTATATATACATATTTGTATATATACAGTGAAACCCCGGGTTCGAAATTAATTCATTCCGAAAATATTTTTGTAAGCCAAATTTTTTTGAAACCCCAACAACATTAAACATGTAAATTGGCTAATTTGTTCCACTGAACCGGAAGACCCCTCATACAATGGAAAAAACACTGCTGCACATGTAATACTGTATAAATGCAGAGTATTGTAATACAAGTGTAATAATAAAACCTGAAATAGAATGTATATTGAGATAACATTCTAAAAGTTTGTTATCTTTGTTACGCAGTGAAATGCTGGCATAGACAAAACCAATGAGAGAACATTACATAATACGTAGAGTACGTACGCTGACAACGACAAAGCAATCAGAGAACATTATGTAATACGTACAGTACGTATTACAGTCACTTTTTTCCGGCCTACATTTGTTTATTTACATGTAAATTTTACTTTCCGTTTCTACTCATTTTTAACAAAGACAAAGTTGTTGAAGATCGGTTTCCAGATCAGTTCAAAACAACGGAAAGGAAAACTTGAAAAATGCTCGGGTGGATGTTTATATTTCAAGATCGCTGATTCGCTAATTTTACTGTGAATCAAAAAGGGATTTTGCCTCTGACAGATCATCCAATCATCATGCAAAAGCCGAGCGTCCAGGCCAGCCCACTGCCCCATAGACTCCCAGTGACGCCCGTTTATCCAGTGACTAGTTCCGTGCACTGAAACAACCCAAACTATGCTTCCCCATCGAAGTCCGTAGACGCTGAAGCTGAGCTTCTCTTGCAATTGCCACTGACAGCTACCCTGCCAGTTTACACAGGCTGAAGTTGCATCGTTACCTGATCCAAACATTTCTTTTTCTCCGGCATTTCTTTTTTCTGTGGCATGAAAGGCATACATGGATGCAGTGAATATTATTATGGACATTTTTCAACAAACATAGGCATATCACATGACTGTACCATAATCATAACATTATAAACAACACCTTTAAAAGGTGCCCTGCGATTGACTGGCGACCAGTCCAGGGTGTACCCCGCCTCTCGCCCAAAGTCTGCTGGGATAGGCTCCAGCATCCCCGTGACCCTAATGAGGATAAGCGGTATAGAAAATGAATGAATGAATGAATGACCTTTAAAAGGACACTCATATTGCAAAAAACACTTTATGAAATGTTTGGTGATTAATGTTATGACTTTAAACTATATATAATGATAATATATAATACAGTCCATCCATCTATTTTCTTCCGCTTATCCAGCTCTCTCTTCACCACGACAGACCAGTGCAGAGTCCGCATCACTGCAGACACTGCACCAATCCGCTTGTCCATTTCACGTTCCATCCTTCCCTCACTCGTGAACAAGACCCCGAGGTATTTAAACTCCTCCACTTGCTGCAGGACCTCATCCCCGACTCCGAGATGGCACTCCACCCTTTCCCGGGCGAGAACCATGGCCTCGGACTTGGAGGTGCTGATTCTTATTCCAGCCGCTACACACTCAGCTGCAAACCGATCCAGTGAGAGTTGAAGGTCACTGCTCGATGAAGCCAGGAGGACCATGTCATCTGCAAAAAGCAGAGGTCGAATCCTGTGGCCACCAAACTGAAACCCCTCAAAGCCCTGGCTGCGCCTAGAAATTCTGTCCATGAAAGTAATGAAAAGAGTCGGTGACAAAGGGGAGCCCTGGCGGAACTTCCTCTTAGCTTCGCTTCCGCAAGTTAACCAAGGTACATCCATTTCTCAATTACTAGACTAAATTGCCCATTGGTGCATTGTGGCAATTAAATCAATTATCTGACTTATTATTCACGTCTAACAAAAAACACACACACCATGCTGGTAAAGGTATGTATAATAATAATAATAATAAGGAATAGTGATGAGTAAAATGTAAAAAACGGAATTCTAAAAAAATAAAACAGAAAAAGTAAATGAATGAATGAAAAGGAATTTGGAGAAAATAAAACAGAATTAGGGGAAAAAACGGATTTCACAGGGCAACTTCACCCTTACTTTAACTTTACTTTGAAAGTTTAAAATTAGTTACCGCTAGCTTCTATGTTTATTTAATGCTCTATGTTTACTTAGAATTCTACGTTGCACTGAGTCGCCAAAGAAAGTTCCTAGTTCGTGAATTGTTCACTTACAATGGCAATAACGTTTTTCTGATTCTGACTCTGATTCTGATTTTGATTAAGGAAAACGAAGTGGATAACAGTATTGTTGCACAGTGTTGCACAAATCCAAAAGCAACACCCCCATCGACACATATACAAATTATCTGATTCAGGGATGCTATATCGCTGTCTAAATGCTCACAGCAATATCTTGGTTCACTAAGTTTTGTATAAAAGTTAAATGCATGACAGTTTTGGCAAATCTTCCAGGATTCATTCATTCATTTTCTGTACCGCTTATCCTCATTAGGATCACGGGGATGCTGGAGCCTATCCCAGCTGGCTTTGGGCGAGAGGCGGGGTACACCCTGGACTGGTCGCCAGTCAATCGCAGGGCACATATAGACAAACAACCATTCACACTCACACCGATGGACAATTTAGAGTCGCCAATTAACCTAAAAATCTTCCAGGATTTCTGTGGGAAATAGGATAAAGAAGCTTGTCTTCATCAGGTTCTGTTGATTGGCTGATTTAATTTGAGGTCAGTTTTGATAGTTAGGAGCCCTTTGATTTTGGTTGAGCCAATCAGTTTCAAGACGAACGAAACAATTTCCTTTAAACCAACTAAAGTGCATTCCAGAATATTAAACAGCACTGACATTCACTTTCCCACTAAACATCATTCGCCGCCTTTCTTCTGCACACACATGAGTGGAATACTTACAGATGTATGTACACAATGCAGACACACAAATGCTGCATTCATTACAAACACAGCATGGGCAAATGAAAGCCATCTTCTGACTTGTTTTAGCCGGAACAAACCCTCACTGCAACTGCCCTGCCCCCCCCCACCCCCCCCCCCCCCCCCCCCCCCCCCCCCCCCCCCCCCCACACACACACACACACACACACACACACACACACACACACATACAAAATATTCCTGTCCCCACCAGGAAAGCCTCTCAGCTTCTTTTTGCTCCATTCAGTACAAATAACTTCACGGTGGGTAAAAGCATAATGTTTCCAGTGCACCTCTTCGCCCCACACTGCTTCACTTTCTGGCCCCAACTTCTCTCTCGCTTTTTCCATCCAACACCCCTCTGGTGTGCTCTCTGCCCAAAAGGAGATTCTTATTTCATTAAAAAAGAGGGGTGTCTGGGAGGCCAAGGTGGTAAACAAAACCCCATTATCAACGGCAGGACATTCGCAACTAACACACCTATCAAGGTCCATTGTTCCTGATGACAAGCATCCATGGTTATACCTGGATATTAAAACCAACCTTGCCAATTAAAATATCCAAAATTTAGCCTCACACTGAAAGCCGAGGCAGCATCAGTCCAATAACGCACAAATACCTGCGTAGACTGTAATGTCCGCACAGACCACAGACCTCGGGCTATTTGTCTGTCAATTTGGCTATCTGTGCTGTCATCTCTGTTTGTTCATATTAAGGAGGGCTCACTCAGGGACAGGATATGGGGATTAGGTCTGGCCTTATTGCGCTCTCGCTACACACCACTAAATAGCTCCCATCTGTTTTCCCATAAATGGTGGCTAATACGCGTTAGCTGTGCTCGCGTTGTGCACTGCCAAAATAACAGCAGTGGATAGATGAGCTGCATTGATATCACTGGCCACAACACCACTCTGCGCTAAAGGCTAATGTGTCTGGCTTATTGTATTAGATTGGGATAAGACGAACCAATACACACACATGTTAAAGCACACACACACACGTGCACACAACAATGGTATCTGATTCAAGATACTGAAGCGGTAGGTCAGTCAGGAGTCCCAGGTTTACCTTGAAGGAATATACATTTCTTCATTCAAGAAAAAATTAGAGGTGGAAAGAACGGGATGGAAAAAAAGACGGAGCGATGGAAAGGGGTAGAATAGGAGCAGTGTGGTCCTTTATGATGGCTAATCATGACATTGCTGCCTTCTTTGCACATATGGACTACATTATAGGCTACATGGGCTGTGCCGGTACTGTACGCACAGCTTGGTAATGGTCACGTGCACACAGACACTTAACAAAAAGCAAAACCCATGGCTACATTGTGCAAAGACTATTTCCACAATGTGGACTAATAACGATCTGCAACTAATACACTTTAACAGACTGCTAATCCTAAAAGCTGTGTTAGGGCAAAGTGCACAACAACTATGTCACTGAGGTTAGAAAGACAATCCGCTTGTGATGGTCCACCTGTAGATTATCGGTGGGAATTGCTGAGAATCTTTGGAAACTATGACTATATCATGCCTGCTCTTCCCTCCAGGTCCCACAAATACATATGCACCAGTCTTCTCAGGCCCACTCAGCCCTGTATTTCTTCATTCCTGTTTCTTTTTGCCTGTCTCTCTGTTTTAAACACACATGTATTACCTCCAAGCAAACCATAACCCTCTCAGAACAGACCTCTTTCAGCACGTTGGTGTTCAAAGGCATCTTGAGTCCATGGGGGGCTTCGATATAAAACTCTCACAACAGGAATTACCCTTTATGACTCTGCATTCTTCATTTTATGCCTTTTCAGCTTGCCGTCTTATAGAAAACATCATGACTATTCAGGGTTGCATTTTAATTAACTGCCCCACACACGGGAACACAACGTGGTGGGGTAGCATGGTAAAATTTAACTATGGCTGAAAAAAATGTAAGGCTCTGGGTAGACAGACTTGTCCATCTCTGGTTTATGTCACTGTGTCATTTTTATCACCGCTGGGCCCTGGTACACCCACATTAGGATGCTTGCTGCATTTAGGTCTAATAGCACACAGTTACCTTTATAACTGTACAGGCAGTGAATGGAAAGCAGCTTTAAACCAGCAGCACATGAAATTTTAACAGAAAAGCAGCCATATATCTCTAAATGCTCTTTATAAACAGTGGGAAAAGGAGTCAGGTGCTATTCCACTCCCTTCTGTCAGCGTTGGGTAACTGTGCAGTTCTATTACCCACATAGGTCTTTTGTGTAGATGATCATTAAAACATTGTACCAGACATAAATACAGTATATGGGTACTCACTTTGTACACAAGGTTCCCACGGTGATGCCAAATCATGCCCATATCCCCTCTTCATCATCCTGTGGTGTAAATAAGGGAAAAACACAACAGTTACATTATAGTTTCATAACCACATATTTCAAAATATTCATATGCTCCACACATTACAAACCCAAATCTTACATTGTCCTTATTAGTGTAGTTATAGTACTTCTTCTGCATGTGGAACCCCAACTCAATAAAACCTTAGTTTCTCGTTATGTAAAAATGTTTTATGTTGGAAGGATATATACTTTCAGACATTAAAGCACAATTACCTAATATCGATTAGGATACATGTCAAAATCTGGATAACTTTTTGAGAGGACAGGTTTCCTTGTTACACATGAAATTACCTTTCTACTGTGATTCTCAAAACCTCATCGATATTTGCATAAGAGCTGAAACTGTGCAGACAAGAACCACGCAAAAGCACATAATCATACTGGAGAGCTTTAGCTTCTGGCCATTATGCCCAGACAATTGTTGGCATGACGTTTGGTATGCAGAGGCAATGCACATTCATTCATTTTCTTACCGCTTATCCTCATTAGGGTTGCGGGTATGCTGGAGCCTATCCCAGCTGACTTTGGGCGAGAGGCGGGGTTACACCCTGGACTGGTCGCCAGTCAATCGGAGGGCAATGCACATATATAAATACAAAAATACACTTTTGATTGGAATCCATTGTGACTTTAGTTGTGTAGTTGTTGAGATATGCTTGATAGATTCAGTGGGCTGCAACACGCAGCTACTAAAGCAACCTTTTAACAGAACATGCTAGATGCTAAATGTTAGCAATGCGGTGACTGGCTGTGACACAGCCTGTAAACAAAACCAGGCTTATAAATACTCATTCTGGCAGGTCAACACACAGACAGACACACTTACACACAAACAGTCAAGAGTACCTTGTGCAGCTTCTCACAGATCTAAAGCAAGCTGCATGTTAGGACTTTAAAAAAGGAACAACACCCCCCAAAAGGGTTGTATGATTAAGATTTTGATAAACACTTTAAGACTGTTTTATATTTCCTTCAGGGCCTGCTGCCAACAATGTGCAGTGGAGCTGGCATGGCTAAATGAGTACAACATGGATACAATACGCCTGTCAAAGCACACACACTTCATGCTGAGCCACAGAGCTGGAGTACATCTCAAGAGGCTATATGCACTTCCAGGGCTTGTCTCCTCCACTTAAACTTCACCTGTACCTTGACAAATCACAGTAGAATATGTGCTTATAGGTAAAGTTAGGCTTGTAACTGCCTGTTCAATTCATTTTCAATTCAGATCAATTTATATAGCGCCAACTTACAACAGAAGCTATCCCTCGGAACTTTAGGTCAAGTACCGTGCTCCTCATACATAAAAAAAAAAAATTGCTAAACAACGGATGAGCAAGGACTTAGCGATGGAGGCAAGTAAATCATTTAAGGAATGAAATTCACCAACTGACAGAGGGTGGTGATTGATTTGGTATCTAAAATCACCATGACATAATTATTACTGTGCTTGCTTTCTCTTTTTCCAATTCAAGATGATTAAGAAGTTACTCAGGCATTCCAGAGGGCCTTTCTGTAGATTTTAAGGTTCTATTTCCAGGCTAAAAGATTTTTTCACAAATGGGTAAAGCACCATTCCATTCAATTTTTGCAATTTATGTGCCCTCAAGCTTGATAATTGTACCATGGAACTTTACTGCTATCTCTGTGTTTGTTTTAGTGGGACAAGTGTTTCGTGCAGTAATTTAATTGTGCAATTTTTGTTGAAGTCCACAATTTAATCAATTGTACTTGGACTGGCATTGAAACTGTTAGATAAATTGATATAAGGCGGGGTCGGCCACCCACGCCTCTGGAGCCACATGTGGCTCTTCTCAATCCTATTTGTGGCTACCTTTGCAATGCTCTAATATTGATTTGTATATGTGAGTGAGGAAAATGCACATTTTTGAAAAAAGTTGAGAATATCCAACTTTATGTATTATTTATGTATTTCTTGACGGATCAGGTAGTGAGCTTTGACCAACATACTATCACTAGTTGGCATCCGTTATACTGTACATGCACCCTGCAATTGTGTTTGTTTATTCTGTTATACCAAATTAAGAAAGATTCAAACTTTCAAAAGTTTGTGGGTGAGGGCGCAAAATGGGTCTTTGGATAGTAAAGGTTGCCAACCCCTGATATACAGGTGAAGAGTTGAGGATAAGGACAATAGCCTTTTTAAATGTATTAACTGTCATCTCATAAAACATCTAGTGAAGATGTCTACTGGCGTATAGTCGACTCATTGGAATTCAAAATTGATTAGGAAATGGAAGATGTGATACAATTTGGGGGAATTATTGTTTAGTATTTAACATATACGTCATATGTTAGAACACAATCAAGTGTTGTATGTTATGACAATGGCTCCATAAACTGCCTGGGAGGACCAAATTGCATATAATAACAGAATGAGTGAAAAAGCTAACCTGTCATTGTTTAGATACACAAGAATGTTTCAGTCACCTAAGATAATTACTTTATCTATGGTTAGGCCTGCCATGATAATCAATAAATCAATTAAGCACATGATAAATATAAACAAACTTAACCCAGACCCGGATATATTGACATATGCATGCATGTTTGTTTTCCTCCTTTCTCCAAACAGGGTGGATGACAATAGGAGTCACTCTGTCACAACACCTTGGAGTGTTGGTTCTACAGCGGAATTAACAAATTGAGTAAATCCTCCTGTGAACCCTCCTTCCATGCACACACAAATGTGCAGAAACATTCGGTGTGTGCACTCGCCAGCTATGTGCATCGTGTGCTACACAATCAAGTACTTTCTTTGTGCCTGTTGTGTTTAAAACACAATCTAATATCAATGTCAGCCCACATGAAATTTCAGCCCACATGAAAATGTGAAAAAGACAGGGAAATAAGTAATACAAATGAGGGAACTTACGATTCAAAAGTTACACCTCCTGCGCGTAAAGCATTTTGCTGCATCCTGACAAAACCGCAAACAATGTATTCCACACACAATGTTGCTAAAAGTGAATCAAGGAAGTATATAGGAAATGAGCTAACCACTGCATTGACACAAAATGTGAACTTTATGTCTGGGTCATTTCTCCTTTTTTTTGTCTATATTTAGACAATAACAAAAGTGGCACTGATTCAAAATCAGAAATATGGTGTCCACAATATGCTTTGGGGAACTATTTTTTTACATTATGTTTTCAGGCATGTTTAATTGGTATTACTGTATTTAAACGCTCTTGACATTCCGATGACTGTTAAATCATCTTGAGAAATTTTAGTTTATTACTTTTGATACAGTATACTCGATTTATTATTATCATTATAATAATGGAACAAAATAATGTTGACAATATCATTTATAGGCAATAATTTGTTATTGTCAGTAATTACTAGAACCTATATAGACTCTGAGAATTAATTTAAACCTCCCGGAGTGCGGTACACAATGACAGATAGTAGATGCTTTTGCTCCTAATGAGCCAGAAGAGACAAACTACGAACAGTGCTTTCGAATGATTGAAAATCAGGTAGGATTTTGGATATGCCAAGTTGAGCACCTCCTCCCTTGCTAGTTTATATGAGTGGGGGGAGTGGGTTAATTTAAATTAACTTATAAATCTGGATATAGCCAGGTCTTAGACAAAATAGATCAATTTTGTAGTATGAATTCAATCATTCACTAAAATTGTTTTATTTAAAAATCCTAGTTTTTTAAACATTGTTGCATGGGGTTGGGGGGGGGGGACTGTAGCAAATGCACTTATGGTTCTATACACTTACATGCTGGGCATAATGTTTATGAACAAAACAAATATAGCAAGTTAGAATCAGAAGAGAAGAAAAGAGAAGTGAATGAGGGAAATATTGCAAGAAACAGATTACATGGGGTGAGACGTGGGAGGGAGGAAAACATTGTAAGAGTAGCGAGAAGAGACACGAGGAAATCAAATAAATAGCGGAATGGGGAAAGAGAGAATAGTATGTATAAGAAAACAAACAGAGTAATTCATCATGCAGATGAAAGAGATAGATAAAAGGAGGTGTGGAGTTTTGTGTTTAGATGGAAAACAGCCTCCGCGCAGCGGACTTCTGTGACATTCGGACTGTGCGACCTGACATACCCCATCAGCATTTCACACACGGACACACACACATTCGCTCCTCTGGGGCTTTGTCGTAACCTTGGGGGTCAAAGAGCAGATATGAGGAAAAGCCACATGGTGATAGGTTGACCTCTGTCAAGACGGTCTGTTGTTTTGAGAGCATGTATGCTTCACACATTAGGAAGCACTAAAGGGTAACAACTTGCCTGAACAACAATGTGTGGGTGTGGTTTGTAAATAACATTCAAGAAAGTGTTGTTGTTGCCCAATGAAAATCTATCTCCATGTTGTTTTAGTGCTTTTTTTTCCACCAAATATTGAGACAAATGTTTTTTTAGTGAACACCTATGCTGGGTAAGTTGGAAACGTTATCATAGATATATACTTATTTGCAATTTTTTTGTAAATGTACATGTCCAATGTACATTTGATCAATTTAATATGTTCATAAATTGCATAAATGATAATTCATCTCGGTTTTAAAAAACTACTATCGCTACACAATGCAGCCTGTCATCACAACATGTCTTTGCTATTTGGGAATAAACACTAAGCAGTAAAGCAGTGTTGCCGTACTGCAAGATTTATACATTTATTAGTGAAAAAAAAAAAGATGTGTAATGATAATAAAACATAACCCCCTGCAGTCTGACCTAACAGTTACAGGACAAGTATAAGACCTGTAGTTGGAGTAAAAGGCTTGTAAGCAAGTAAGGGTAAAAATAACATGACCACATGCCGGAAATTTCATTCCCATATCATGAATTTTTATCATGAATTTCCTTCCTGAGTCACCACCTTATCGTGGTGGAGGAGTTTGTGTGTCCAAATGATCCTAGGAGCTAAGTTGTCGGGGGCTGTCATGCCCCTGGTAGGGTCACCCATAAAAAACAGGTCCTAGGGGAGGGACCAGACAAAGAGTGGCTCAAAAGACCCTAATGATGAATGATACAATTGGACTTCGTTTTCCCTCGCCCAGACGTGGGTCACCGGGGCCCCCCTATGGAGCCAGGCCCTGAGGCGGGGCACGATGGCGAGCGTCTGGTGGCCGGGCCTGCACCCATGGGGCCCGGTCGGGCACAGCCCGAAAAGGTAACGTGGGTCCCCCCTCCCATGAGCTCACCACTCGTGGGAGGGGACAAAGGGGTCAGGTGCAAAGAGAGCTGGGTGGCGGTCGGAGGCATAGGCCTTGGCGGTCCAATCCTCAGCTACAGAAGCTAGTTGTCGGTACGTGGAATGTCACCTCTCTGGCGGGGAAAGAGCCTGAGCTGGTGCGTGAGGTGGAGAAATTCCGGCTAGATATAGTCGGACTCACCTCAACGCACGGCAAGGGCTCTGGAACCAGTCCTCTCGAGAGGGGCTGGAATTCATTCCACTCTAGTTTGCTAACAATGAGAGGCAACGCACTTCTTGTTGCCCCCCGGCTCCAAACCTGCACGTTGGAGTTTAACCCAGTAAACGAGAGGGTAATTTCCCTACGCCTTCGGGTGGGGGGACGGGTCCTGACTGTTGTTTGCGCTTATGCGCCAAACAGCAGTTCAGAATATCTGCCCTTTTTGGAGTCCTTAGAGGAAGTACTAGACAGTGCTCCCTCGGGGAATTCCCTTGTTCTGCTGGGTGACTTCAACGCTCATGTTGGCAACAACAGTGAGACCTGGAGAGGTGTGATTAGGAAGAACGGCCCCCCCTGATCTTAACCCGAGCTGTGTCGTTTTTTTGGACTTCTGTGCTCGTCACGGAATGTCTATAACGAACACCATGTTCAAGCATAAGGGTGTCCACATGTGCACTTGGCACCAGGACACCCTGGGCCGCAGTTCGATGATTGACTTTGTGGTTGTGTCGTCGGAATTGCGGCCACATGTTTTGGCCACTCGGGTGGAGAGAGGGGCGGAGCTGTCCACTGATCACCACCTGGTGGTGAGTTGGTTCCGATGGTGGGGGAGGATGCCGGTCAGACCTGGCAGACCCAAATGCATTGTGAGGGTCTGCTGGAAACGCCTGGCAGAGTGCTCTGTCAGAAGGAGTTTCAACTCCGACCTGCGGGAGAGCTTTGACCATGTTCCGAGGGAGGGATCGGACATTGAATCCGAGTGGCCAATCGGAGGTGTGGCCGTAAGGTGGTCGGTGCCTGTCGTGGCGGTAATCCCAGAACCCGTTGGTGGACACCAGTGGTGTGCTGCTGAACTCGACTCGAGATGTTGTGGACCGGTGGAGGGAATACTTTGAAGACCTTTTACAATCCCACCGACACGCCTTCCGACATGGAAACAGTGCCTGGGGACTCTGAGTCGGGTTCGCCTATCTCCGGCCCTGAGGTCACCGAGGTGGTCAAAAAGCTCCTTGGTGGCAAGGCCCCGGGGATGGATGATATCCGCCCGGAGTTCCTTAAGGCCCTGGATGCTGTGTTCAGGTTGGGGATGAGGTCCTGCCTCAAGTGGAGGAGTTTAAGTACCTCGGGGTCTTGTTCACGAGTGATGGAAGGATGGAATGCGAGATGGACAGGCGGATTGGTGCGGCATCTGCAGTGATGCGGACTCTGCACCAATCTGTCGTTGTGAAAAGAGAGCTGAGCCAAAAGGCAAAGCTCTCGATTTACCGGTCGATCTACGTTCCTACCCTTACCTCTGGTCATGAGCTTTGGGTAGTGACTGAAAGGACAAGATCGCGGGTACAAGCAGCCGAAATGAGTTTTCTCCGCAGGGTGGCTGGGCTCTCCCTTAGAGATAGGGTGAGAAGCACTGTCATCCGGGAGAGACTCGGAGTAGAACCGCTGCTCCTCCGCATTGAGAGGAGTCAGATGAGATGGCTCGGGCATCTGATTAGGATGCCTCCTGAACGCCTTCCTGGGGAGGGGGAGGAGGAGGCCTCAGGGAAGACCCAGGACACGTTGGAGACACTATGTCTCTCGGCTGCCCTGGGAACGCCTCGGCATCCACTGGGAAGAGCTAGACGAAGTGGCCGGGGAGAGGGACCTCTGGGCTTCCCTGCTTAGGTTGCTGCCCCCGCGACCCGACCTCGGATAAGCGGAAGAAAATGGATGGATGGATGGATGGATGGAATTGGGCCTCATTTAGGTCTGGGTTTCCTTTTATCCACATCCCATGTGAGTCTTTGAGCCACTTAAAGCAAGGCATTGTAACTAAGGATGTCCCGGTCAACACTTTTTTTGTATTCTTGCCGATCCGATCTCAATGCTTTTTTTTTTTAAAACAATAAACTTTTGTTACGAACATGAATAGGTTGAATTGAATATGGTAATAAAATAGCTCTTCAAAGCACTAAAATAATGCAACTTTTACACAGATTGACCAACAATATTGTTTGACTTTTGTAACAAACCTCTGTTAGTCAGGTCCATAATGAAAAAAAAAGTCCATCCAATAAAAGATAAAACTGGAAAGAAATGGCTGTAGCGACGCCTGTGTGGGCTATAGAGGGCAGTGATGTTCACCTTGCCGGTTGGAGCAAGCGTTTGGAGTCAAGTGCGTAGTAAGAAAACTAGGCATTGCACTTTGCATGTGGTGAGGAACGTGAGTGCCCTTTAACAAACTCTCTTCAACAAAATAGTAATTTATACTGCCCTACTAGCAACCAGCGGTTAGAGTGGCACTTTCCGTGCAAGCTCCCGGCACCATGACACAGCAAGCCGGGCACAGTAGGGGGAATTAACGCTGTAGCCACGGAGCTAAATATCCAGTATCCAATGTGAAACTAACTTCAACAAGGTACACCACGGACATGTCTGCATGGTGGTGTTGCGTTTTCTTCTTCATCTGGGTGGAAGAATTCGAGGCAACCAGCTTTGAGGCGCATTTCTGCACTTCCTATGTTGGAGTGTGGCCCAGAGTTACGGCAACCGAAATGGCCCGATCTTGTGGCAAGCCGATTTTTTGAGGAAGTCAATCTTATCGGATCGTGCAAATACAGCGGATTAGCAGTCGGCTAGTTAATATTAATACAAATGGTGACATAAATGTACACCATCCAGTCTGATTTGAACCTGAAGAGCTTCTGCAGGGAATCCCCACTACATGTTTGACTCAATTTAGAATGTTAAAACGTTTCAGAAACATTTACACAATTTTGAAACATGTGGACTGACAGACTTGGGTATTTCCTTCTCATGGAAATCCCCAGTCCTAACATGCCAAACATATACATTCGCATACTTTATCCTCATAACCTGGAATCTCCCTTGAGTCACAGCTCGGTTTCTACTATATTAATAACAAGAAGATTTTATCACCACCTAATATCAAACTAAATTTTTGAAAACAGCCTATAGTAAATAACATTTTTCATCTGGCAGGAAAATATTACCTCGTGTCTACACAAACATACCTGTACAAAGGGAACCTGAATCATACGCTTGACAATGCGTTGATGGATTGCTTAGCTGGGAGCATCAACTTTGAGGAAGAAAAACATAAATAGGAATGTTTTGTGCTGCCAAGTTTGACCACAGGTGACTTTGTGGAGTGATAAATAGACTAAGCTGCAGATGAGAGCCCACCACCGACCATGACCATGCAATCTGGTTTGATCAAATTACCTTGAAACCGATGTGTGTATGCATGGACATTTACACTGACCTGGTCCATAGGGGGTCTGTGGTTGGCATGGGGGGCCACTCTTGGCAGGCTTCGGTGCTGAAAATTTGTGGAGCGCAAGCGCAGTGGATGGTGAGGATGATGATGTGGGTGGATGCGCCCTTCCTCGTAGTTATCGGCCATGATTTTCATTCTGCTCTGAGTCTGCAAAAAAGAAAATCAAAACAATGGATAACATGGTGCCTTGTATTTTTCCTACACAATTTGCTTTTTTGAAAAAAAATACTTGGTAGTCTGGTCAAATTGAGGGGAGAATATTTTGAAAACCCTCTAAGATGTCAAAAGCAGCACTGCTGACAACACATGACAGGTGATAAATTGAGTAAAGTGGAATGTCTGATGAAAACACAAGACACCTTTCAAATATCATCCAAGACAAATAGCAGTAAGAAAAGTTAGTAAGAGTTAGACATTGCCAGACGCTGCAGATGTTTTGACACTTGCATTTTAGTTGACTGAGGTTGAAGTTATGCTCAAATGTATTGTTCTTCATACCCAAATATGACACTTTTTGTGTGCTTATGTAAGACAGTGTGTATGTAAAAGAGGCTGCCAGTCGACTGACATTGCTACATTTGAGCGAGGTGACAAACTGTACTGTTGAACATTAGTCTGTGTCAGACTGAGTGAGTACAGATGAATTGACAGGCTCAGCTTTATTCTCTCCATTGCAAATGCTTCCCCTGAGGCTGGACTGCAGAACTATAGGTGCAATTCTGTTGGAGCTGACAATGATGTGAGGAATGTATGTGACACCCATCTGAAATGGTGTGACTCTTGCTTAGATGAAAGGTACAGGAGCCTTGGTAAGAAGAGACAGCAACCAGGAGTCAGCTGCAACAGATAGAAGGTAGATACTGCCTGGGGATGCAGGGGTGGACATAAGCAGAGAGCAACTAATGACTGAGGAAACAAGCCAGGCAGGAACTACTACAGAATATATGGCTCATATCAAAGGGCTTAGTCATTAGCTTCAATTGGAGAAGAGCTACTTAGATAAGGCGAGAACCTTGACATCGTGGTAAGGGGGAGAATGAGAGAGACCGAGGGCCCAAGACCAATGGTGAGACTAGTTAAAGGCTACAATGAATTATCCTGCCCTTTGTGACCTAATGTGTTGACACTAGCAGGTGTGACTGGGTGGGGCAACAGTTACAAAGTGGACACCTGTCATTCAAACAGGACAATTGCTATGATACACCTACGTTTGATACACATAAATATTCAACTGTCTTCCAAAGCACATTGAATAACAACGCGTAGACTTACAGTATATAAGCATCAAAGTTGCCTGACAAAAACACAAATCTAAAAAATATGCTCATGATGAAATAGCTTTATGGGTCTGTTACAATACAGTAATTAATACCAAACAGAAATGGCACCTAGCCAAGGCTAAACAATCCTAACAATTCATTAATTAATTAAGATTTTAAGTTGCAACTCATTGGTTTATAGGACTATTACTCTCAAATAAGGATCCCATTCATGTTCAGTGACACCAAGCACAAGGCGGTTGATTGTAGTTCAAATTGGGTTCAAAGGTCAAATGGTACTTTTGGTCAAAAGCACATCCCTGTTGGTTTAAAATTATATGTTGCATAAGGTGGCTGAGGTATTTGAAGTCATTCTTCAGTTTGATACTTGTCAGTTACCCACAGTCAAAATTTTCAACTGATATTTTAAGATTTTTGTGTTTATCACTAGCTTTAAGACACCTGGGCAGTGTGTAAGTCAAAAACCTCATCAAATGTATGAGGTTATAAAAAAAAAAAACATAAATGCAGATGGGTAAAATGTGGTGGAATGTGCGTTCCAACGAAACTTAATTAGTGGCTTAGCAGAGTAAACAGATCTGCAATGGCCCCCAGGCCTGTAGATTGGGAAGCCTGGAACAGACACAGGTGGCACCTCGGCAAGGGTAGATCTACTGTACACATAATGGAGCCAAGGAATGTAGATCAAAAAAATATGTTATTGTTGGAGATGCCCCCTAAGACATCAATATCTCTTACTACAACATATTTTCTTGTGCTGTTTATGTATGAGTGTGTCTGAATGTGTATCAAAGTGCAGCTGTTGGTGTAAACATGCCGTTGATGGTCTCTCTACTCCAACTCACAGCTGCAGATCCTTTGAGCAGACTTACATTGTATATACACCACAGGTTCTTGCCCACGGCACACCTCTGATAACACAACATTCATTATTTACTGTGGAGAAGGGGATGAATGCTCAAGTCTCTCAAGGTAAGGTACAAAACGGGGGAAGCCTTTAGAGAATGACATACAGTACCTATGAGAAATACAAATGCTAGTGCTTAGCCATCCCTCACTCAAATGGGAACATTGAGAGAATTCCCAAATGGAGACATATTTGTTCAGACTCTCTTAAGGAATTACTGCACTTTTCATGTGTGTACAAATTTGTGTGAGTCTTTAGTTGAACCTCAAATGGTAACAAACTGGATGATCGAGAAAAAGCAGTTTATTGTAGACTGACAGCTCAAACAGGCACCACACACACAAACACACAATGTGCCGAAAGTGGTTGATGGGAAGGTCAGACAGGGCACAACTATCTGTAAATCTATCTGCTGTTCCAGATCATTTTTCTCCTAAGAGACTCTGATAATTCTTTGGCATTTCCTGGTTGGTGGTTGTTGATGACCCAAGGCGGGCAAAACTATCCTATCGGTGTGTGAATAGGTCCGAAAACAGCTAGCAATGTGTCTGTCAGGTTGGGAAACCTCGTAAGAGAACTTACCTCGTGAACTACTTTTAGGAAAAAACGTACCTGATAGCCTTCATAGCATGAATGAGTTAAGTCCCATGATTTAAGGGTCCTGGTACTTGGCGGTCATAGCACTGCCTGGTAAAACCATGCACTTAGGATTTAGATGCATGTGCACCAAAATACATTTTCAGAACCACAGCATGAACAAACCTTCATCCCATCATTTTTCGTCTCTTCAGTTCCAGGTCACATTATTGCAATAATCATATATCCCCTAATCAGGTGCAACTGTAACTCTACCCTGTGCATATGGGAAAACATGATGCATCCAGTGGTAATAAACATATAACAAGCTTTCCCTGAAATGCCTTTTAGAAATACACAGCGCCTGGGAACTGTTTATGAGGCTCAGAAACAGGTTCACATTTACCCGTGCATCTGTTCACCTTAAAATGGTTCCCAGAAATCTCTGTGATTCAGGACACAAAACATGCAGACTTCCTGCTGTTGAATGATCATGAATGCAAGTTTTCATTTTGGTTCAGTCACTCATGTGGTCTGACAATATCTTTTTTGACCACATACCTTAGTTGGCTTTGAGTTGTGTTGAAAAAAAAGGTCAATATGGGAAATAGGTGACTAACAACTCCAGGTTCAACCAGAAAAAATCAGACAGGACACTCTGCTGGTGAATCACCCGTGATTCAAATGTAGGACTGCGTCACACAGCCCTAATTGCAGAAATACTGTATTTCTGTTGCCACATTAACTTATGTGTGTTATTATTTGCCTGGATATGGAACCACAGCTCCTGGTTTGCCATATGATGAGTGAGCACAACAAATATGATTTTAGGCAGAAATTATTCATTTCTGTATGTTCTTGGTTTGGTAGGACAGCATTTGTCCATGAGCTGCTTTAATGCAGGTAAGGCTCGGCGACCTGCAGCAGGTTTTAATTTGGTTTTATGCCTTAAGTTATAAGGCTACAATATGTTCTATAGTGTGACCACAAGGCAAGGCTCCACATACTAATAATTTGCCAGTCACAATTTAGACTACGATTGCTGCATGTATGTTAAATTGGTTTTCCTTATAGCTTGACGGAGATGTGTCTTCTACATGTACCTGCTGTTTGAGTTGGTGCATAAGCCGGTCTTTCTCACGCTTTAGAGCCATCACATCTTCCTGGGCTTTCCTTCGTTTGGAGGAAGACAGTTCCAGGAGGGCTATGTTTGCATCCTTCTCACTGATGGCTGCCAGCAAAGCCTGCTGCCTGATGGAAGGAGAAAAGATTCAAAATCTTTATTTGCCATTAGGACCCATACATAGATAAACATTTCTCTGTATAGTGTACAGTCAGGCACAACAACAAAACAGACTAAAGCAATAAATAAAACAATATAAAAAGACAAGATTGTATGATTTAAAAAAAATCAAGCACAGTACAGCGGAAAACTAAAATGAAAGGCTACATGTAAAAAAACCCAACATATTGCATCATTTGCCATCGGACAAAGAACGATGAAAATCAAAAATCAAAACATTGGACTGTTTGAATATCTGCTGTATCTCACCAAGTTATATCAATACATGTCTGAAGTCCTGCAATATATACACATGACAGACTAAGGCATGACATGACAGACTCTCAAGTCTACCTAGTAGCCCTATGTTTTGCACCGTCACATGAATCATGTGGTGCCCCAGTTCTCCTTAAATCAAGGGGTAAGTGCTAAGTACGTGAAGCCCTAGAAACCAATTGTGGTCAGGGACTAGACTTGAAATGAAGGAGTAGGTGGGGTCTACTTGGATACAACACTGAAGCAGCAGCGCGGAGACCAAAAGAAGCATCTAAATGTATGTAATTAAGCATAATTACTGATTTTCACAGTAACGTCACTCATGTTTTATTTGAAATTCAATCATTTGCTTTGCTACACCACATATACCGTGGCGTGTAAAAGTGTTTGTCACACGTTTCAGATCATCAAACAAATTTAAATATTAGTCAGTGACAACACAACATAACATAAAATGCAGCTTTTAAATGAAACTTAACTGAGATTAATTGAGATCTATCAGTCTGGAAAATGTTATAAAGCCATTCCTAAAGCTTAGGTACACCAGCGAACCACAGTGAGAGACATTATCCACAAATGAGGAAAAAAAATGAAACAGTGGTGAACCTTCCCAGGAGTGGCCTCCCAACCTAAATTACCCCAAGAGCGCAGCAACGACTCATCCAAGAGGCCGCAAAAGACCCCACAACAACATCAAAAGAACTGCAGGCCTCACTTGCCTCAGTTAAGGTCAGTGTTCATGGCTTCAAAATAAGACAGACACTGGACAAAATTGGCCTGCTTGGCAAAGTTCCAAGACAAAAATCACTTCTGAACAAAAAGAACATTAAGGCTTGTGTTTCTGTTTGTTGAATTATAACCATTCTATTCCACCAACAATTCTCATTGTTAAATATGTTTATTGTAATCAGCATAGATTATTGATGGCCAGAGAGTGAGCTAAATAAAAGACACAACATGGCCAAGTCCCAATCTTTTTGTTTAAACCATTACTCTTTTTTTACTTCTTTTCAGCACACTATTACTATAATACTGTTACTATTAATATTACAATGAGTTAAGAGGACTAGCCCATCAGTCATGCATATGTCATTCTTGCAGGAGATGCTGAGCCAACTGAAGTCAGCGATACCACACAGCACTCCAGTACCATTCGAAAGCAGCAATCCGAGTATGGAAAAGTCAAATGCAACAAAATGTCATTCTGGAATTTCTTATTAAAGAACATTACCAACAGGGAGGTTGAGCGTTGAAATAATGCTTGATAAGCTTTATAGCTTTGTTGATGTTCATAAAGTTTGTTATGTTGTTATTTCTATTTCATACGCAGATTTTCTATTTTATAAATGTTGTTAGAGTGTAACAACATTGTAGTCATGCAGTCTGTTCTGAGCGCAGTGTACATAACATTGAGTCTACATATTATAAATGCCACCCGTGCTGTTGTGTTTTTATTTTTGAGTTTGTTATCTTAATGCTAGGTGTAGGTGTTCATTTCTATGCTGCTATGTGAAATCAATGCGCTGAGAAAGGAAGCTCCGGTAATGACCAAATACGCAAAAATATTACATGTTATCATGAATGTAACTGTTACTACATGATTACAGTGTGTATAAAAAAACCACGTTGGAGGTTTCTAGAGGTGTATTAATAACCGTCTTTGTAGGTGGCTTAGGTGTATCCCATCACATGCAATACTGAGCTGTCTCTTTTTTATTTATTTTTATATCTATGTAACGGACAGAAAAGAGAAAGACATACTGTATGTGTTCATGTCTCACATAAGGATTGTGGATGTTTTTTTTAAAGTGCAGTTTTCTTTTAAGTCATTCCGCAGAATGGACACAGACATCCTTTAAGTGGTCTGATAAGTGCTCCTCCAGTGGCACTGGCTCCAGTGTGACTCATGGCCACGTAATAATGTAAGTCTAGAGTATCCTGCGGAGTACAAATACTGTAAGTGTCTTCAGGTGCAGAGGAAACATACCAACAAGCTTCATCACATATTCACAACCAGACATTCAAATCTGCACCACACCAACAATCCAGCAGGAAATTATTTCCAACAAATTGGTGATGGTTATCCTTGGGAATGAAACAGATGTGGTAAATCTAACAGTGACCAAAACACACTGATGTAATGAAAAAAGGACACAAGTAAGAGACATATTTACATATCTTGTCTACAACAAAAATATGGAGGTAGACACAATGTAGAAGAAGCGTCAAGAGTGGGACAAATCACAGTTCGCATTAAACATTCAAAAAGGGGGGGATTTCAAACTACACATTAGTTCAAATAAAATAATAGCCCATATTTCCTAGATAATTTCCAAGATGTATATCCCTTTACGTAACACTGAACAATAATGTTGACTGGAGTTCTGTGGGCCAGGGGACTAAACACAAGTACACACATGCACATGCCAGCAGAACCAGATTTAAATGCTATTTAAATGAAATCCCTGATATTAAAATCCATCTAGCTAACGTGTCCCAGACAGAATAAACACCCAACTTGATAACAACGTACACTTTTACACTGTTGGAGTGACAGCAGGGACGGCTAATCACACTTTGCGAGATTTGGCAGAGCAAATTAATGAGCTTGTAGGAGGTTTCAAGGGAAACAGGCATCAACTTGAGCAGCCATTTCCTTTGGTCCTTGTGCAAGCAAGGCAATAACAATATCTGCAGAAAAAATTATATAGACTAGAACCTATGACTAATTTCAGCCAAGAGTATCAAACATCCCAAAATTTGTAAAATGTTTGTATGGCTGTTTTTCACATTATATGCTTTAGACATCTCTAAAATTTACTAATTACTTGGTCTTGCATAAATCCGTTTACCCTGAAAGTGTAAAAAATATATAACATAATGCTGAGAATGACTGACCATTGAGTTGATCTTGGTCCTCACCTGTCTTTTAATTCAAATTTATTAAAGTTGTTGCTGAGACGTAAATAGAATTGAGCATTGTGACTGACAGGGGGCTCAGAAAAACCTTCTGTACAACTGCAACTTGGGCTATTAAACTTGTTTTTTAATGCGTTTATATGGACATGTTTTATCTGTGGAACTAATGGTTGAAAAGTATTTCTGCTTACAGACAAAATATAAAATAAAAAAAGAAAACATCTGTTGATGATGAAACCATAACCTCCTTTGCGGAGGTAATCAGCAGCATGTCAGCAAGGTAATGTGTGGATTGGCTGGGCAGAGTGGAAGAGGAAGAGAGAGGGCACATTCAAATTGCACTTTGGTCTCAATTAAAAATGGACCTGCATTGAAGTGTTTTTATTCCATGATTTAAGTCCCTGCAGTAATAACTCAATTGCAAAAATAAACACTCCAACCCAGAATAAAGTCTTGTTGGCTTGACTCCACATTTTGTGTTTTTAGTGCAATTATCCTTGCACCACATCTGGAATCTCCCATTCAAGACCATTAATAGGCTGCTGTGTGTTTGTGTGCTCTCACATGGTTTCTCCCATTCGTGCCTTTATTTGCGTGTGCTTGGATGTGTGTTCTGACATGTGGATCGGAGCAGCTAATCACACCATTAATCACGCAGTAGGACCAACGTGACACTTTTCGTCTCCACACACCTCCACTATTATTTCTTTTAATGCTCACTGTAATGGGAACACACACAAACACACGTACCGTCAGACCCGGTGCACTTGCGCCACAGCGTGTGCTTTCAACAACACCTGGTCGACACCAGAAACAATTTCAACCTTGGGTCTGTGTCATTAAACTTTTAACGTCCAGAAATCTCCATGAATAAATATCAGTAATTGAAGCTCCATTACAAAGCAACTGTAAATGTTGAACCTGAACGGTTGAAGTATACCCTACACACATATTACTGATTTTACAGTGCACCAGACTTGGCAGTACAAAATGTAGAACTAGTGAGATGGCTCATTTAGTTTGGACGTTGATGTCTGTGTAAATGTATATACATTTTTCTTGTGAAATAATCAAGCGAAATAAAAAGGCTTTAAAATGTTAAATGAACTAAGTAAGTAAAAGTAAGTAAAAATACATTTTGTCGTAACTTGTCAATAAATGGTGAGACCAACTGATTATGGATAAACTGAATGAAAAGCAGTGAGTCATGTATGATTCAGTAGGGCAGCATAGTGTGTTAACAATAATATACATGTCAGACAAACGTGGCTGATTAACAGCCCTATGGGGAGGGACATCTTCGCAGCACGCTGTCAGATTTAAACTCTCGAACTCAAGTTTACACCCAAGTATGTCCATATACAGTATGTCATCTTCCTCTGTATTATCTACATGCAAGCACACATTGAGGACCTTATCTGAGAATACGTAATAAAATACCTTAATCACATTGTCACCATTGAGAGGACATCTTTCCAAAAGTTAATCAGCAATGTAGGGATGAGACTCAAGTGATGCATGGCAACATTTGGTGGAAGAAATTATTGAGGTAAAACGTTAACGCAATTTTGAAAGGCAAGTTTATCTTATCTGAGAACTCGTCTGAAAAAGCCAAACGGAGATCCAAGGCTTTGACCACCACTGAGTCACTTGATAAAAAATTGCTGCATTATTATTGATCAAGATAGATGTAAAAAGCACTTTTTTAATCTGTTGAAGCTTGATTAAATACAGTACAAAAATAATTACAATGTCATACTTTGTATGTTACAGTTAGGATGTAACACATGTGGACCTTATAGAGATTCAAGCTGCAGCAGGTTCCTCCGCTTATATTTCAAGCAAACTCTCTTTAGAATTGTATTTATGCGTATCGTGTTATTGATTGACCCCTTGACACCTGGGCTGTAATAAACCCCCGAAACAATTGATGCTGTGTCCCGTACAGTTTGTAAATGAGCACAGCAAGTTACTGAGCTGCTTCCCTGCAGGGTACACTTTGAGTGGTCTTATAGGGGCCTGCTGAGTGATGTCTTCCTAAAACAATAAAAAGGAGCGTTACTATGATTAGCCAGCCAATAAACTGTCTCCCACATCCTCAACCAATGAATGTGTGTGCAGTGGATACATATCATTTGTTTGTGCTCCTATTGTAACTCTGAATTAAACTAATTGGACTGACCATTTGGCCTCAAGGTTAAAACACAAGGATTATCTTTATTTCCTGTTTGATCGAAAGGGTGCCAGTGTAATGTTGCTGTCATTACAAGAGTGCGATCGATCTTATCAAAGCCAGACCTTGTGCACTCAGAAGTCATAAAGTAATAACAGAGTAGATGAATCTGGTTGCTGGGTCTCCAGAGTCAAAACTTAATCTATGTCAGTTTTTTTTTGTGTGTGTCCACTAGAATAGATAACAGTATTTTGGTAGATGGAATGAAAATAGTCCACACATGAACAACTGTGTATGTATGCACATATCACATGTTGGTTTCAAGATCACATGTAGGCCTCAGCTTTGTCTGGACTAACATCTTATTTATCAGGGGTTGGATTACTCAGTTCAAGCACAACATGTGATTCCAATTGAACCTTCATGGTCCCAGGACCATATTGAGGCCCTTGGATTTACATAGGTAAGAGATGGATGGTTAAAGTACATGACTGTGCATTGGGAGGTTAAAGGACACAGATGAAAAATGGAAAAGAAACACACACAAATAAAAGAAAAGGGGGAGCAGGGAGATCTGAGGCTAGGGGTAGAACCCTGGAACAAGAAGGATGAAAAATAAGGAGAAAGGACATGGATGAGATCCCCGAGAGGTGGGTAGATGAGACATGGGCAGATGGCACAGAGCTTTTGGTGATGAGGGTCAAGAGTGGGTCGAATAGACGTGTTTGTTACAAAACAGACTAGTTTGAACAGGACATTATACCTCATTGCTGGGTTGCAATCATGTGACCTTGGATTTGTGTCACTTGCGGTGTTTGAATTGGGCATACACATTCAATACGGCCACATACACACTCTTTGTGTATCTTGGTGCAAAGGTTGGCAGATGAATGCAAATAATGGTGTATGCCATTGAAAATATATGCTCCAATTGTGTGAATGTGCTGCCTAAAGACATAAACTAGGCGATCAAACACCGCTGGAAGCTTATTTTCCACGCCAGACATAACAAATGTAGAAAATGCCACTCCTAACCTGTTTATCTGCAGTATTAAATCAAATCAGCTTACATGAATACATTCTTTTTTAAATCCATCATTTCACTGTGCTGCTTTTCCATTTCCATGTATGAACATTAATTCCATGAACCGTGCGATCACTATCCTGTTAAAGTTGCTGCTACATGAACTTTTGTGACACTGCCAGACCACCAGTGGGTTTCTAGAAATATTTGTTTTAAACCGGTGAATGCGTGTGTTCTTGCAGTTTACTGTTAATGACGAGATGCAGTGTGAGTGTAACTTTATTACTGTGCCACAGGTTAGAGCTACGGCTTATACCAACATGGTTTTGAAATTTTGGCGGTACATTTATCAAGTTTATTGAATATTTGGGCAGTTATGCAGTGTGAGCATTTAGATGAAGTGGCATGAGGAAAGGACAAATTAATATTTTTCTGTTGCAGCAATTCTGTGAAGCAAGTCTTTATGCGTTTCACATTTTCACAAGCATTTTCAATTTCCAATGACATGTTTTCTTTGGTTTTAGTATAAATGTTGCTTGTTGCTCACTACAAATGCAAACATGGGTTCAGCTCCACTTGATGAGAGCGACAAATTCTCCAGTCACTTTTCTCTGCATTTTGTAGTTGTTTCTTTAACCTTTTCTCCTTATAATGGACTACCTTAAAAATAACCTTTCCAAAAATCCCCATTTGAATGTTTTCCACATTTATGCAGCCTTTTCACTTTGACTTCACTTGACATCTTGTTCCAAACATGCTTGTTTGAGCCTGTGACAACTGCCACCAAATGTAAGGTCACATCCAATTGAATGCAATTTTAAATCCACCTGTGTTGTATGATAGAAAAGGGTAGAGAGGAGAAAAAGACAGAACCACAGGTAGAAAAGTGCTAGCCGCCCCTAAATCAGCTCAGGACATTTCATGTTGCAATTTCTTGGCGTCGTGGTTGAGAGAGATGTGTTTATAATTTGTGTTACGACTTTATGAAATTATGAGAGTGGAAAGTCATAGGGACAGAAACAAATGCATCCAGGGGATGCCAGAGGGAACTATCAATACTGTGAGGACAGAACTCTTTAGCCTGCCTTTGCATACGTTTGCATCTGTCTTCTGTGGACATATGATGTATTCCTTTAAGCAACTACCATCGTGCATTCCCGAAGCATCTACAGTATTATAAGCTCTGCTAATTTGTGATCATGACTCTCAAACACTTAACTGTCCAGCATTGCTGAGACATTCCATGATCATTTTATGACCGCTCCTTGATTGGTTGGAGTGTGTGAAGCTGCGGCACACAGCCAGGGGCATGGGGGTGTGAGCTGAGTAGGCAGGACAGACATGTGGTGAGAGCACGCACAAGACATGAGAAGAGGCATGTTTGAGTGACACTAATATTTCTGGACTTGAAGGTCTTAGGAGGTAGAGAAAATGTCTATTAAAACACTAAAAACACTCCAGCTTCATTTTACATGGTTATTACAGAAAGTTGGGTTACAAATTGTTTTTCCATCTTTAAAGTGGGCGCATTTTATTTCCAGCCACTTTAGTCCAATTAGCTCCATGCTAAGATCTGCCGATTACCCACTTAAAGTTGTACGCTTGCGTAGATTAAGGTTTAGCCACATATACCACAAATAAAACATGCCTTTCCAGTGTGAAAATTCATGTCACCTCCAATAATGCTGCTCAGCAGTTGTATCCAGTGACTATTATATTATTAGATTACTGCATGGTAATCCTGTGATGTAGGCAAGAATCTGAGAATGAAAGCTTTCAAGAAAAATCCACGACAACAGATGGTTCCCCCAGAACTGGGCCAGTTTGTATGTGTTTTCACTTCACTAATAAAATATACAGCCCACTTACTCTGCTCACCCCCACTCCTTCACTAGTCCTCTGACCGGCTGGAGTAATTGAAAGGGTGTGTATCAGTTTTACAGCAACAAGAAGGAAAACACGAGGGAACAAAAATCAACAAATCTGCCAAAAGTAGCCAAATGTTTAGAGTGGGAGCAGGGATGAGGAGAGATGGCTGACTGCTCCCAGAGATGAGCAGGACCAGACGGGCCACCGCTGCATTCCAGACGGGAAGTTAGATAGAGAGACACACAAACAGAGAGCGGGACCAGGTGGCTGTGTGTGTGTGTGTGTGTGTGTGTGTGTGCGTTTGTTTGCGTGTCTGCGTGTGTGTGTGCATGTGTGTATTTGTGTGCATGAATGCAGATTAATGACACAGAAGGAGCTTTCTAACATTCTTCCCAAACTAAATGTAGGTCCCGCTTTTACAATATTTCATACATACAGATGGACAGATGCAATCCAAGAAGAATTCAGTGTGTTACTGTTTATGGAACACTTTGAACAAAAATCTAAAAATAATATCTAAATCTAAACATTTATCTTAACAACATCAAAAGAATAAAACATGTATTGATTTTGTGAGGTGAAGCAACAATAAATACTGTTTTGATTGACATTGTCAGAAAGGTTTAAGTTAACATAAGTTAATAGAGTGGGTTAATGTACGTCCCAGTTAGCGTGTTATTTTTTTTATAGTTTTACAATGGCAATAGTTTTACATGCACAAACCAATTCTAAATGCATATAAATTGTGTATAAATGGGATAAATTCATGTTTAATATTACTAGGACGTGATTGTTGACAAAGACATAATGTGGCAGCGGGACCAATACGCACACGGGTTATTTTGCAGCCGTGATTAAAAGAACATTTGGAGGTGAGAAACACTATTGAAGAAATAATGGTAGACGTATTTATCTGCATTCCAAGTTGTTTTCTGCATGCAAAACTTTAACTGTAAATTGTAAAAATGTGTTTCATGTTAACATTTTTGGCTTTCTGGAACGTGGCATGACGCCTCCAGCTGTATACTCTGGTTCTCCTGACCTCCGTGGACTTACAGCAGCTGCTCACATAGCATATTTGAGATTAATGCGCCTTGCCTGTCCACTGCGGGCGGCTTCTCCTGGCCAAGACTATGATTCTCCTAACCTCCATGGATGCAGGGCGGCTGCTCACATAGCGTATCCAACATTAATGCACCTTGCCCGGCCAAGGCGGGTGGGTCCTCCCTCTGTACACTCTTGTTCTTATAGCCGTAGGTTTCGTAGGAAGCCAGTACGCCCATCTTGCAATCAGAGTGAGTGGGCTGCATGAGACTTGTACGGTGCCCACACACGTACGTACCCATTGAGCAAAACATACGACAACCTTACATGAAGTACAGCCTGTGCATGTGGTAACACATACATCAGGATGTAAGGACCGCTCTATCACAAGGGTAAAAGATGCCTCGGTCATGTCTCCAAGAATGCAAGCAGGCAAGCATCAGCTCCTTCCCTCTTCCTCACGCTTATCCAATCAACAGTCAGAACTGATGCAGTTACAGAAAATCCTTACAGAAAATCAGATATTTTTAACTCTTTTGACAAAAGTGCCTTTTCTCCACTCTAAAAAAATACTTGAGCACTGCAAAGGAAGCCACAAGGAGGCTGAAGAGACACATGTGTCTCCGGAGCCACGGCTGCTGACCCCTGCCTTTAAGCACAAAAATACACGGTTATATACCACAGCAAACTAGAATTATTATGGCGCATTACGGGTTCCTGAAAGATTATGACTGCTGAAAGCAACACTGTCACCGCCGAAAAATGCTTAGTGTGTAAATGCAAAAGGTACCACTGATTGTTACACTAATTATACCATACTACTTTTTTCATTTCTCAATGCTCAGCTTTGCACAACTTCAACATATTAACACTTAACCCATTTAACCCATTAAAAAAATGAAGCAACAACTTTCTTTTTTTATCTTTTAAATTTGTTTGTAATGTTTTAAAATGCTGTGATTGGCTGGCGACCTGTCCAGGGTGCTCCCCGTCTCCCGCCCAAAGTCAGCTGGGATAGACTCCAGCATACCCGCGACCCTAATGAGGATAAGCGTCATAGAAAATAGATGGATGGATGGATGTTTTAAAATGCTATATCGCATTGTGAACCCTAGATGACAGAGTTGACAGGTTTACTGTTTTAATTTGTGACAATGTTTTCTTGTTTTAATAAACAAGTGTTTTCTTCCAGTTGATTGATGCTTCAGAGTTCTTATTCCTCCAGAAAATATCGTAATACACAAATACTAATGGACTGAGTACTCATGCAAGAACTGCTGTGACACATACGTCCGCTAATATTGGCTTAATTATTAACATTCCATATTGCATTTTATTCCTGGTGCTCGGCTCAAACATTGAGCATATCTAGTAGGCGTGTAGCAATTCATGTTAGCTAGATTACTTCATCTGCTTCAGTTTGGTAAGGGATTTATACTGAGTGTTGGATCACATCCAAAGTTAGGTCCAACTTGAAGCCTTTCAAACTCATGGATGGGAGCGACAAGAAAAGATAAAAGGTACGTAGCGAGCATTACGTTTGTGCATGTTTTTGTTCTGGTTGAATGGGGGGCTTGTTGTTTGGGAGTTACTGTTGTTCTGGCGTAAGTTCCATTTTTTCTTGCAATGATAAGCGTGATGATCAAACACCTCCTTGTAGCTTTAATAGCGTCTGTGCAAACATTACAGTATGTAGAATATTCATTCACTTTAATATCTATCCACGCATGAAATTTCATTCAAATCTGGTGGTGCAAAATAACTTCTTTAATATTGTGTTGGTTGATTTGGTCAAATTAAAGTTTTTCATGTTTTATCAGATTAAATGCATTTGCCATGAATTGTTGTTTACCTGTTTGTTAATATTCATATTTAAGGTATACCTGATTCTCTTTCAAAAAGCAAAGAGAATTTAGGAAACTTCACCTGCACTGTCCACTATCCAGGTATTTATTTCACAGTCAGACTGCTTGAATTTTTGACTAAAAAGTTACTGAATCGATTTTAAAGTTACTGATTTGTTTCCGATCGTATCGTTGTAAATGCACCAATATCGTCCTTAAATCGAATTGGCAACCACTAATTGTGATACAAATCGATGCATTGTTAAAACGAATCGTTACACGCCTAATATCTAGTGTATTCCCGCATCTGGTAATGGTAATGGTTTAATTTTATTTGAACATGCATGTAAATGACATTGGAATATATCCCTTAATACACATAACAGTTCCACATGTCCAAAAGGAGTAGGAAGAAGCAAAGCTTATTAAATCCAACACCCGTAGGGTCTTCCCTATTACAATACATTTGTGAACTTCCTGCAGTTACTAAGTTTGAATGCATAAGTAAGGTAAAGTGAAAGTATATTAGATAGTAGTCCTTGTCATGGTAAGTAAATTATACTGCCGTCCAGATGAATGATATTCGTAATAAATATTAATAATAGCCAAATACAGTAGTGATGAGTGGTGTACAATAATTGTAACAGAACATTGTTGTTGTACAGTTCTCACTAGGATGAAAACTTCCTAGTATAAGTATAAGGTAATAGTAACAAAAATAGCATTGACAGTCAACAGACAGAAAATGTACTCTCCAAGGAATGAAGTAATATGGCCTTGGATGTACACAATATTTCACGACTCTTCTTCCTTGTATTTTGTAAACATCAACTGTTTTTTATGTTTCTTGAAGTCACTCATTGTAGAGCATTGTTTTATTTCTTTACACAATCCATTCCATAGTTTGCTTCCACATACCAAAGTACTAAAAGTTTTTAGTGTTCTTGCATATTTGTGTTTTAAGTTTAGTTTATTCCTAGGATCATATTTCTCCTCTCTTGTTGAGAAAAAATGTATGACATTCTTTGGTAACTGGTTGTTGTTTGAAAATCTGAAAATCTATCTTGCTAATAAATGGATAATACCATCATGGAATGTTAGCCCCGCAATCTTTTTTTTCTTTTTTTTCCTCATTGTCTCCTCAGGGGCTCTGTAAATGTAAATGGAGATGCAATCCCTAAAATAGTTAAACAGTGAAACTGCGACACTTTCATAGACAATTTTAGGATGAAAGCCTGGTCTGGACCAGGTTACGAGTTTAGCCTAAGTTACTTTTCCATGGTGATACAGCTGATTCAAAAAGAGTTACCTTGGCCGAACAGGCAAGTCCGGCTTTCCGTCAACACAGCTCACTAAACTGGCTTCACAGAATACACCCCTATATCTGGCTGTTGTTACTGCTGACTTTTGAATCCAAAAATACACAGATGCAGTTTGTGAGAAACACAGTTAATGTTATGTCCTTGGGCTTGGAAGGTTTTATATTCATCTCATCTCAAGCATTTATCAACTGGTCCATTCCATGAACGTAATGGTTCCGAATCAGCCACATTCAGGCAGTGCAAATGATACAAGAGCTTGTGGAGCTGCCAGCTTTCTTAAAATTAGTTCCCAGTGTGGGAAAATATGAGCTTTCCAGTTCAGTATTTAAAATTTACTTCATAGTAGATGCGTCTTAGTAGATGCAAAATGTACACACACAGGGGGGGTTGTTCTACTGAACACATCCTAAATCTGACTGAGCATCTGAAGAAAAATGTCAAGCTTCAGATACAGATCTTGAAAAGCAAATAACCATACAACCCAAAGCTGGTGCTTTTATTATATGCCAACTTTCACTTCCAGCTTTATTGTATCACCCTCATAGACTGGGTCCTTGCTGTAAACCTGAATAAATAGAGAAAGCTTGAAAGGACACCCGCAGGATGACGTTTTTGTTTGTTGTTGTTTTTAACTCTGCCTTTCGAATCAATTCAAGCAAAACATTTGGAACTTCAGGGACCCTCCGGGTGGAAAAACTGCACTTTACAATTTTTTTAAAAGGGATATTTACTTTCCACCTATATCAGCTTTAGGCTTAC
>QODF01000177.1:9698-154521 GCA_024372805.1 Oostethus manadensis
GATGTTTATCTTTTGACTTCTCGCCTACATGTGACCTTCAGGTGCTCTCGTGGCCTGTCGAGGTGTCAGACGCCGCCGCCCTGGCCAGAGATGGTCCGGCCGCCACAGACAAGAAAGGAGGGAAACAAGTGGGTGGCGTCTCACTCTGGTTGCTTTCTCTTTGCTGTTTGTACCTGCTGCAAAATTGCCACTCGAAGATCCTCTATATGACACAGCATTTTTCAGCTTTTATGAACCTAACGTAAAAATGCTCGTCACAGATCCTCTATACAGCAGGAGCATTTTGCTCTTCATAAGAACTTTCTGTGAAAATGCTAGTCAAAGATCCTCTCTATGACAAGAGCGCTCTGCCATTTTGACAGACCTATTGCAAAAACACAACTCAAAGATCTTCTATATGACAGCAGCATTTTGCTTTTTTTATGAACGTACTGTAAAAATGCTCCTCAAAGATCTTCTATATGACAGGAGTGCATTGCCATGTGGATGGACCTAGTGCAGAAACACTACCCAAAGATCCTCTTTGACAGGAGCATTTTGCTGTTTTTAATAACTAATTGTAAAACCGTTTCTTCAAAATCTTCCTATAGAAGGAGCATTTTTTAAGGATCCACTGCAAGAATGCAAGTCAAAGATCCTCTATTTGACAGAAGCATTATATTGTGTTTAAGAAGCTACTGCAAAAATGCTACTCAAAGATTTTACATATGACAGGACCTGTGTTTTTTAAGGATCCACCTGTAAAACACTACTCAAAGATCCTCTATATGACAGGAGCATTTTGCTGTTTATAAGAACTTACTGTAAAATCCTAGGCAAAGATCATCTATTTGACAGGAGCATTGCGATCTATTTAAGAACATAATGGGAAAATGCTAGTCAAAGATCCTCTATATGACGAAATAGTTTTGCTCTTTTTAAGAACTTCCTGTCAAAATGATAGTCAAAGATCCTCTATATGACAGAAGCTTACTTTCAGGATCGCCTGCTAAAAAGCAACTCATAGATCCTCTATATGACAGAAGCTTACTTTCAGGATCGCCTGCTAAAAAGCAACTCATAGATCTTCTATACTGAATAAGAGCAGCATTTTGCCGTTTTTAAGAACTTATTGCAAAAGTGCTACTCAAAGATCCTCCTTATGACAAGAGCTCTTCTTGAGGAGTGACTGCAATGCTAGTCAAAGATCCTCTATATGACAGAAGCTTACTTTCAGGATCGCCTGCTAAAAAGCAACTCATAGATCCTCTATACTGCATAAGAGCAGCATTTTGCCGTTTTTAAGAACTTATTGCAAAAGTGCTACTCAAAGATCCTCTTTATGACAAGAGCTCTTCTTGAGGAGCCACTGCAATGCTAGTCAAAGATCCTCTATATGACGAGAGAATGCGGCTGTTTTAGAGAATGTACTGCAAAAACCCAAGTACAATATCCTGTCCGTGACGCGAGTGCTCTGCCGCTTTTAAAAAATTTACTATAAGATGCTAGAACTAGTTGATGGAATGGTCCTCAGGGGGCGGCCAAGACCAAGGACAAAAAGAAAAAAGCGTGCACGGACCTGGTCCCGGACGCCCCCATCACCACCGTGGTGGCCTCGGCACACGTCCCCCTCCACAGCCTGCTCCTCAGCGGAGGTCAAAGGGTCAGCGTCCTCTGCAACTTTGGTGTCCTGCACAAAGATCCTCCCACAGAAGACGCTCTTGTACCCGAGGAGGCAAGTTGGCAGCCTTTGGGAAGGCATTGTCCGGGTGGTGGTCTCACGGGGACTTGTGTGTGTGTTGAAGGACACCACGGCAGAGAAGAAAGCCAAGGAAGAGCCCAAGAAGAAAGCAGGTGGCCGTGCAGGAAACAAGAAAGCCGCAGCGGGCAGAGGTGATTTCCTCTCAACTAGTGGACACAACATTAGGTACACCCCATCGGATCGATTAACACAAGATGAACATAAGATTAACAAAAAATAAACGTAAAATAAACAAAAGATAAACATAAGATTAATGTAAGATTAACACATGATCAACGTAAAATTAACAAGATTAACACAAAATCAACGTAAGATTAACACAAAATCAACGTAAAATAAACGCAAAATAAACGTAAAATAAACATAAGATTAACACATGATCAACGTAAGATTAACACAAAATCAACGTAAAATAAACGCAAAATAAACGTAAAATAAACATAAGATTAACACATGATCAACGTAAGATTAACACAAGATCAACGTAAGATTAACACAAGTGTGCAGCTGTTTTTTATTTAATGATAGGACGACCGAAATACATCTTGGCAGGGATCTACTACTACTATTATCTATCTACTACTATTTTTACCATAGAATATTATTGAAAAACCATCTGGGATTTCGAGAATAAATTTAGGAGAAAAAAGGTGTAAATAAAAAAAAAAAGACCACTTTCTGTAATATGACTTTTTAGTGTAAATTTACAATTTTCTCATAAATGGACTTTATTCTTGTAAATTTGAAGTCGTAATATTACAACAATAAAGTAGTGGATTTTTTAAAACTCCCTCCCCCGCAGACCCACCACCTGCAGGGGCAAGCATAAGGGTCCAGTGCCATGCGATTTGGCCACGACCTGGTGATGAGTTGGATTAGATGGCGGGGAAAGAGGCCGGACAGACCTGGTAGACCCAAACGCGTAGTGAGGGTGTGCTGGGATTGCCTGGCAGAGTCTCCAGTTCGTCGAGTCTTCAACTCTCATCTCCGGCAGAGCTTCACCTGCATCCGGGGAGTCCGATTGGGCCGTATTCCGTGCCTCCATTGCTCAGGCAGCCAGTAGTAGTCGCGGCCGCAAAGTGGTCGGTGCCAGTCGTGGTGGCAAGCCCCGAACCCGATGGTGGACACCGGGGGTTAGGGCTGCTGTCAGGCTGAAGGAGTAGTCTTATCAAGCATGGATGGCTTGCGGGACTCCCGAAGCAGCTGACAGGTACCGGCAGGCCAAGCGGCACGCGGCTTCGGTGGTGGTCGAGGCAAAAACTCGGGTGTGGGAGGAGTTCGGTGAGGCTATGGAGCACGACTTTCGGTCGGCCTCGAAGAGGTTCTGGCAAACCGTCCGACACCTCAGAAAGGGGAAGCAGCCCCCAGTTCACACTGTTTACAGTGCGGACGGGGGCTTGCTGACCACGACTGTGGATATAGTTGGTCGGTGGAAGGAATACTTCGAGGCCCTTCTCAATCCCACTGACATGCCTTCCATAGAGGAAGCAGAGTCTGAGGATACGTACGTGGACAGTTCTATCACCGTGGCTGAGGTAATTGGGGTAGTCAAATCACTCCCCAGTGGCAAGGCTCCGGGGGTAGACGAGTTCCGCTCAGAATTTCTCAAGGCTCTGGATGTTGGAGGACTGTGTTGGTTGACACGCCTCTACAACATTGCATGGAAGTCAGGAACAGTACCTCTGGACTGGCAGACCGGGGTGGTGGTCCCCATTTTTAAAAAGGGTGACCGGAGGGTGTGTTCCAACTATAGGGGGATCACACTCCTCAGCCTTCCTGGGAAAGTCTACTCCAGGGTGCTGGAGAGAAGGGTACGACCGTTAGTCGAACCTCGGTTAGAGGAGCTGCAATGTGGTTTTCGTCCCGGTCGCGGAACACTGGACCAGCTCTACACCCTTGCAAGGGTACTCGAGGGTATGTGGGAGTTTGCCCAACCAGTCTACATGTGCTTTGTAGACCTGGAAAAGGCATTCGACCGTGTCCCTCGTGGTGTCCTGTGGGGGGTGCTCCGGGAGTACGGGATTGATGGTCCGCTTCTACGTGCCATTCGGTCCTTGTACAATCGAAGCAGGAGCCTGGTTCGCATTGCCAGCAGTAAGTCGAGCTTGTTTCCGGTGAACGTTGGCCTCCGCCAAGGCTGCCCTTTGTCACCGATTCTGTTCATAATCTTCATGGACAGAATTTCTAGGCGCAGTCAAGGTGTTGAGGGAGTCCAGCTTGGTGACCTTAGGATCTCGTCTCTGCTATTTGCAGACGATGTGGTCCTTATGGCCTCATCAGGCTGTGACCTTCAGCGTTTACTGGAGCGGTTTGCAGCTGAGTGTGAAGCTTCTGGGATGAGACTCAGCACCTCCAAATCCGAGGCCATGGTTCTCAGTCGGAAACGGGTGGACTGTACCCTCCGGGTTGGGAGTGAGGTCTTGCCTCAGGTGGAGGAGTTCAAGTATCTCGGGTTCTTGTTCACGAGTGAGGGAAGGTTGGAGCGTGAGATCGACAGACGGATCGGTGCAGCATCTGCAGTAATGCGGTCGCTGTACCGGACCGTCGTGGTGAAGAGAGAGCTGAGCCGGAAGGCAAAGCTCTCTGTTTACCGATCGATCTACGTTCCCACCCTCACCTATGGTCATGAGTTATGGGTCATGACCGAAAGAATGAGATCGCGGATACAAGCGGCGGAAATGAGTTTCCTTCGTAGGGTGGCTGGACTCACCCTAAGAGATAGGGTGAGGAGCTCGGCCATCCGGGAGGAGCTCAGAGTAGAGCCGCTGCTCCTTCACATGGAGAGGAGCCAGTTGAGGTGGCTCGGGCATCTAGTCCGGATGCCTCCCTGGTGAGGTGTTTCGGGCATGCCCAGCCGGGAGAAGGCCCCCGGGAAGACCTAGGACACGCTGGAGGGACTATGTCTCACAGCTGGCCCGGGAACGCCTTGGTGTCCTCCCGGTGGAGCTGGAAGAGGATAAAGATCAGCCTGACACGCATCTGAAAAAAGTACCTGGTACAGATTCAAGATTTGTGCTTGTGATGAAGAAAAATCCGCATTAGGATACTGTAGCTTCATGTCTTGTTTCATGTATTAAATTCAAGAATCAGACCAACTTTAAGATCCCAGTTGAAAGGCAAACAACATGACTCCGGTCTTAACTCTGATCCTTCATCTGCTGGTGGATCCAGTAGAGCAGAGAGCTTTCTTGCTCTTTTCTAACTCTCTCCTTTCTAGGCTGCAACTGGTAAAAAACAAGAGACCAACAGAATGAATGAAACTCATCGATTACATTATTTTTGTATTTATGGACATTTCAAGCGTGTGCGTGCATGTGCCATGCAGACAACCCCACGCCCACTGAACCCGAGGCTGCCACCCTGGAGCTGACCCTGGAACTGAAGAAATGGCGGGGCGCGTGTGAAGTGGCGCCACTGCTGCCTCCCAGATGACGACCCGACGCCCACGACTGACTGCAGACACGATGGACTGAGTTTGGACACACGACTTTTATTCATTTTTATATGGATATCCAAAGCTCTTCTTTTTTTTTTTTTAAAGTCTCTCACACACACACACACACACACACACGTTACAAAGAAGTAGCAAGGATGAGTGTGTGTGTGTGTGTGTGAAGTAATTGTTCAACGTTCTTATTAAAGCCAAAATGTCCTCTTTCTCCCACACATGCACATTTGACCAAACCTGTTAAAAGTATTTCCCGACATTAAAAAAATAAACTATGGCTTGCCAATCTTCCGCTCCGTGGTGTGATTCTTCTGCTTTGTTTCGGACTTACACTTGGACATATTTGTAAGCCCCTGACAAGCTGTGCAAACAACAATCAAGAAACCTTCCACCAGATGAAAATGGCGTTTTTGTTAAATAAGGGCCCGTGTGGACGATTTCGAAAGCCTTAGAAGACACAAACCGTAGAGTCCTCCGGCAGCGTGTGCAAAAACCCACCGCAAAACAAGGCGTTGATTGTGCGAGCGCCATCAGAAGGTCTGGTCGTCGTTGCAGGCGTCGGTCCAGTGGCCGAACACCTCGCAGATTTCGCAGTAGGGCCGCTCCTCGCCCTTGCTGCCGTGGTGGGTGCTGTGGGGCGGCGAGTCGGGCGTCTGCGCCTGCGTGGGACAGTCCTCGGTGTCGTGCAGGTCGAAGCGGTCGCAGATGTCGCAGAAGACTCGCGGCGGCGGCTTTTTCTTCACGGTCTCCTTGGCCACACTGCGGCAGTCGGCATAGCGGAACTTTTAGGTGGCTTTTGAAAAGGAAGTCTACGTGAGCAAGAAGACGATGTTTGTGGCGCCGCGACTCACCCGCCGTAGTTGTCCAGCTCGCGGGCGTTGTTGCCGTTGAGAGCGGCGGTGGCCATTTTCTCCAACTTCTCCTTAAGTTCGTTATTCTTCTTCTGGAGGTCAACAATGACCGAATTTAAGAAGTCGATCTGTACACAAATTCAAAAACAGTCAATTCTTTTTTCCCCCCCCACAACAAAACAAAATCCTAACAATTAGGAATGAGCATTTGGGAAAAACAACAAAAAAAAAAAACATCTATAACTGGCTGTGAATGGGTGAGCGCAATGATGGGATGACGGGGAATAAAAAAAAAAAAAAAAAAAAAAGAGCCGGAAAGGCCTGCCTGTCGGCGCACAAACGTGCCGAAATTTAACGGATGCATTAAAGGTAGCACTAAGATAAGTCCCTGCTTATAAAAACAGCTACATTTTTTAAAATGCTGATGGTAGCATGCTAACAATGCTAACGTTAGCATGCAACACGCAGCATGCCAGAGCTAAGTACATGTGTTAATATTTACAAAAACTGCATCTTCAAACCATACTAGCATGCTGACGTGACATAGTAAGAAATGCTAACATTAGCATACAACACCTAGCGTAGTAGTGTCTGCTTATGGTAATAAATTCTTCAAACGTAAACATTAGCAGGCTAGCGCTAAGTTTAACACAAATAAAAATGGCTAAAAATGTTGCATACACCACCTGGTGTGGTAGTCTCTGCGCATGTTAATAATCTAGCTAATGATGATAAATGTTAATCCTTACTATTCAATGCTAACGTTAGCATGTAAAACTTCACACCATTGCGCTAGGTTTCTGCCGATTATACCACTAATGAAAACGGCTGAAATTTTGGCGCATGCAAGACGTAGTGTGGTAGTGTCTGTGTACGTTAATAAATTTGGTAAAACGTGAATGTTAGCATGATAGCGCTGGGTTTCTGCCGATGTTAACACTAATGATTCAAATGTTGGCATGCTATGCTAATGTTAGCATGCTAACAATGCTAACATTAGCACGCAACACCTAGCGTGGTACAGTCTGCGTATGTTAATATGAGAGCTGATGACGATTAGTGTTAATCAATGTAAACGGCTAAAATGCTACTAAGCTAGTGTTAGCATGCTGCTGGGAAAAGCCACCTGACCCGATCGCTTGGGTCGGGCATTGGTTGAGTTTCAACAATTCTAGTTCCTGCTCCGGTTCCGATGCCGGGTCATAAAAGTTTGCACGCTGGAGGTGCGGACGAAAACCTCTCCGTGCACTGTCATGTTAGGATGTGAACTTGTGCACCGCGTACAACAACCAACGATGGGCGATGGCAGATAGAAACGTCACCCAAGGAGGAATGAGAGCGTTTAGGTGAGTGAAGGGGAACCCCAAGCCAGCGCTGACGCGTGTTCGGGTAAGGCAATCAAGAGGGTGACACACAAACACGCGGACGCATGCGTGAGTGAAGCGGATGGAAGAACGTCAACAAACCGCTGCCTGATGGCGGCGCAGCGTTGGCAACATCAGAGACAGAGCACAGCGTTGGCATTTCGAGTGGAGGAGGAAACAAAAAACAAAAAGAGGTTCCGATTAGAACCCGGCTGCACAACACACCTTCTTCGTGACAGTATGACGTTTCACAGCAAACCTGCACAATTGAAGGAGCGCCAGGGACGCCGCACTTGAAGGCAACACGATAAGAATCATCACGCCGATCATTCATTGGTAAGAACAACAACACTCATTCTCGGCCTAAACCAAGCACGTCAGCCTAAAACCCAAATGCAAAGCAGAAGAAGAGTGTAGTATTCCACACCGGCCACCGGGTGTCAGTAATTGTTGGCCAAGTAAACAGCGGACGGGAGCGCGGCGGCGGGCACGATCGGAACAACAGCCCAACCCGACAAGCTAAAACGCAACTCTGAACCTCCGACGTCACTTCCTGTCCGCCACACCCGGGGAAAACATTTACTGTGACACACGCAAGCAGGAGTTTTGTTTACGTCTTATTTACTCTTATTATGTTTACTATATTGGGCCAATTAAAGCCGCCACCGCAGGAAGTTTGCTGTCCACAAAAAAGGAACTTATCTGTCGAACAGGTCTTATTTTCTCTGATTATGTCGACTATAATCGGGTAACACAAACGTAAAGGTGACTATAGGGGTGTTATTTCAAGTCTGGGGGCTCTAATAAAGTTAAAGACCATACTTAGCAGATGTACATTTGTTGATATTGCATCCCAGAGGTGTGGAGTCGATGCGACTTGGACTCGAGACTTGATGACTTTGGGCTCAACTCGACAACATCAAAGACTGGACTTGGACTCGCGACTTGCGTCTGATAGTTGGAACTGTGTCCCCGTTCAAAGGCATCCAACTCGCGTGATTGTCACGTCGTTTCCCGCAAGATTCCACATTTTCCCGCAGAATCCGCCTCGCCCAACGCAGCCGTTAACTCCCAACGATGCGGGACTGGACAAGGACTGGAACATTCCAAGCCTAAAGCGTTGGACTTGACTTGGACTTACAGGTCTTTACTTTTAATTGTGTCGTTCGATTGTGCAGGTGCTGGTTCGTCTGCGGCCATTTCAAGCTGTGCAAAACATGATACTGTCACCAGCAACACACAGCTCGTGTCATGGTTCCGGACCACTGCCCCCAGTGAGGACGGACAAGCTCCACGGGGTGGGGCGGGGCAGGGTAGGGAAGCAACTTGACACACGATGCAGTAAGAAGGGACGAGGGCGGCGTACCTGACTCTCTGCAGTCGCCTTGTCTTCCCTCAGGTGGTCCACAACAGCATCGCCTGCAAACAGCAAGCAGGGGAAACAATTCCATCCAATCACAGTAACCATCGCCGCCATCGTGATGAAGCAAACCTGAGGGGACGTCCCGCTCCTGCTCCAGTCTCTCCACACGCTCCTTGAGCTGAGCCTTGTCCTGCTCCAAAACCTGGATGACGCCCTGCAGCCTAGCGGCCGAGGCGCTTTGCCCGCGCACCGCCGCCAGCTGCAACGCCACATCATCATCATCAGTACCACAAACACGCGATGGCTTCGCACGGCAAATTTGAACGCCGCCAAGATGATTTTTAGACTGCGCTCAACGTCTGGGGTGATTTTTCCCACTGGTGTCAATACGAATGTCCATTCCCTCAAGTGCGGTGGCGCCATCTAGTGGGCACGCCGGCAGATGACTTTCATCAAATGGATCAATTTTCTGTCCAATATTCGCGTTACACGGTCGCCCTTGGACTCATCGCAACTTCACTCGTGTTTTTTCTAAATGTCAGTAAGTCATTGCTTTTTGGTGGTTGCATGTCTGAGCAGATGTTACAAACACAGGCATACAGAAGACACGGTAGTGTTGGAAATAACATCCGCGCAAGGCGACTAAGCAGATAAAGTGTTGTTTTTTTTGTACTTTTATTGCTGCATGGCAAACAAGTTACCAGGAGGTGCGGTAGATTCTCAGGAAACAAGACCCAGCATTCATGGTATGCACGCTCTTAAGGCTGTGCAATTGGCCAATTAGCTGAAAGGGGCGTGGCATTCAGTCAGTGATCACTGTCAATCAATTTAGTGAACAATCAGGTGGCCCCTATTTTTTCTAATACATTTTATATCAATAATAATAATAATAATAATATATTTTATTTAGAAGTGCCTCTCTGTGCACTCATGGTCACTTTATAAGACAGGAACAATAATATGGAAAGGAACATACACGGAAAAACTTAAACAGGCAGGATTTGAACAGGGGGAGAGAGTCAATATTTCGGACGTCTGGTGGGTCTTATTGCATAGGCATGCCTTAGGGTGGCAGCAATAAAAGGCCATTCTCAAATTTACAGTTTTACTTTATCGATGGCGCAAAAAATCAGTCAGTGCCCCCAGCAGGCACCCCACAGAGGGGACGGCTCACCCCGGCACCCCAAGAGGCAACCCCGAGTCCACTACGAAGAAGTGCAAGGGAGACCCGGCCGGACGCCACGCGGCAGCCAAGGAAGGGGAACACATGGGGGCGCGGACGCCAACCGCCGGAACACCCGTCGGGGGGGCGGCCAGCTACAGGCAAGCAGGGCACCCGCCCCCGAGCCCCCGGGCCCAGAAGCCACCCGCCTCCCAAAACAGGAGCCATATTCAACACCCCGGGAGCTCCAGGTCGCCCCAGACACAACTGCTGCGGGCGGGACATCGCTCGCCCCGGCGCCAGAGGCAGGCGCCCCGCGGAGGGCCCATGGGTTTGCCACCCCACCCCCAGTGCACACACCAAACCCTGTTCCCCCACTCACACATGCCCACACACACAAACACATGCCGTACACCCACACACCTACATTTTCACATATGCACCTGGAGTGCTACTCCCCCAAGAGCAGCGAGTGGCACCGCCGCGAAAGGTGGTAGAGTCCATGCCACACAGGTTCGAAGCACTTATAAAAAACTCAATATTAGTCATTCACAGGATTGCCAAATCCTACGAACAAAATAGTTTGGAGTTTGTAAAGCCAACGGCAGACACTGCTATTTATTGAACACGCCCCTTTCAACTAATTGGCCAATTGCACGGCCTTAAGAGCGTGCATACCATGAATACCATGAATGAAGACTGTATCGTATAGTAAACCCAGTAACATTCTGGGTCCCACGACAAACATGTTAATAAGAATGTTAATTCCAAGGTCCTGTGGGAATCCTGCATGCCAAAACGCCCAACTCATACTCTCGAGAAACCCATTTATGGATTGCAAAACCTTCTCGCCTCACCTCAGCCTTGAGCGCCTCCATCTGCTGCTCCTTCTCCGACAGTAAGGCACTGTTTTTATGGCTGGACTTCTGGAACTCGGCCTTCTCCTTGTCCATCTTCTCCTTCAAGGTGCCCCTGCTGTCAGGCAGTGAGAACATCATACACATTAGGATGGGAGCTCGGAAGTTCAGCCAACAATTATAGTGCACGGTGCTCCAACTGGATGGGTCCAAGTCTTTGGGGTCCTGGATGATAACCATGCACTATGACTAACAGTGAGGTACCTGAAGGTAGCTTGGCAGGCTTTGCGAGGAATAAAAAGCATTAAGTATGGTTCCTAGCGACTCACTATCTTGATGAACGGTGATTTTTAGTCCCTCACCTTTGCTTCAACTCCGTCAACTGGGTTTGGAGTTTTGTGAGCTCATCCTTGTGCTACAAAAACAAAGTAAGTTCAGTCATGACAAAGGTGAAAATGCCCACACGGTTGAAGATGAATTGCAGCCCCACCTTCACAAGTTCACTGTGGTCCTGGTGATTGTTCTGAAGGTCCTGAGTCAGCTTCTGGTTCTCGCTTTGCAAAGTCTGCAGGGACTGGGACTTTGCGGAAACCGCCGCTTTGAGATCCTCACTAAAATCAACAAGCGAGCGCGTCAACGCTGCACGCGTACAAAAGTAGACCCATGTGTGGTTGGCACGCTCACATTTCCCGGGACAGACTGCGTGTCTTCTGGGTTTCTGTGCATAGATGCTCTTTGGATGCCGTCAGATCTTCTTGGTACTTGGAATTTTCTAGCTTAAGTGCTTCCAGCTATACCAGCAACAAAAGAACAAAAGCGTTTGGGTTTTTTTTACACTTCTGCACCTGAGCGCATGGTTACCTGAGCTTCCACGTCCCGCTTGGCCGTGTGAAGACCTGCCAGCAGAGCTTGGGCTGCACTCTTCTCCTGAAGCAGCACATCTCTTTCTTTACTCAGCTGCTCAGCAGCCGCAGCAGTTTTCCCAGAAGCCTCGGAGGCCTAAACCAGGCAGGGATGAGAAGATGATGGGTTGTTTGGCATGTATGTCAAAAACCCAGCAGGCTATTGTGGAAGCTATTCCTAAAACAAGGCATGATTAGAGCTCACTATATCATATCAGGTGCCCTCCAAGTTTTGGAACAGTGAGGCTGATCCCTTTATTCTAAAAAATGGAGACAAAATTATGGACTGATGACTTTTTGAGGCTCATTGTATTTGGTGTCCACCCATAAACATCTCTCTGGTTTTCATGTTGTTTTCACCTCTAAAAGCAGTCTGCTCAGGCAACACCTGTCCTACCCAATCTGAAACTGTGCGTCGACATGCAGTGTTTTTTTATCGATTGAACAAAACGCAGCAGCACAAAACCTGGACCAGCACACCTGTCGGTCACGTTCCAATACTTTTGCTCACAAGAAAAGTGGAAGGGTTTGAACAGAGTTGTTGCTCTTCGGTCTCGTATTTGTCTTTTAATGTCAAACCCATGCACACACGAAAGAAAAGGAAGAAGAAAAAAAATTAAGGAATTGGCCTCACCGTTCCAATACTTCTGGAGAACACGGTATGGATTTTACATCCCTTAAAGTGACTGCCTGCTCAATTATAAAACCATTACTGATTGGGAATGTTGTCATATTTCTTCTAAACACAAATTATAGTGAATACAGAGTATAATAGAACATACAGAGTGAAAGTGTGGCCTTAGAACGGATTCAGTGGCACGACTGAAGATTAAGTCAAATTAGAGTGCACTACTTGGCAGCAACCAGCAGAGGCGCTGTTGCTTCAGGCTGGACTAGTTTGCAACATGAAGAATTACGATGTCCGCCAGTCACTAGTATTGGATCTTATCAGGTGCCCAAAGTAAAAGGAAAGGATCTGAACTGGACTCTTAGGGGAAAAGAAAACACCAGATTGCAGGTTGGATCACGCTATAAGCCCACAGGAGAAGAGGCCGGGTGCTACGTGGGTTTAGTGCGTGGAGGATGAACGTTATGACATGCAGACAGAAAAGGGGAAAGAAGCAAGCATGCGGTGATGCGGTGTCCTTGGCCCAGCGTGGCAGCGGGGACTACTAGCACAAATACCTCGAGCTGCTTAGCAACGGCATGTTTGAGTTGGGACTGGAGCTGTGCCACCTGCCGGGTGGCCTCGTCCTTTGCGGCTGCTAAATTTGCGGCGATGGAGGAGATCTCGTCTTGGGAGCTGGCGGAGGCGCTGAGTTGAGCGATGGCCGCCTCGCACCGCTTCTCCAATGCGGCCTTGTCTGCTCGGAGGGCCTCGACTTCCTCCTCCAGCTTCCTGTGGCCTGCCTGCGACTTCTCCAACTCTCTGCTGAGGTGCGACGTTTCTGCCCGCCATTTTTCTTGACTAGCGTGTAAAGAAGAAAGGTCCTGCTGTAAACAATGCTGACCTGACAGCAGGTCCTCCTTCTCGGCCTCGAGGGCAGCCATCTGTTTGTCCATCTCGTCGAGTTTCAATAGAAGCTCTTGTTTTCCTTCAGACAGGCAGCCACTTTCTTGCTCTTTCTCCTTAAGTTGCGACCTCATAGCGTCCATCTCTGCCATTAAGGAGGCCTTTTGCTCGTTGGCGTTCTTGAGTTGAGAGGAGATGTCTTCATTGTGCTGCTGAAGTGTGGACAAGGTGTTTTGCAGATGCTCCACTTGCTTGGAGAGACCGTCCTTGTCAAAAGTGGCTTTAGTGCGTTCATTACATTCCACCTGCAACTGGTCCTCAAGATGATGCTTGTCCTTGGACAACGACTCAGACTCTTTTTTCAGCTCCTGGATCTCCTGGAGGAGCTTGTCCTTTTCGGTCTGCAGCGACTGCAATCTTTTGTCCGCATCATCCTGCGAAGACTGCAGTTGTCTGCAGTCTTCCGTGAGGCGGTCCACTCGCTGGCAAAGATCTGCAGACCACTTCTCGGAATCTGTTTGCAGCTTGCTGCGCTCTTTGGCCAGATCAGCTTTGATCTTTTCCAGAAGCTCAATATCAGAGGAAGATTTCTTCAGCTCGCTCTGGAGTTCGACCTTTTCCTTTCTCAAGGAGGTCAACTCTGTCTCAGCCAAGTCTTTTTGGCATTTGGTTTCCTGGAGCACATCTTCTAAGTGAGAATTATCTCGGCTGAGCTGAGCATTAGCTTTGGAGCAGCTCTCCAACTGCTCCTTTGCTGTCCGGACGTCGCTTGCTAGCCTATCACGCTCAAGTGAAAGAGCGCTAATATCAGACACAGCCTTTGTGTGCTGCCCTTCTAACTCAACCTTCTCGCCCGCCAGACTATCATAATCCATTTTGTGCTGCTCGAGCGCCGCTTCTAGGGTCAGTTTCTCCTTTCTCAAAGCATGCAGAGCCTCAGAGGTTTCGGAACTCTGCGCGCAAAACGACTGTCTCTCTCGAAGGGACGACGCCAACGCCTCGCTCAGCTTGTCGGCGGACCGAGTCAACTGTTGAGCCGAGACTTGGAGCTTCTCCTTGAGCTCTTCGATTTCTTTGACAAGCTCCTCTTTCTCCTTGCATACTTTTCTTTGGGCGGCGAGAAGGTCCTCCTTTTCCTGCAGGAGGTGAAGCCTTTCGGAATCAGTAACCTGACTGCTGGTCTTGGACTCTTCCAGCATCTGGACTAGGCTGTGTCTAGAAGCTTTGAGGTCTTTGCATTCACGGACAGAACCATCCAAGTCTTTCATGGCGAGACTGAGCTTGTTCTGGAGCTCCTCCTTCGCCGTCTCCAGGTTCTTCCTATCCAGCGTGGCAGCGCTGACTTCAGAGGACAAGGCATCTTTTTCTTTAGTTAAGGTCTCCGTGGCGGCTCGCAGCTGATTATTCTTCATTGTCAGATCTTCTTTCTCCAAGTTCAACGCCTGCAGTTTGGCTTGCAACTCGGCATTCTTAGCGTCAAGAGACTTCTTGGCGTTTCTAGCAGCATCTCGCTCTGAAACCAGTCTGTCAATCTCACACGCAAATTGAGACCGGCTTTCGTTGAGGTCCTCTTCGAGCCTGATTCGTTCTTTACAGACATTTTCGTAGTCTTCAAGCAGCTGCTTCCTGTTAGCTTCAATCTGAAGAGCGTCCTGCTGATGCTTGAGCAACACAACGCTCTTCTCCTCATTCTGTTTCTGGAGCGCTGCGATGTCAGCCTGTTGTGTGCCATTAGCTTGCTTCAGGTTTGTGTTGTCCGTCTGTACTTCCTGAAGACACCTTTTCAACTCCTCCGCCTCGCTGCGCAATGTACTAATTTCCTGATCGGAACACTTGTTGCTGTCGAGTAATTCGTCTTTACTCTCTGCAAGCTCCTCCACGGTCGCAAGCAGCTCCACGTTCCGGACTGAAAGGTCCCGCAACTGAGGCTCCAGAGCGGCGAGCTCGCGCTGCACGTCTGACAATTGTTTCTCCAGTTTGCATTTCTCCGCGTGAACATCCTCGCTTTCCTTACACTTGAGTTCCAGGCCTAGCGTCTGCTCCTCCAGTTTTCTGGACAAGCGTTCAACATCATGCTTGGAGGAGTCAAGGTCAGCAGAAAGACACTGGGGAAAATGAAGTCGAAAAGGAGGGAAATATATGCACACGCTGGAAAAAAATAAGATGAATCCAAAACAAACCAAGCAAATGTGGTTCAATGCGAATAAAAAAGGTTAAGTTGGGAAGTCAGGATTGCACCACAGCTAAACCATCAAGTTAAAAGCATTTTCACTTTCGCTTGTGATTGCAATATGTACAAATTAGACAAAAGAAAGCAGTTACAGCTTACAGGGTGACTAAATAGTGAGTTGCATCTTTTCAGGCATCTCCGCATACTTCCTGCTTCCTTCTCACTGCAGTTAAAGCAGGCCTTCCATCCCGACGCACGTGTTACCACACGCACAAGTAGGGTATCAGAGGGGTTGTGTATGTGTCATGCCGTACTCCGGGAACAAATCATGACACCCACGTGCTTGTTGCTCAACCTCTGTTTTAGATTGTGAGTGCGGTGTGGGGATACAAGTGTGTGGGTTTCGTACAAGGCTTGTTCAGCTCACTCACTTTGGATACAAAACGGGCGTACTCACTTCCTACGGCAGCTACGCCTGTCGTGACCAAGAGAACCGCAGAGTACACCCGGAAGAGCTGCCCGCCATGGCCCGGGCGAGGCGCATTAACATCGGATATGCTTTGTGAACAGTCGCCGTGAGTCCATGGAGGTCGGGCTGGCTGAGTGCAAGGTTTTCCCTGCGTGCAATAATTTGCATCCCAGTTTTCTTATTGCCGGTTTTGCATTCTCTAAGGGTTTGAAAATCTGTGCAGACCACGTGCATGTATCTGGCACTTTCCCCCATTATTGCACATAGCCGGCACATGGAGCACCTGTGTCGGGATGCAAGAACCGCTTTAAGTTTGACTAGTGTTGAATTTACTACATGAAGTAGAATTTACTTTAAAGCCAAAGTGAAAATGTTCTGCTTGAAACACCAGGTTGATGAAGCACGCTAGCAAAGGTGCATTAAAAGCTGTGACCGATTGCGTTATTTCACTAAAATCAGCATATACTGACAATTTAAACTCAGTTCAACTAAAATCTGCAGCTTCACAGTGACAGAAACCTGTCAGTGCAACTGAATTCTCAGATAAGTATTTAGTTGATGACTTGATGATTTAGTGACATAATGATGGTAAATTAATGAAATGTGAAACATTACTTTTGCTTTGTGTGCGTGCTCACCAGAAGCTGCTCCTTGTACGGCCGCAGCTCAGACACCACCTTCTCCAACTCTTGGCTCTTGTCCTTGGATGAGGACAGCGCCTGCTTCAGGCCGTCAACCAGATCCCGCAGCACCTTAACTTCCTTCCCATGGAGCTCTGAGGCCTCGGAGAGAGCTTTCTCCTGAGAGGCCTTCAGCTCCTCAGCTTGGCTTACGTCCTGATGGACAGTCTTCTCCTTGGGAACGAAAAGAAATGGTGTGAATAAGGACACCACATACATTGAGTGCTATGTACTACTAACCAAGGTTGTAATCTTCTCCTGGAGACTTCTGATTTGAGCATCAAGTGTATGTCGTGTTTCTTGCACTTCCTGGTCTTTGCGGGAAAGCGCCTGCTGGTGTTGTTCATTCAACTGGGCCAGCGTATTCCTTTCCTCTGCAAGTTGACCGTGCAACTCCTCCAGCCTCCTGAGCAATGGTGGGGGGGGGAACAACAGTGGTAAGTGATCATTTCAAAGCGGTTACGTTCATTACTGATGCAAAGGTTACAACCTCTCTTTCTGTCGGAGCTCATCGTTCATTTTGGTCAGCTGCACTGAACTATCACCAGATGCCTTCATCATGTCAGAAATGTCATTCTCCAGTTTGCTTTTGTCCCTTGTGAGCTGCTCCAGCTTCTCATCTGCAACCACCAGCTTCCTCTCCAGCCCTGCCGGAGGACGAGCACGCAAGTAAGTTGGTCGCGCATCAAAGTCAATAACACATGGAGGGTGCTCACCATTAAGCTGACTCCGGAGAGACTCAGACTCTGTGCTTAGCGTTGTGCACTGCTCCTCCTTCTTGCTGAGCTTCTCAATGGTTTCTGCCAAGTGAGGGATTGTATATTTTACGCCTTGAAAGAATGTGTAGGACACACACAGACAAGGAGCTAGGAATTCTTTTGGGAGAAATATAACAAAGTACCTTGCATAGTTTTGGAAGATTTAGCCTGCTCCTCTGTACATTCAGACAACTGCTGCTTCTGTGGGCAAAAAAAGACATTTTCCATGTTATGCTTCCCTGCAGAGTACTGCTGACATGCTGGTTAGTAACAAAAAGGTAGCGGTCTCACCAGGCTTCCAAGCTGCTGCTCCACACTACCCTTCTCCTGCTGTGCAGTGGCCAAACTTTGCTGTAGTGAGACGATTTCTTTCTCCTTGACCACCATAAGTGAGTTCAGTTCAACGACCTGCACCACGAGATACCATTCAAACACATCGGTATCACTATTAACACGCAGGGAGGTGGGGAGCAGGAAAGGAACACACCTTGGTACCCTGCGAGTTTCCTTGGTTCTGAGCATCTTCCAGGCGAGTCTTCAGAGTCTCAAGCTCCTGGCTGCTTTGTGCCACGTGGTTCTGAAGGTCCGCCATTACCACTGCCATCTCTTTGGTCTCCCGGTCCTTGTCTTGGGCTTGCTGTGCAAGCTTATCTCCATTCTCCTCAAGCTCCTTCACCCGAAGTTCGGCAGTGTGAAGCTTACCAAGGACGTCCTCCATCTCCACGAGGTGCTGGTTCTCTGCTTTCTCCACACTAGACCGTAGAGCATCCTCCAGGCGCTCCTTGTCGTCAGCCAATGACGACAGCCGCTCTTTTAGTGTCTGCATTTCCTGAGTGCGAGCTGTGGTGTCGGCTTCGTGTTTGGCAAGGGCTTCCTCAAGAGCCAACGTGTGCTCCAGCTTCAGCCTCTCAAGTGCGCTTTTTGTCTCCACGAGCTCCGCCGCCTGAGCGCCCGCACCCTGGCTGAAGGACGACTTGAGCGCCTCCATGGCTTCCTGATGGCAGGCGATGGCCGACTCCAACTTGGCGCGCCACAGCTCGGCGACGTCGCTGTTCTCCTTCTTGGCCTGGCTCAAGCGCATATTGAGCTGCTCGTTGTCACCCGACAGTCTAACGGACGTAGCCTGAAGCTGGGCGACTGTCTCACAGTGGGCCTTCTCTTGAGAGTCCAGCTTCTCCTTGTATGTGGTCAGCTCATCGTGCTGCTTGGCTTCCAGAGACGCCAGCTGATCCCTCAGAGTGCTTATCTCTTCCAGGAGGGGAGAAAGGGCAGCGTTTGAGTCGCCAGACGCCTGTTGGGACCCAACAAGGAGCTGCAGGTCGGCAACCTCCCTGGTTCGAAGTGAGAGATCCCGCTCGAGCTCCATCATATGGGATCGTTCCGACACCGTAGCAACCTTGAAAAGCAAAAAACTTACATTGAAAAAAATGCATCGATGCGTTCCGCGTGGTGAACCAGTGAGCTCTTTGCATGACAAGACATTAAAATGAGCCCTTGTGTCATGAAAACAATGGGAGTGAACTTTTGCAAGCATGTATGGCGCTCTACCAGTGCGTTAAATCCACATTGGCCTTGGGACTAGAGTATCCACTGGGTCAGAATAAAATGCTCCAAGGCACTTTTCGTGTATTTCTTGGCATTAATTCATTTCTGTTGTGCTCGGCACGATTAGTTTATATTACTGTATGAAATATTGTATGTATTTCCTCACATGGTGGCCTCGGCGCTAACCAATGCCACGCCCTAATTAATCAAGGGCTGTGTGTAACCCACATGACTGAAATTTAACGGTGGCATTATCACAAGATATAATACCTGCACAGCGGGCATGGCATCCGTAAAGCTGTGCTTTAAAAATACATCAATAGCGACACAAGCAGTTTATTTAAACCTGAGATGCCTTGTACATCCTGCAGCTCAGTAAATCTCCCTGGCCACTATTCAAGGTAATACGGTATAGTTATGTCATGCATGTTATGCCACAACACCATGCTTGAGTACCGTAGCAAACAAAATTGTGAAAGCAAGCTCTACATGATCTTTTAGCTAAAATGCCACACGGTATTGTGTAAAGTTACAGTGCTTAGGATTTTCTAAATCATCGCCGGTGCTGAAATGAACTGCGAGTGGATTATGTGCTTAAAAAAAACAACATTCCAATCGACACCCTTCATGACAACAAGTACTGCAATACAAAAAGGGGAGCACTGGCGGGTGGCAGGTTGAGGGCTATCAAACAAATAAGCAGGGCACGTGGATGTCGGGAAGGACTGGGAGGAGTAGAGCACGATTAGCCGGGGTGATGGGAGACGTGTCTGTCTGGATAAGCAGTGATAGGATTATTATCTGAGCTGTCAGTCAAGACTGCTTTACTCCAGATGTGCTTATGAAACATTAATCCTCTGTGAAGTCATTTTAAATGGACATCAGTTTCATCGTAAAGCCCAGAAATTCATTTCTGCTTTATAATTGGCCACAAACCTCCAGCTACTGGAACCCCGGATAAAACCCGTGTACACTATCCCTCGCACAAGGCCGCGGAGCTCAATTCGTTACCCTAGTGTCTTCTAACTCCCTTTGGAGCTTCTCAGCTTTGGTCTTTTCAAAGTGCAGGCTCTGTTCAAGCTCCTTAATGTGGGCATGCTCCAGCCTGGTCTGCGTCTGTTAGTAAACAAGGGGGAGAGAAGGAGAACACACCAGTGCCACCATCACATGCCAGCCCAACACAGACAGAGAGGAAGGAGACAGGCCGGACGATGTCAAAGCATGAAAACTGAAGGGTTGGAGGGAGCGCGGTGAGGCAAGGTTGGAAGGGCGGTCCTGAGTGAGCCGAGAAGACGCCCCCGTGCAGAACACTCAGGTTGCTCCGTAAACAAGGAAGATGGGGGGGAAATGCAGTAGGATGGGCATGTAATGCACATGTGCAGGTTGGTTGATGGGGGCAGTACATAACAGCATGCAAACTGACACCTGGTGAAAACATAGCACATTTGACTGTTATGGTACAAAGAATCTTTCACGCCAGTCAGTCAAAGCAGCCGTGACTCGGAGAGAAAGAAGTGTTTGCAGCATTCCGAGACAATTTCAGTGTTGTCAGCCATTACTGCGATTTAATGTCAACTTGATCACGTGTCGGACAGAGAAAAATTGGCATTTTCAAAGAAACACACTGCTTTCTCTCATTGTTGATAAGACCACATTGCATTCTGTAGGTACGGAAACAAGTTGTTGGGCCGCCAGCTGATGGGGTTGCTTGAGCCCGTTATCATGTTAACAATTATTAGAATAAAAAAACATCTACAATATTTCCTCAAATAGTGACCTCTGATTTCATAAACACCAGGACTAAATTAACCCCTCCCACTTTACATTGACTACCACCATGCAGTATTTAAAGAAAATGAAAAAAAAATGTATATTTTTTCAATAGTGCAATAATTAAATATCATAAATGCTTTAATTAAGACCTACAGTATATTAATTTAGTGTCATATATAACTGCCGCTGGCTTAGCGCCACCACTGACATTAACAGCTACGGCTGTGGGTGACCTCCTGATTTAGGAGCTGCATTTGGAGCATCACGACTGGTCAGCATGCAGCATCCCCACCTCTGTTACAACATTGGTTCTGTTGCTGCTGTGTTGTTGTCTTTTCCATTTTCTCATGCACTCCAAATCATTAAAGTTCAAGAAAAGCGTTAAGTTAACAAATTTAAAAAATGACGCCCCGTCCGCTTTGCGGTTTAGCTAAACAATTGTGCTGGCTACAGCATTTACAGTCATTTTAAAACATATTATAAAAACGTGCTTGCTAATCAATGCCTGGTACTCTCTTTGGTTGAGTAAATAAATGTTCCTAGCCACTAGTTGAGGAAATACAAATTTCTGGACTCCAGTTAAAAACGGCAATGTTCATGAAGCTTTTGCCAGGACATTCTTGTCTTGGACATTCGTTTTGAAGTTTGGGGGACAGCTTTTAATTGTGGTTATAAAAGAGGTTATAAAAAACTGCATTCTGCTGTTACTAAGAGACATCATTCTAAAAATGTGATGCCTTTAAAGTGCCCTGGCTTTGGGGAAGTGCTTTATACTGAACACAACTGAAATTTGGGCATGTGACTGGGATCGTGGGAAGGCAAGGGGGCATCTTCAGTGGTTCCATGGTGAGCACTGGACCAACACAAATAAAAAGACGAGGACAAGAGGGAAGAAAAGGTGATAACGTCACATCAATGAACAGGAGGCGGCAAAGAGTACAGCACACCAATTAGAACATGCTCGCCAGCTTGCAGTCAACACAGGATTATTATCACTTTAGCTTTCGATCTGGAGTTTGGTTTGTTGCCGTTCTTGCGAAGCTGCAAGCTCACTCTGAAGGTGTAAACAGTCAGTCAAGTCAAATCAAACTGTTAGTATTGAAAAAGGTAAAAGACGACACCCTGACGCTCTCATTTTAAAGCTCTAGCGTTTGAGATCGGACGCCTACAGAATAATCAAGCTGGTCCCACTGCAAAGTAAACGACACATCCTAGAATCAAATTTAGTTACAGTATTATTACAGCGGAGGTACAGTACTACTAAACAGCTGGAATATTGTAATGCGACTGACATGAGGAAAAGCACAAAGCATATTGAAAAATGTTAATCAGTTTCAATTGAAACATTAATCTGCTAAGTGGCAACTTGATGTTTTCTTTGTCATGTGCTTCTTGTGACACAAATTTACCTCAAGGTCCCCTTTGGTGATGCACGCTTCTTCCACACGGAACTGAAGGTCCTCAACTTTCCTATTTAAAACATAACGTGACCAAGCATTACATTTCAGCAACTCAAAATACACACCCTCTCCCATTAAGTGCTAAAAGTAACATTCCCCACTGCATCGCCATTCGCTCCGGCTTACCTACGCTCCTCCTCTAGCTGGTTCAGCAGATCGACCTTGTCTTTGTCCGCCGCTTCTACCAAGGCACGTAGCTGTCACAGCAGGAACACGGAGCATGTCAACACGGGAAGCGTAAAAGGGTCACAGACGTGATTGAGCAACTTTGCTTAAACGCCGCGTGTTAGTAATGACAATCTACGCGGTTTGTCTTTTGAAAGTGAACGGTAAATTCGCAAAAATTTATAGTTTATGGTTCAGGGCGGCAGCCGTGACCAAGCAAACGTCATTTCCAGAAGTGACATAAGCGGTAGCTTGGCCACTTTGTTTAGCATATTTTTCATCAAAATAGTAGGCATGCCAAAACGTTGTTGCTTCTGGCATCCCAGTGATACTGCAAGTAAATCAGAATCGTGCTCTGTCATCCCCACCACTTCCGCAAAACAAAAAACATGGCACCAGGCTCGTTTGTGTGGACTGAGAAGGAAGTAGAGTTACTTCTAAACGTTGTTGTAGAACACAAAAGGCAACAAGAAGCAAGTAAATGTCAACACACTTGGTCGCAGGCGGTGATGATTGGAAACGCAAAACTCCGGTTATTTGCGTCCATACCCAAAAGTATAACCGGAGTTTTCTCCAAATCCACACTTTGGCCGGAGGCTTTGAAAAACCTTTGTTTTTAGTGCCGTATATCTGCGGGCTCGTGTGGATGATAGGCCAAGTCGTGGAAAACTCTCTTTTTTATGAGTTACCCGCCTACATGTGGACAGGACATAAGTCACGTCTTGTTTACATAATATCTTCTACACATTACTCCACCATAACAAGGCTGCAAAGCATTAAGAATGTTATATAAACATCTTTTCACGCTCATTAAGAAGTCCATTTAAAACAACTGAAGAATAAATGACTAATTTACACTTACCATTCCGTGTTCACAAGAAGGACATACAACATCGTAATCAAAAATACAATAACGAAATGAAACAACAAAAAACACTACGCTAGGATACTGTAACAACCTGTCATTAATGTGTAGTGTTGAGAGTTTTGCGATTTCCGACTAAGTGTGTGTGGGGGGAGGGGGAGCTGCACGTGGGCCGCGCAAGGATGTATTCTTCCGCTTTTACTAGTTCTCAAGCGAGAACTATATTTTTACGGAAGCACATTTGAAACTTGAGGCCCACCTGCAGATATAACAAAATATTAAGGTGCCAGGATGGCCTGGCTCATGATCCTGGTTATATAGTTCATACTAATACGATTTAGGTTAATACAGAAATGTTGTATTGTTATGACCTACAGTAACAGTAGCCAACCTGCTCCTGGTCGTCCCTGAGCAGCGTGATTTCTTGCTCCAGCTCCCCAACATGACTTGTGGCTTTGGCAACCTCGGCTTTCTCCATGTCCCGCTCCACCATTAGCTGCTCTATGTGATGCTGCTTCTCCTTCAGCGCCTCCTGCAAGGCCGTGGTGCCCGAAATCTTGCGATTGTACCTCGACGACGTTTCTGTTAGCTGGAGTCAGAGAGACAACAGAGGGCGGGTCACAACATCCTGAGGAAAAGATGACCGGAACTTTGAAAAGAATCTCACCAGGCCGGTGCGGCTTGGCTTGTTGCTGACAGAGGAGGCCACTGAGCTCATGGTGCTGATGGAGGAGGCACTTGGGCTTCGCTTCAGCCCGGCCGGGGTAGCCACCACTTTACGAACCGTCGTCTTTGCTTTGGCCGGCGTGGTGGAGGGGAAGCCGATGCGCGTGACCTTGTGCACTGGCGCAAACAAGCCATACTTGGGTTGGCACCGGAAATACCTGCCGACGGGCAACCGACCGTTTGAAAGACTTCATGACGTGACGAACAAAGACACTTCAGCGCACAGACTTCAAAGTGCCGGTACCTAGTGCCTGCCACGGCCCCGTCGTTCTTTCCCAAAGGTTCATCCAGCTCTACGCCACACCACTCGCCTTTGGCGAAATCCGTTTCTCCCAGGAAGCGAACCACTCCTGCCTTGGTTCCGCCAACCTGAAAGAACGCAGAACCTTAGCTGACATTCACACTCAAGCCCCCCCTTCAACAGATAAGGAGAGGCCCTGGGGAGTAATCAGCTTTGCTAGAATAAAATCCTAAATGACATAATTCCATCAAAGCGACAGAAACACGTGCCAGCCTTGAACAGATTGAGGTCAAACTGTCGATACGGGAAACTCGTTTTGTACCTTCAACTATCTTAACACAAAGCTCGGAAGTTTAGAAAATGGTTAGGGGCAAGTGACATTAACGCCCTCAGAAAAACAGATTTTTCGTAATTTTTTGGAACCTTTTGATTTGGAAGACACGCCAGCATAAAGTACATGTAATAAAGACAATACTCAAAATGTATAATGGGACAATTGGTCAGTGACTGACTGCCAGCTACTCCCTCCCGTGCCCCTGCAAAGATGTTTTGCTTGATGGCGGTTCAGAGTTAAAATGGGTGTTTTGCAAAGTGCACTGAGCTGTGGGAGAAATTTCAAGTCAAATGTTGCAGCTGAATAACAGCGCCACCATGTGGTGTATTTCTCAGAAAAATCACAGCACAGGCAACAGAGCAGGGGTGCATGTTTTGACACCCCTTTCAGCAGTAGAAGTGTAAGCAACAAACCTTACCAACACACGGTCGCCCATCTTCAGCTCCCTCTCCCCTTTCTTGACTGATCCGCTCTCGGAGAGGTTGGAGATGGATTCGCTGTTTGCACGATCCAGGTTGGAAGATGTTGTAGCGGGAGTGGTCCGAGCTGTGGGTGAGGACTTCTTGGCTGCTGCTGCTGAGGGTAGTGTTGCTTTTGTGGCCGGCGTGTGGGAGGTAACGCTGCCCACCGACGGCGTAGGGGATGCGGCGCGGGACGGTGGTGCAGTCTTGGTTCCGTTGGCCTCACCCTCCGTGCGAGACAGCTTGGACGGACGGGTAAATATCCCACGGAGGGCCTCGCACTGGAAGTAGCGCACACCCGCCACAGAGCCATCATTCTTCCCAATGGGCTCGTCCAGAACAATCCCGGCCCACTGTCCCGGGGCGAACTGTGTCTCTCCCAAAAATTGTATGTGACCCGGTTTGTTCCCATTCACCCAAACTCGCTCCCCAATCTGAAATCCATGGCTGGCACTCTGGGCATCCTCTACGTCGGCAGCAGATTTTTCTGCTAGAGCAGCTTTACTTCCTGTAAATAGATGGCAATAAAAATGCACAATACATCAAAACGAACACATTCCAATTAGGAAGAACACTGCAGAAAAAACAGCGGCTTGAGCAAAATAAAGAAAACGCATCTTTACCCGCTAACAAAACCCCGGCACATATAAATTACATTCTTGCAAATTTGCAACATTTTGTTTGTACTGTGTAGAACTGGACTCATTTTTACTATTCTGGTTATTTTTAGTTAACATGTGAGAAGGCCAAAACATTAGAAACAAAACTCGGTAGGACACAGATCACAACCATTTGGATGTAGTGCAGGCGTACCTGTGCTGGGGTTGGTCTTCGGCGCGCCGGCCCCAGGTGGTCTGGCTATCTTACTGGGCAATTTGATCCCACTGGGCTTGATTGAGCTCATAGTTCTTCCTCTTGTGATCCACTGGAGCCTTGAGGATGATGTCCGTCAAAGGGCGCAGGCTGAGCCCAGACCATGTAAACCACCGTTTTAAAAAGTCCTCGATGGAGAAGTCCCTTGTCCTCAAAAAAAAAAAAAAAATAAAAATAAAAAAAAGAGGGGGGAAAAGGGAGTGGGGAGGCACAAATGGGTAATTAGGAAGAGGAACCCTGTTTAGAGAAGAGAGAAATGTTTTATGCAGATGGCATAGTAATTACCTAGTAGAGTAAATAAAAGCTAGCACAGGCCTCGGGTCATCCGCATCAACTTTGTTTTGCTAGCTCCGTCAATAGAGGCATTCTGTTCCTGTTATGGCAGCAGAGACCATGTCACAGACCTAAAAATACCCCTCAAAAGGCCAGACGACACGCCGGGACAGCAAATACCTTTGCATCTCATCCGCGACCCCACTGAGCAAACACGGAGGCGCACACATTTGATTCCGCCAAATAACAAAAATAAACAAAATCTGCAAGTCTGGCCTGGCAGGGCAGCTAAAAGTGGATTACGGTGGTTGGTGCGACCACCAGCAGCATCGGATAATCCCATTTGTCGGATTAGCGCCCCGCAGAAAAGGGACGGGATGAGTGTCCACTTCAATTCAGCACCCTCTGGGTAGATTCTACACCTTGTGGTGGGTCTGTCACGCCGGGACGGGACAATCCAGACATACCAGATGAAATGATTTCAGCTGCATCACACGTTCACACTGCAGGATGTGATTTTATGTGGTGGTTCAGATTACCAAGCAAAAGTAACTTGTTATTCGAACGCAAAGCGCCTGGAAAATGACATCCATGCGCTGAGGCACAACATCCAGCGCATTGCCGTGTGCTTACGGAAGTAAAGACTGCTGCGGTGTGTGCTCCTGTGATGTGCGATATCATTGATGCCATGTCTGATTCAACACGGAGTAAAATTCAGGCTGGTATCGGCGACACCAAATCAATACTAAATGGAAATTCACCTAATGGGTCTGGTAAATTTTTAAAAGTAGTGTACAGTATTTGAAATCATAGCATAAAAAATACAAGACATCAGTCATTTATTGATTTATATTAAACCGTGAAGTATATTGAGGTAGTGGGCTAATTTACTATACAGCCAAGCTATCCAAAAAAACAAAGGACAAATCATACAGCAGAAGTACCAAAGTATCACTATTTCGATTTCAGAATCGACTTTAGAGCATGAAGAGCTGCTATCGGAAATATCGACATTTCACTAGCGATTGCACATTACTAGCACACTCTCCTTAACACATTTGTGGCAATTTCAAGAATTTTGTGCTACGGGAGACGATATTTTCTCGATCAAACGATTCCGTGTAGACGAGGAAGAAGAAAGATGGCAAGAATTTTGGTACGGAGGTACCCGCGACCCTAATGAGGACAAGCGGTATCAAAAACGAATGAATGAATGAAGAAGACACTACATGTAGTGTAACTATCGCTGATGTCGTGTGCGCCTTTAAGACGCGAGGCCTGGGAAGTGACATGTGTAACGTCAGCTAGCTACTGAAGAGTTAATGTGTGTTAGCATGGTTAGCAGTGTGGAGAGCGCCGGTGACTGGCGTGAGTTGCGGCTGACAGCAGCTCCTGTGTGAATGTTTGCAGTAGTACTCCACTCCACCGGCCACTAGTTGTCAGGAACATTACATTGATGAGACAACAGCCAACCGGGTACCCCGTCAACGCTAACATGAGAGTCTTTGTGATGTGTTCATTTTCCCCAAAGACACACATCAATGTATATAAAATCAAAATAAGCTGAAGGTTGAACCGGTTCCTCCAGCAGACAGAAGACATTCGCGGGCCACTACATTATCCCGAGCCTTCACAGTGAACCGAGACAACTCACTTTTGTTAAAGAAAAACAACAATTTAACAGCATCACACGTGTGCACTCTCACCCAGAAAGCAAGAGTCCATTGTCTCTCACGCACACACACTCCCAAGAAGTTTCTCAGCCAGGAAGAATGAAGCTCGGCCATCGGCAACGACCCAGTTTAACTAGAGTGCTCCAGTTTTCACCCGCCGAGCCATTGACTGTTAGCGACGCGTGCCCTCGGGCTGTCAAGACCGCCAAGAAGAGCAAGGCATCAGTGCTGATAACTGGCTGTAGTGTCACACGAAAGCACCGCAAATTCACCACTAGACCAACTCTCCGTTTGGCAAAAGATGTAAAAGTATATCCCCGACTGGTGAGCGGACGCATTCAGGTGAAATGATCCAATTAAGTCTGTAGAGGTTCCCACCGAAGTAACGTTAATCTTTTAGCCACGACTCCGCTCGCAGCGTCGGCTAATCCAGAACTCTGATTTTGGCTGATGATAAGACTCTAGACACAAACCTCACATCCTCTTGACTTGAATTCTTACTTTTACCTCCTGTGATCAAAATAATCCCGCAGTGCACTGCTAGTCTTGCTATTTGAGGAAACATCTGCTGGGCGGAATATTTGTGTGGGGGCCCGGCAGGAAGGTGGAGAAACAGAGACAAGTACAGTCATTCCTCGCTGCATTGCGGTTCCAACATTGCCCTCACTCTAAAAGAGGTTTTTCAAAAATGAGCACATGATCGCTGTTTTGTGGTTGAATACGGCCTATTAGTGAAAAAAAGATGCACGCTTGCGCAAACTGTACTTATTCTTGGCCTAAATTTCAAGCGTGAAAATAACTAGTTGAACTAAAATACAAATACAAAAGCAGAAGCAGCATTTTAATTGTGAATGTAGTATTCTACACTAGGTGATACAAGCACCAGATGCGATTGCCAATTGCGTTGAAAAACACTTTTGTTAGTTCAGGATCGTGGGTGATCGGCTTTACTGAGAAAGACTCAGACACACAGGTAAGTGGAAACTACAGCGTGTCTTTATTCTACCCCTTACACTGAGTTACAAACAAGCAAAGGTTGGTTATGCACAAAACAGAATCAAAATCTCAGCTCTTACCATGACCCGCGGGGTTGGAGAGCCTACAACCCCGGATAGAGTGTGCACCAACTGGCTGGGCGTCTGTACACGACCCGCAGCAGACTCTAACAGGAAGTGGGCTCCCCTTTCCTTTATACAGGTCTGTCCGAGGAGAGCGAAAGACGGGGGTGGCCAGTCCATGCCCCACGCTTCCAACACACAGAGCTGTTTCCCAAGGTTAACAAAACAAAGGCGCCAGTCTGTACACTGAGTGTGTTTAAAATAATTGCCTGCGATAAGTTGATTGTGAATACAAAGCAAGGTTATAAACAAGCTGCATGATCTTTCCTTCCCACCCGCTGGTCACGCAAGACGGGAATCAAAACATCATCCCATTTCATTCCACTCTTGGTGGTTTGATTTCTATCGTAAAAATTTTCTCAAACATCATAAATCCAAACGTTACATCAACATACCTGTCCTTTCCCATCTCATTAAAATTTTCATAAATCAAAACATCACATCACCATACTTTCCCATTTCACCAATACAGGCATTTGTTGCATACTGCTATTGCATATTTACATTAACTCACAACAGGCACAATAATAACGACAACAAGAGCTACTGTTGGGGCCATAACACACGACAAAGCTAAAACTCAACTCTGAACCCCTACTGTTACTTCCTGTCCCCCTGCTACTAAGGCTCCCTAGGGAACACATTTACTGTGACACACGCGAGTAGAGTTTGGCTTAGTTACTCTTATTATGTCTACTATATTGAGCAATACGAGTGTAAAGCCATTTCAAGCCGCCATTACTATACATTAAGGAGACAATAGCCACCGCAGGAAGTACGCTGTCCAGGAAAAAAAAGGTTCTGTTGGGTAATACAAATGTAAGGGTGACTATAGAGATGTCATTTCACGTCTAGAGGACTATAATGTTTAGAAGTGTAGAAATTTAGAAGATTGAAAACAGTTTTTCTATGCCACAACAACAAAAATAGTCAATTAATATGGAATCATTCCTTGCGGAAATTCTCTTATCGTGGTCAGATCCGGAACCAATTAAACGTGATTAACAAGGGATGACTGTATCTTAATTATACCTCTTTTGCATAGAGATCCAGCAAAATGTATCCAAAACAAGAGAACACCATGACTGTGTGCCAATGGTTTTCTGGACAACTGGGAGAACCTGGAGGTTATTTGCTTTGGACTTACAGACTCTCCCAGTAAATACAGGAGACTGTGCAGGTAATTGAATAGATAATTAACGGTAGACCTATTATGCTTTTTCTCTTTTCTGACCTATAAATGTTGTTACAATGCTGTATTCTTGTTCTATAATGCCAAGGCGTCAGAAAATGAGCTTTGCACAGTTGGAAGCGCGCCCTGAAAGCAGTTTTGGATGGCTCCTCATGCTGTATATACAGCTCCACTGACATCACGCAACCCGGACTTCCTTATACGGGCAACATTGAGCAATGGCTCCCAGGAAATGTTTGTTCAGGTGTGAGGGAAAGCTAATTTTGTTTCGTTTTCCTAAAGAGGCCTGCATCAGAAGCGGTTGGAGTTACTGATTGCCGGCCAGCAAGCAAAAAAAATGCTCAGACGTTAACGGCACTTCACAAAAAACTGTTTTGTGAACATGGGCCAATACAAAGCCGGACTACCCGCCAAACGGTTGCTGAAGTCTGACGTCTTTCCAACGTTACTTGGTCATGTTGAAGAGTCAGAAAGTCAAGCTGTAGGTAAGACTTCATCATGGGACAATTGTGGCATTACAGAGTGCGCAGACAGGGAGCCGAGTTGCTCCACGTCTGGAGCTGCTAATAGCTGTTAACGTTTGGGCAGGAGGCAGGAAACACTGCGGGAAAAGACGCAGATTCTGGAAGATCTAGAAACCTTTCTGTGGGGATATCGTGTGTTGCTGCACTACAGGAGTCCACAGCGCAGTACAAAAGGCCCCAAAGTGAGTCTGATGGATCCCCTTTAAGGGAGGAGCTGAAGGAGATCATTTACTCACAGCTTAACTGACTCATTTGAAGCCAAGTCTACTTTTTCCCCCTTAGGTCCCAAAACTGCTCCTCTTGAAAAAGTTGCAAATCTCCCTTGTAATAATTGGGATTTTTTTTTTAACAGTAATAATAATAATAATAATAATAATAATAATAATAATAATACACAAATGATGCTCAGGTTAAATACAATTAGCCTTCAAAGTGACTATCAAACTGTTAAATGAGTGCGGGGACTTTTAATGACAGCTAACAACAATTAGGATGCGAGAAAGAAAAGATTCATCTTGAATCAAAAGACAAACGAGGCTAATTACTCACATGTTGCTATTCTTAGTAAAGGAACGCAGCCACTGACCAGCCCGGCCGGGAAGTACCCGCAATGTCAGGGGCAGCTCTCCCGCTAACTTTTGGGACAGCAAAGGCCACAGACACCTCCTCTGCTCGCCCCGTGATCACGCTCGGCTTTTTAACGCCAAGAAGCGACACGATAGCCCGGCAAAAGGCGACGACGCGGAGGCCCGTGCAGCCCAGCGGCAGTCGAAAGCCGAGCAGGCGCTACTTTAGCTCGCTAAGCTAGCAGCCAAGTCGACGTTACCCGGACAACTTGTGACTACTCGGCTACTCTACGGCCAAGACGCGTGAAGTTGCTTGTTTTGTACATAAAAGCAACCGAAATGTCAGCATGGCGAGGGAACACCGACCTGTTGACGGGAGCGTAGAACCCACGCCTTCCACCCCCGAAGAAGAGTTTTCCGGCTAAGCGACTCCTTCTCACTCTCGGCAGACACCGGCTCGCGTGAACGAGACTTTCCCCAAACCGTGACGTTCTGTGCGTGGACAAAGATTATATATACGTGGTAAGAGGGAGCACTCCGCGCACACGTTGTCAGACAACAGAAACGCCCCTCCCCGCCCCCCCCAACAACACAAAGCCTTCCGTATGTTATCGTATGTGCGCAAATATCAAATATACATTCATAATGAATTTCGAACGCAGTTTTTTTTATAGAACAGGACACCAAGTTGTTTAATTTAGCTCATCATTCTTTCCATACAAAGATGGTGAATTAGTGTGGTGTACAACTGCAATGCTGCATTATTTTGGCCCTATGCAGCTAAATGTCAAAATATCACAATTTATTGTTATATTTTATTATAGCCACAATAATAAACTGTTAAATTAACCTTTACCAATTTTGTGGCATCCAGTTTGAATCCATATTGACTGCTGAAAGCATAAGGTGAAATTTAAATAGCAACACTAAACAAAAAGCTCTACTAATATTTGTTACCTCATGACCAGAAATGTCCCACTGAACTGCCAATTGAAGTGCCACTTACCTAAAATGGCAACGCTGCACAGAGACACGTTGCTCAATGCAAAAAAAATGTCCTTTAAAAACTGTTTTTATTTCCAGATTTACAGTATCCGATTATCAATACTGGTAACCTCAAATGGAAACGCCACACAAAAAATATCCCAGCGAAAACTACCAAAAATCCATCCCTTTAAGGGATACCAAAAGCAACACGATGACAAAAAATGACCCAAAAAACATCAATTTTCAATACATATTCCCAAAAATGGCTAAGCTCCACAAAAAGTGACACATTTGCTCCTCTCAGCCAAAAATCTCCCATTAAATACGCACTTTTTTTTTACTTCCACCTTAATGAGTTTTTATTTTTTTATTTTATTTTATTTTTTTATTAAGAGTCTCCCCGGACTAGAACGAGAGATAAAATAATAAAACACACTGGTGCAAATCAGACATGTTTACTGTAGTAAGTAGTGGACCAAAAATAAAACTCATACATGTCACTAAATGAGCATTTTTACAAATAAAAATACAATAAAAAATGTTAGCCGTGGTTCAATGTCCCTTCCTGCCTCATAGACACCGTACAAAAAGATAGTTAAAATAAGATGCACGAGGTGCCCGAGTACGTTTCATTACGATTTTTTCTTAGCCAAACTTCGAGGGGAGCTCTTGAGCAAGTCTCTGATACGGAGGTACGTGCCCGTGGCTTCGGCCACCTCCGTGTATTCCGGAGTGTCCTCGAAAGGTACGATGCCCTCTGCGAACCTGCTTCGATGAGGAACGGCTGACACCTTGTTGGCCGCTGGCTTGGGGGAGGCTCCGTTTACATCCTGGGAGACTGCTGGTTCGGGGCTCTGGGGGCTGTCGTCCTGGAGTTGGCTGGGACCGGGACTTTGGGGGCTGTCATCCCGTGACTTGACGGGACCGGGACTTTGGGGGCTTTCATCCCGTGACTTGACGGCACCGGGACTAGCTTGAATTTTGTCCGTAGTGAGACAATCTTGGGGTTTGATTGCATCGGGGGTTTGGGAGCTGTCATTTTGATCTTCAACTGGGGTCTGAGGCTCAACCTTCCCGAGCGACCTTTTGTCCATCCCTTCTTCAACCTCCTCCATTTCGGAGTCTGCCCATGCCGGGGTGGACACGCTCGGGGAACTACCCGGTGCGGGTGTTTCCGAGTCACTGTTGGTGGTGGTGTCGGCGTTTTGGAGCGCCGCCCAGATCAGTCTTTGCTGCTCCTCCAGCTCCTCCAGTGTGAGGTCGTCCTCCTGTCCCTCCGTCGCCTCATCCACCACTACCCAGTTAGGTCCTTGCGTCGTCCGGGGGGAGCCGTTGGTGGGCGTGGCCGGCGGGGTGCTTTTCGGGGGAGGCGGGGGTGTGGGTGTAGCTGGCGGGGTGCCGTGGGGTAGAGGAGGGGGTGAGCTAAAGCATGGCGAGCCAGGCGGCAGTGGGGGTTGGAAATGGAAGTCGCCCTGGCGGTTAGTGTTGTAAGGCGTTCCAGGATCTGGGGGCCAAACAAGAAATGAGCAGGAGAAAAAAAAAATCAAACAAAGCATCAACTGAGAGGTAAAGGAATGTGTACCTGATTCAATATCCATATCAGAGCTCCCGTCAGGGCTGGATCTTGGCCTCTTCCTGTGCTGTTGGGAGGGGTCGGACTCGTGATGCCTCTTGTTCCTAGGCCCGTCGGGCTGTTGGGACAAAAAAAGTAGATTCCCCCCCACCCAAAATGACATCCTTTTCGTTCCCTACTTTGCAAAAAGTGACTTTTTAATGATATTCTAACAGTAATGTGTGTCCCTAGAGCCTGTTTATGAGCACCTGCTTCACTTTTGAAAGGAGAGGCGTGGGCAAGCCCGAACCCAGCAGTTAGAAACTTTAAAGGTGCAATAATAATTTGTACATAAAACACTACATCACATTACATGAATATAAGTTGGGAAATACGGGCCATTATTCTATTAAAAAATATTATAGTTAGAAAGCCCCCTATTTGTGCATGTTTATGTTGTTTCTCCCACACCGCACATATAGACCACTATACTGTATAGTGCCTTTTTCTTTCACCTCACATTTGGTCCCAAATGCTGATACACTTCCCTGAAAACCAAACTCCAGGCTTGTACTGGTAGATGTTGGGTCTGTATTCGTTTTGTGCATTTTCATTTGACGATGTTCCAGTCTTCAGTTTTACACAATACATCTTAAATAAGACAAATGAGATTGCTATAATGTACGTATGTTTTACTGATGTGTTGAATTGCACGTTAGGATTTACATCCGTTCTCGTCTTCAGTCGTGGTCAACAACAAGAGGATGCGCTCGTGTTGTTAAAGGGGCACACTGTCAACCGGTTGCTAGTCTTGCGATACCCGGTGCGTGTTGATGGATCAACCTCAAGATTTACGGCTGGCTCTTATCGATCCGCTACCGACGCAGCCGTATCTCAGTGAATAGGCTAATAGGCCAGCATGATGTTGCTGGTAAAATGTTAAGTGTGATGTTAGCACTGTCGCTATCACAGCCAAGTTAGTGTTGCTAACGCTCTAAAAGCACTTTGAACCTGTTAATTCCAGCATCAATGCTGGATGTTGGACAACACACTGTATAGAAAAAATGAATATAACGTGGGTATAATATCAGTACGATAAACAAATATGAAGGTGTGGCCTGAAGGGGGGGTGGGGGTGTGCGGTGTACATACCGAAGCAAAGTTGCTGGACAAGTAGGCCGCATAGTTGTGCTTCAGGTGGTTGCTCTGCATTGGAACGGAGCTGTAGTGCATGAACTCCTGCCCGTGCAAAATGACAAACGTCACAATCACAGATTCCCGGGTGGTTTCGCCGGATTAAAAAGACCAAAATAAACTAACAAATCAGTTACACAATTAACTCAAATGATCTTCATTTTGCCGGCCTCCATGTGCATGCGTGTCTCTCTTCCTCGTCTCCCGCCTCCAAACGGTTCACTCTGTGCATCGATTTCCGCACCTTGGTGCGTTTGTTCCGTAGAACGGCGGCGGCATGAACGGCGTGACCCCTTTTGCAGGTCATACAGTCTTGGTGGGTGGAGGCGGGGCCGCTAGCATACACACAGAGTGCAGAAGAGTGGCTTGATCTACTATGTACTGTATGCCTCTATTCTTTTATATCTAAAACCAACGGGTCAAGACAGACAGCCGCCCCATGCAGCCTGGGGTCTGTCCAAGGTTTCTTCCCCAGAGGGAGTTTTTCCTTGCCTCAGACGCTGAGTGCTTGATCATATGGGGTTTCAGTTGGCTCTCTGTGACCTTTATGTGTAAAGGGCCATGAGAAGATTTGGTGCTAAAAAAATACATTTGAATTGTATCCTCGGGAGGAGCAATGCAAAGTAATAACATTGTAATACATTGTCACATATTTTTCTTATATTGTTTTCCTCGTACATAGAAGTTATGATAAAATCTCATCCATCTACTAAACTGCATAATATTAATGCCGATAATAGTATTGGCAATTCATTCATTTTTCATTTGGCGTGGTTTTTCAAAATGCGAGCAACAAAAACTGACGCATGAAAGGTAACGTGTTACTCCGGTGTCGACTTACGTCTTTCGTTTTGTGTGGCGCCGGCACATTGAAGCCTGGAAAGTCTACCAGTTTAGAAACATCATAGGAGAGGTTTTGTGTTGCGGCGTTGCTGACGTTTGACGCTAAAGCAGCAGGAGAAGAAAACAACAACATGATGATGGATTCATCGGGAAACCTTGCAGAAAGACGCATAAATGCAAAGTACCGTTTCCATCATACAGCGTTAAACCGGACTTCTCCATTTCCGCCTCTTTGAGCCAACCGGGCGGGTATCCCAGCTGCCTCATGCGATAGATGAGAGGAGGGAGAGTGTTTGAGTCGATTCCCAGCGCCCCCAAAAGCTCCTCGCTGCGCAAAAGACAAAGCAAAAGCCGCCGGAAGCGAACATACAGGGACGTGTGTTGTACCGTACGTACAAAAAACCATCAAGGCAACACCTCACCTCAAGCTTCCAGGCTTGTACTTGGAGAATCGCTCGTCCACCTCATCAGCGTGGTAGCGCTGGTTACTCTGCAGGGACTGGTTGTTGTTCTGGAACTCCTTTCTTCTCTCATTAATGGCAGCCATGTCTCTGGGCTTGGGGGAATCATCCCAAACGCGGGGTCAGAAAACATTGGCATTAACAGCTGCGGCTGTAGGCAACGTCTTGACGTAGTTTATCTAAATTAACTCCACAAGATGGCATGACTGGTCAGCTTCCAGCAGCTTTATTTACTTTATTTAAGTCGGGATACAGTCGTCCCTTGCTGCATGGTGGCTCAAATATTGCTCCCCACACTATCATTTTTTAACAAATAATAAATGATGTTTCATGGGTGATTATGTCCTATTATTAGTAAACAAAATACCAAAGTACAAGTTTTATGTAGTATTCATTAACCATTGGTGAGACATCAACGATGACAGAGTGAAAATAAGTACTCCTCCTACTCCATGGGGAAGTGGTAAGTTTCCCTTTCTAAAAATTCTATAATTAACAAAATTGGAGGCTAACTAGTTAGCTTGAACTTGAAATAGACATAGAGAGAAAGGTAGATAGATGGCTAGAACTTGTGATTTATCTATCCCTGGATTAATAGGTAAATAGAGGGCAAAAGATAGAGAAAAATAGAGAGAAAGATAAAGAGCGAAAGAGAGCTTTCTTTCTCTAGATAAAGACAGAAGGATAGATGATCGCAAGAGCTCTATCGCTAGATACTTCATTAATCTCCAAGAGAAATTTACGTTTTAGCATTTTCAGGGAATAAAACAATTAAGACAAGACAGGAGAGAAAGGAAAAGAAAAATAAGAAAATAGAATAAGAATAATAGTGCAATAAGTAAAAAATAGTATTATTAATAAACAATAATACATAATAAAACATATTTAGGTTAAAAGTCCAGTATGTATTTTTATTGCTCCCGCTCTGTTGCATTGAAAAGCCCCATGACATGGGGGAGGAATGATCGTCTCAGTCTTTCAGTGGAGCAGGACAGTAATAGTAATCTACCACTGAAAATGCTCTTCGGTTGGGATGTTAGAATGTGGTGTAAACAAAGAATAACAGGAGTGTAAAAGTCACTGTAGGGGTGCTATTTCTTGTCTAGAGGGCTCCAATAATGGTGAAAACATTTAGAAAGTCATAAACAGGCTTTCTATGAAACCATGAAAATATTCAAATGATTATATTGAATCCTACTTCACGGAAATTCCCTTACCGCGGTGGGGTCTGGAACCAATTAACAGCGATAAACGAGGGACGACTGCACTATTCTTGGCGCACGACTCATGTGTTACAGTGTTTACGATGAACTCCTCAGCGGTTTTCCACCCTGCCGCCTTTGCAACATTGGTTCTGTTGCTGCCGCGTTGTGCAATACACTTGTTAAGAAATCACTGTGTGGTCAAACTGAACTGCAGTACGTTTTTCTTTCACTTTCTCATGCAACCTCAATCATTATCATCACTGTAAGCGCAGTTCTAGACTAGTGCTGACCGCATCAATCCAAACCGTAAAGGCAGAAGTGTAGCCAATGTGTTTGTTTACTCACCTTAGGGCAGTCTCTCATTTGATGACTGCTTGAACCACAATTAAAACACATAGATTTGGGCCTGCAGTGAGGGACACATTAGTGATGGGACATCAATTAATCAATCGAGGGGTTAAAAGGTGTATTCAAGTGAGGACATTTTGTTAAAAGCGCACCTTTTATCTTTCATTTCTATCTCCTGTCCATCTGTGCCGATGACTTGGTTGAAAATCTGCTGGTAGCTTTGCGCCACTTAAGGAATTTACGTCGCTTTTTCTTTTTATATTTGTCAACACCAAACAAAACGACGATCCCAGATCCCCCAGTTTCTGACCCTAAAGATACGCTGGCACCTCCCATCCGCCCGTCAGCTGAGGGTTTTCATTCTGCAGCGGCTGTCCAAGTTTGTCCACGCTGAAGGTGGTGAAGTACAGGACGTTTCCAACCACCTGCGGCGGGAAAAACGGATTATTCACACCGACCACGTCGATCATGGGCAAGAAACGCAGGGGAACCTCGAACGCTGGTCAGTTTAAAAGTGCTTGTTAGCTTTAATGCTAAGGAGCTGCGTTTGTCCCCAAGAAGCCCCATTGTGCACTCTGTAACCCACAACGTAATACAGTGGATGCCATATTACAGTGGTTCTCAACTGGTGGGTCTCGGAGCCACTATGGGTGCGTTGCTAACAGCGAGTCAAAATGACATGAAAATATGGAATATAAAACCACTGCTTGACATGTCTCCCTTTTTTGAATGTAAAACTAAGCAATACTCTAGTCATCTTCCTGTATAATGTGTACTCATTGCACAGTATTCAGTGAAATGTGTGATTTTGTAGCCTTATTTAGAGCAGTTTTCACATTTAATATACATTATTTGTATGCATGACAAAAAACGCCATCATAAATTCCTCTAAAATGCCCTCTGGACATGTAATTATGTGTATTAATGTTTTTAAAAACAATAGATTTGCTTGGCTTGACCTAATTAACAGCATAAATACAAATATTTTGCAATGACCTAAATAAATGTGAAAAAAAGACCTAAAAGTGTAAAAATGTATTCAATTTAAAAAAAAAAAAAAGCCCAATGGAGCATGTGGGTCACAGGTAGCGACCAGTTGAGAACACGCGGCATATTTTAATCGCGTACAACAATGTGTGGTCTAAATGGAATGACCTGACCGTACGGGACAACTCGTGCGCGTGAACTCACTTTAAAGGCTTCCGTTGTTGTTCTTACACGAGTGCTGGATGCCTTCTGCGGGTCTTCGTCCATTGCAAAAGAAGAAGGCTTCACAGGGGACAGGGGATGCTCCTTCAGGTGCCATCATTCATTATGATACAACATTACATCTGCAGGCGTATACCTGAGGCTTCAAGTAGGGGGAGGAGGAATGACTCTTTGCGTTGCCAGCTTTCTGTTGCCGCAGTATGACAGCGCAGACGCTATCTTCGATTTCTTGCCGGCATTGCCTGAGAAGGAAACAATCATTTATGTGCTAGAAAGACCAAATCCAAGAGGAACAATATTAAGGTCTATTAAAAACATATCCTGTATTATTACCAATGATCTTGTGAGTAACTCTCAAAGCTGCTTTGCAACGGAAATTAACTCAAGCCTGCTTTGTTTTGGTTTTTGGATGTTTATACGTGTTCAAGTCATGGTTTACACACATACACGGAATTTGTGCAAAGGGTAAATCAAAAATAGTGACGTCACTGTCAAAGTGATATGGCACCACCACTATCTACAATGAATCCAAAAGAGACTGTAAAAGTTAATCCACACAAGTCAAATTAAGTTATCAATATTTTAGAATAATTCATTAAGTTACATCCCAGTGATTATTTCCCAGATAAAACGAGATAACGCCAGGCTGCCTTCACAAACACAATATAAAAATGAGCCTACTCAGCCAGTTTTTTGAACGCCATAAATCCGGTCTCTATTTCTTTGTTTTTTCTCCTGTAACACTAAATAAAGGTTAAGTCATTACCTGTGGCATCTCCAGCTCTTTGGAGCTTCTCTTCCTGCTTGAATACGCCAACGTAACACACACTCAGTTATGTTTGTTGCAAAGTTTAGCTACTGACATTAGCTTTCATTGACTGTATCATAACAAGGACGCAAACTGTTGATCGTGCAAGCGCCACAGTACGACAGAGTATCAGGGCCACAATAAAAAAAAATTTGCTGAGATTAAAAGTCGTAATTTTACCAAAAAAAAAGTCTTAATACGATTGACTGGCGACCAGTCCAGGGTGTACCCCACCTCTCGCCCAAAGTCTGCTGGGATAGGCTCCAGCATTCCCGCGACCCTAATGAGGATAAGCGGTATAGAAAATGAATGAATGAATGAAAAAAGTTTTAATACTACCTTTGACCCAGGCCAAAGGTCACACAAAAGTTGTATTACGAGATTAAAACGTATAATTTGAAAAGAAACAAAAACTCTTGATATAAAGCGTCATAGGTGTCAGATGGAAAATGGAGCTTTTATTTTGAACGCGACAGCAAAACAGAGCAGTTGGGCACAAACAGGTTAGCATGGGTTAGCATCATTTCACCAGTACTCTCACATACCCCGCCCGCCTCCACGGAAGACCGCCGTTTCATAGCCGTCACAGGCAATGCCTGTAAAGTCAAATTGCGACTTTTATTCTTGTAAAGTTACGCCTTTTCTCGTAAATGTACGACAGCATGTGGTCAATTTACAGCTTTATTCTCTAAATCTCAGATTTTAATACTCCGTCGTAAGAGGCATAGCCCGGGACAGCTATAAAACAGGGGACTTGTGTGACCTTTGGCCTGGGTCAAAGGTAAAACTGCAACTTTTAGCCCCACACAATTACAACATATAATCACAAAATATCTTTTTTTAACATTAAGAGTCATGAGTGACAGGAATGATAGTTTTTCTGCAGTTTAATTCATAAATGTGACCATTTGTTTGTACAATATGTTCCTTTAAACCACCGCTGGTCACATGTGCAGGCAGACGGTGGTGTTTTTATAGTTCATGGATTCCAAAAATGCTATTTGGAGTTGCATAAATACCCTTTAACAGACATCAGAACTTACTTGGATATGAAATTGTTGGAATAAATGATTTGAACCACCGGCCCGTCGATGTTGACATCTTCGACCGTAATGCCGCTGTAAAGACGCACACAAAACATTTGCCGCAACAGCATTCCAGGATTAGTTATCCATCGACACAGGAGTCCACAGACTAGTTAAGAACGGAAAGCGAAAGTTATCACCTGGGTCGTGTCAGGAGGTTCAACTTTCTTCTCAAAGCTTTATGTGACCTGCCAGTTAAGGATATTCTTTTAATGTCAAAATTACCGGCCGACTCCGCGCCTAAACTGTATTAGCTACCGGGTGAGGTCAAAATGGTAAAGTATGGCATTCACATGATTAAAAAAAAAGATAATAGTTACGGGAGTCCTTGGCTGTCTAAAAGGTGCCCCCCCCCCCACCGGAACTACTTAAAAGACTAGCCTCGACCTAAGGGGAAGCTTTGCTAGCTGTTAGCATCAGCAATGCTAGCATGAAGGATATTCTCCTCCGTTAGCTTCTCAATGTAGTCATCGCATTCTCCCAACCGGCCTCGCAACGACGACACCTCTTCGTGGTTCTCCGCGTCATCTGGGAAGCGAATGTGGGTGGGCCCCGGTGGCCTGGGGTCATCTAATTGCTGGAAGAGTTCCACATCTCCGAAATCAACGTCAGCCATTTTTTTAAAACCCGATCGATGACTCTGGCTGCGGGAAAGAGAGCGACTGGCATTCATTGGTTATTTATGTCACATGATCTGTCATAATGGTCGAGACTTTCAGCACTAGTGTTTGTAGCCCACTGTTGTGTTTTATAGGCTCCAACATTACCTGCTACCATCAGAAAATGAGTGTACCACCAGTCTATATATGTTGTTGTTTTCTCATATGTATGTAAAAATGTCGTAATAAACACTGTATCGCCAAACAACTATTTTCGTGAGTGACGTCACCCTTAAACGTGTTTGTCGTCGAGCCTGCAAGACAAAGTTCAGGGTACAACAGCTTTAAAATGTTTTGTTTACTGGTTGGTGCTAGCTAGCTTGTTTGGTGTGCTACATTTTCCTTCACTAAAATTTGCCAGAGAATGTCCCACCTTGTCCATTTGTCACTTCCCCAGTGGGATGGAGGCTTGAGGAAGATTCGTTATATTTACTTGGTGAATAATTCGTCTTTCACTCTCACAGAGTGTCCACAACATGTGGTAAGTGGAGTCTTCCAGAACAAGATGCATTCATGCAGCTATTTCCAGCCTCATCAAGGCTGTGTTGGATGAATACATGTGGTACTTTATATCTTCCTACATGAGTAACCTTGCAGTTGAACGCTGTGTTTATCCCACTGGACTACTGGCTTTTAATATTTGTTTTTTACATGTGTCCACCGGATAGCGCAACTTTTTCCCATTCAAAGCATGCAGCAAAATGTCCCACCTTTTACCTTATAAGGGTTCCTTGCTACTAAAATAATCTCCAAAGTATCTCTTGATTTGGTGTACATGGAAAAACATAAATAAAGCAAAGTATGGGCATTGTCACTTTAGCTGCTTTTCCATTAAAAAACAATGTTGAATTAGCTCATGACGCTGAAACAACGTTGATAAATTGTTGAATGTCCAAATGAATTCATGATGGATGTTATTAGATACCACACCAAGTTGCTTTGGTGAAGCTAAGGTGGTGTTTTGCTTCATGTGGCCCTGAAAAGTTAATAGAGGGTTAATAGAGTGTTAATAAAGGGTTATTAAAGGGGTAATAGAGCATTAATAAAGCTTGGTATTTCAGGGAGCGGCGGTGGTTCCTCTCTTTTTGGCAGCCGATCTCCTCTCCAACACCAGCGTCCGGCCTGAGAACCATCCCAGGTGTCACGCCAAATACGCCAGGAAGGGACTCGCCACCAAAATCCATTTTTCCTCAGGTAACAACAACACAGTGAAAGCGAGTCAGTCCCAGCTTAACCGCCTCGCGTTGCGTCGTAGCCTTCAGGTTCCGTGGCTTGAAGGTCCCCACGTCCAACAGCAGCCTTTGGTTCTACAGCATCCACGGGCTTTTTCGAGTGGCTTTTGAAATGTACGCCAAGCAGGAGCAGCTCGCAGTGTTGGAGAACTTCCAGGTAGGACTGAACGTTCCCACACGGTCACAGAAACACCAGTGCTGTGTAACCCCTTAAAAAGCACAGAAGGTGATGAAAAAGCGACAATAATCATGTTCTACTTAGAAATACAAAAGATGTGAACTGGAGCTTCAGAACCGTCCAGTCAAAAACATGAACATTTAAGTTCATTATAATTAAAATACAAGTCATTTATTATATGTTTACATTGCAATTTTCATTGTAGTTTGTTATTGTAACAAGATAGTTTTTTCAGTCATTTTAAAGGAAAAATAACCTTATTTTAGTCACAAAAAGGGGAAAAAAGTCAGAATAAAGTCAGAAAAATGTAAAAATCTGCAGTAATTTTATAGGAATAAAGTCAAAATATTCAAAAGAAAAAAAGGTGTAATATAACAAAAAGTCATAATTTTACAGGAACAACCTTGTAGTAATATGAAAAATAACAAAAAATAACCTCATTTTAGTCATATAAAGGGAAAAAAATCATAGAAAAATGGAAAGGTCAGCAGAATTTTAATGTAATGAGAAAAAGTCATGATTTTTAAGGGGAAAAAACTAATTTTAGTCACAGAAAGGGAAAAAGTATTTTGAAAAAACGTCAGAAAAAAATGTAATCAGCAGTAATTTTACAAGAATTAAGTCAAAATATTTTATCAATAGAAAAAAGGTGTAATGTGATGTCAAAGTCGTAATTTTATGAGAATAATGCTGTAGTATTATGAGGAAAAAAAAACTCAAGTCACAAAAAGGAAAAAAAGTTGGAAAAGTCATCAGTAATTTTACAAAAATGAAGTCAAAATAATAAAATGAAAAACTGTACTTTAACGAGAAAAATACACATTATCAGTAAAAACGACCTAATTTTAATCACAAAAAAATAAAAAGAAAGAAAATCAGAAAAAATTTAGAGATCGGCAGTAATTTTACAAGAATGAAGTCAAAAAGTTATTTTACCAGAATAAGTTCACAAGTACTATGACGAAAAATCTCAATTTAGTCTAAAAAAGGGGACAAAATTCAGAAAAAAAGGAATAAAGTCAGAATAGTAAAATGAAAAAAGGTGTAATGTAATGAGAAAAATAACGTAGTATTCTGAGGAAAAATGACCTCATTTTCGTCACAAAAAAAGAAAAACATGTAAAAATCAGCAGGAATTTTACAGGATAAAGTCAAAATATTAAAAAGAAAAAAGGTGTACTACAACGGTAAAAAGTCGTAATTTTTACGGGAACTGCTTTGTAGCATTATGAGAAAAAATAGCCTCATTTTAGTCACCAAAAAGGATAAGAAATTTGAAAAAAGAATAGAGTCCAAATATTGAATAAAAGGTGTAATGTAATGAGAAAGATAACATAGTATTACAAGGAAATACGTCATTTTCGTTGCATAAAAGGGAAAACATTAAAAAGTTGTAATATAATGAAAAGCCAACAAAACATTGAATAATGTCATTTTTGGAACATTAGGTTGTGGGAAAAGTTTCAATGTTAGAAGGATTGGGAGTAAAAGCACTATTATATTTTTTTGTAAAATGAGGTTGTCATTGCTATGACTGAAATTCTCAACCCCACATGAGAAACTGGACAAAGGAATGATTTCTGCAAATGTTTGATGAGATGTTTAACTATACACGTATAAGCAAATATGAAAGCCCAAACACGGGAGGTTCTGGGATTCTCTTGCTGATAATAACAGCAGATAAAAATGCTCCTGCAGGACGTTTGGAAGTCTCAGCTCGACGACGGGCCGCTGAAGATGAGCTACAGCCTCAGCGAGCGGCTGGACGCCGGATCCTCAGACGTCCGTAGCGATGCCGAGATCAGGATGGACGGCCCGCAGCTGGACCAGGAGCCGGAGGCCACGACGAGAGCAAACATCACATCGGAACACGATCACTGCTACTTCTCACCGCCGCTCCTGTCAACCCTGCGGAGCAAACTGCGGGGCTTGGATGAGAAACTTTCCTCGGAGGCCGAGAGCTTCACGGAGCAGCAGCTGGAGACCCTTCTGCTCTTTTTGCGTCACGCGGAGCGATGCCTCCGCGGCACGTTGCAGGAACAAGACGTGGCCCAAGCCGTGCTGGCGCTGCTCGGGTCCAAAGAACGGGGCTGCGCGTATTCCAGCCCCCTGCTCAACGAGCTGGCCCGCTGGCTCGGCCGCCAGTTCAGCTCGGCCAACGACAGCGTGAGCCGCGGCGTGGAGGGCTTCAAAGTGCGGCACATCGACAGGATCGGCGAGCTGCCGCCCGCAGAGGAAGTGGCGGCCGAGCTTTTCCCCGAGGCCATGCGGACGCTGCTGCTCCACTGGATGGGCCTGAGCGAGGAGGCGGACGCCGCCAAGCGACGCAGCGAGTATCCCATCCTGCTTCTCATCCTGGAGTTCGCCAACCACAACCTCATCACCGGCGTGGCGCACGTCCTCTACTCCACTCTCATCTGCAAGTAAACGTCTTTCTCGCAGGCGCTAAAGGCAGCCCGTTTCCGCCACGGAGAGAAAAAAAATCCCAGCGGTAAACCCATGAGATATAACGTCACAATTATCAGGCAGGAAGTCAAAATACGTGGCAAACGTTAATTATGACGCAGTCAGAAGATAAAAATTTGTGGGGTATTTGTGAGATAAGAAGTCGTTACCATGAGACAAATTGAATTATGAAATAGTCAAGAGAAATTATGTGACAAGTCATAGTTGTGAGACAGGTCTAAATTCTGAAATCTAATTTGAGATAAAGATTAAAAAGTCAAAATGATGGGATAATAATTGATAGTCAAAAGCATGAGGTAAGTCGTAATTGATAATAAAAAGTCGCACTTGTGAGCTAAAAAGCAATTTTGAGTCATAGTCTTGATTACGACCGGAAAAGTCCTCGTGAGATTGAGATTAGTGATAAAAAAAAAATAAAAGGTCAAAATTATGGGATGAGATAAAAAATTCAGAATTAAGAATAATAATGACACAAGTCAATTATGAGACAAGAAAGTCTCAGTAGACAGGTCTAAATTATGACATGAAATTTGAGTTACATCAATTATGGGTTATTCATAAGATGAAAAGTCAAAATGATGGGATAATAATTGATAGTCAAAAGCATGAGGTAAGTCGTAATTGATAAAAAGTCGCACTTACGAGCTAAAAAGCAATTTAGAGTCAGTCTTAATTATGACCGGAAAAGTCCTCATGAGATTGAGATTAGTGATAAAAAATTATTACAAAATTAGATTGTCAAAATGCATGATAAGGTCATGAATGGGAAGTCCTAATTATCAGATACAAAGTCATACCTAAGATAAAAAGTTGAAATTACAAGCTAAAAGGTCCTCGTCGTGAGCAAAAGTCCCAATTGTGATAAAAAAGTCATAATTATGTGTGACCAGTCAATTATGACAATACACAAAAATACAGAATCAAAAGTCATAATTACGAAACAAGAAAGTCATAGTCGTAAAAACAGGTCAAAATTATTCAACAAAATTTGAGATAAGTCAATTATAACATGTCAAAATTATGGGAAAATTGAGATAAAAACCCAATTATGAGGTCATTTATGCGGTATTCATAAGATAAAAAGTCAAAATGATGGGATAGTCATAATTTTAAGACAAGTCAATTATGAGATAGTCAAGATAAATTATGAGGTATTCACAAGATAAAAAGTCAATTATGAGATAGTCATAAAATAAACATATAGGATATTAGGATAGATAAGTCATACTTATGAGACAAGTTAAAATTATGATAATTATGAAAGTCATAAGATAAAAGGACAGGATACAAAGTAAATTATTATAGGGAAGTCTTAATGAGATAAAATGTGCAAAACAATTAGAATTAGTCATAATTATGAGATCAAAGTACATGATCAAAAGTCACGCTAGGAAATTCAGCGATAAAGTCAGAAGCGATAAGAGGTTGAAACGAGCTAATAGTCATAATTATGAAAATACTGTATGAGGTTTTTGGTTTTGTAGTACTCTTAGCAAAAGAAATGAAAACAACCGAGTGTGTGTTAAAAAAAACAACACTGTATTCAAAGAAAGACGTAGCATCACGTTTCAGGTGATGCATGATGGGGCACGGGAACACGGATAGACGCTGGGATGAGCTCAGCTTCTTATGTACACACACACACACGTTGCTCTAGGAATAAATTATCCATGCAAGATGAAAAAGGCCATCAGCGCGAGCTGCTGGAAGTCCCACCGAGTGTTCGTCCGTATCGGGGCGCCACGCTACATGGGATCCATTCCGCGGGAAAACGCGGAGGAGAAGCCCAGGCCCATTCCTCGTTGGGTGTGCGTCTGGGATCGAGCCATCTCGTACTGGACGTCAAGGTTCCGGAACATCTCCTCTTGCTTCTGGAGAGTCCTGAGACCTTCGTCGTTGAGCGGTTTCGAAGTTTCCCCCTCGTCTTCCCCCTGTCAAGGCACAAGTTGGACTCGTTACGGAAAAGCTTTTGACCTGCAGTCCCATTATAATGTGCGCTATTCCGACTTGGGATTCCATGTAACCCTGTTCCTCTGAGAATCCAAATTTTATTCTTCATTATGGATGACTTCATCATTTTATCTTACACATACAAATCATTCAGTAGAGTTTGAATGAGATACATACAGAAATATTGCGTATGATTTTAAAAAATATACACTATTATGATTCAAATCATGACAGTTTTTAGGGTCATATTGACAAAAAAAATGGAGATTTTGAGAACAATGTTGTAAATTTATGAGAAAAAAAGTCAAAAAATTCAATGAATGCAAAATGTTTTGTTTTGGTTTTTTTAGAACTAAATAAAATAAAACGGTACTAAGGCCACGCTGATAAAATCAGATTTTGGGAGAATAAAGATGTAAATTTACAAAAAATTCAATTATTGTGACAGTTTTGTTTTTTTTCTATAAGAAAATACAATCAACGCAATTTTTTTTTAGAATTGAAAAATTAAACAGTGTATAAGGGCCACATTGAAAAGAAAAATTCAATGAACGTGAACGTTTTCTTAAAGAAAAAAAAAATCAGATTGAGAAAAATATATTGAAGGCAAAATTGTTACAAAAATACTTTATTGAAAAAATGACATTGAGAAAAAAGTTGTAAATTTACTAAAAATTAAATGAACTTTTTTTCTTTGAGTAAAAAAATAACCACAATATTCAAGAAGAAATGTCAAATTTAGAAAAAATTCAATAAACACAAACATTCTTTTAGAAAAAAAAAAAAGGAGATTTCGAGAATAAAGTTGTAAATTTACAAAACATTTATTGAACGTGAAAGTTTTCTTTTAGAAAAAAAAACCTCCAGAATTTTAGGGCCACGTTGAAAAACAAAGAAAAAAATTGATTATGATTATGACTTTCCTATCATCAGTATGTAGTAATTATGAGACGGCTCGCTCGTCAGTGACGGGACAAATAAGAGCGAGCAAGCAAGCACACTCACATGCAAATACTCATATGCACACCTACGAGCAAACTGGAGGCCCCAGTTAGCCCCCATATGCCTGTTTCGGCGAGCTAAGCACCGGTCTTCTAACAAGTCACCCAATTAAACATACTTACTTTAATCCCCATTAATTTGCGAAATTTGACATTTTGGTCCTTGTTTCCAAAGTTGAGCTTCTCCCATAACTCTGCCGTCTGGGACTTGTCCTGGAAAATTACAGACCGGGTCATCAGACACTAACTGGTGGAATAAAACCCCACAAAGACACATTAACTAAAACCACGAGTGTCCCAATCCAACATTGAGATCAGGCCAAAAACACAAAAATTACCAAATGACGGGTTTGCGGTCGCCTGCAGCCTATTAGTAAAAAAAGGCGAATGTTATATAGTCTTGGCCTAATGAAGCGTTTTCTAGCATAAAAACGTAAATAAAATACAAATCGGGATACAAGACGTTTATGAAGTGTAGTCTACACTGCCCACTAGGTGTCACTAATAACACCTTTTTGTATGTTTATCTCACATACAACACACAATAATAATTATAGTCATCATCATAATCATCATAACACAGGCTACTGTTGTGGCAGCACGCCAGCTAAAACCCTCAATCCCCAACGGCACTTCCTGTCCNAGCATAAAAACGTAAATAAAATACAAATCGGGATACAAGACGTTTATGAAGTGTAGTCTACACTGCCCACTAGGTGTCACTAATAACACCTTTTTGTATGTTTATCTCACATACAACACACAATAATAATTATAGTCATCATCATAATCATCATAACACAGGCTACTGTTGTGGCAGCACGCCAGCTAAAACCCTCAATCCCCAACGGCACTTCCTGTCCACACGTCCAGAGGAAACGCACGCGAGTACCAGTTTTGTTTACATCTTTAATTACTTGTTTTCTCAAATTATATCTACCATATCAGTAAATGTGCGCATAAAGGTGACTATAGGGGTGTTATTCCATGTCTAGAAAGCTCTAATTATGGCAACAACAACAAAACAATCTTATTTAGACAGTGATAAACAGCTTTTTTAGACTCCAACTACAAAAATACTCAGTTTACAAATACGGTCAGATGTGAAACCAATGATCCGATACACACGAGAGATTGCTGTATGTCGGCTTGAATGTAAAATCTTCGATGCGCCAGAACTTCTATCCAGCAGCAGCACTTCTGTTTCGCATGCAGAACCCACGTGTTTGGCCCAGAGTGATGTGCTTTTGTCAAAGTCCAAAAAAGACGTCACAGCTGAGTGTTTGAAACACATGTGTACATATACAGTGGTGTGAAAAACTATTTGCCCCCTTCCGGACTTTTTATTATTTTGCATGTAACACATAATTGATTACAAAATGCAGTTTTTACATTAGGGTTTACGTTAAGGGTGGGAAAAAACTCAATCTACATGGCCCTGTGTGAAAAAGGGATTGCCCTGCATTTTGTGTTTACTTGTGTTAACTTTGACTAATATTAAAATGTGTTTGATGATCAGAAACATTTTGTGTGACAAACATGAATAAAAAGTCAGGAAGGGGGGCAAATAGTTTTTCACACCACTGTATGTATCACTTGATCAAGCCTTTATCGGGATGGGATGTCTGGGGACCGCCCCCAATCTAAACACCACCGGCACTCACCCCTTCCTTCTTTCCTTGCCACAACATTTTCCGCTTTTTTTCCTGCTCGGCAAACTTCGACGGGTTGACAGCGGACGGGTTGTAGAAGCTGGGAACGGCGATGCCGGTCTCAGACAGCGTTTTGGCTTGAAGCGCCGCCATCTGCGCCGCCATGGCGATCTGCGGCGTCACCTGCGTCCCGGAGGCCAACAGGGCCGCTACGTTGAGGGCGGGGCTCGATGAGGCGGCGATGGCTGCCGCTGCGGCGGCTGCCGGGGCGACCCCTGGGAATAAATACGCACGTCAGTTTGCGGAATAGAAAAACAAGCGAGGAACTTTTTCAAACTTCTCACCGGCAGCAATCTCCTGTTGTCGCTTTTCTAACAACTCCTTCTCCTTCTGCTCCTGGAGTTTCTTGGCTCGCTCTAACCTGGGAATAGAAACAAATCCACCTCATTAAGTGATGTAGTTTATATTCATTCCACAAGATGGCAGCAACTGCGGTTGAAGTACTATGAGTGACTTGAGCTACCTCTGCACGTGCTGTTGGTATTTAAGATGGCTGAGCAAGTTGCTCCTTACTGCGGTAACAACATTGGTTCTGTTTCTACTGTGTTGCACGGTAAAGTGTTCTCTGTTTGATTATCATTCCCACTCTCTAATGCAGTGTTTCAGAAACCCGTGCATAAATGTTGGCCATTTAGTGGTAGACTATTGATAATTAAAATTGACAGTCAAAACATATTGATATACAAGTGATGTGTAGTATTCTGGTCACTAGGCGGCAGTAATGACACAAAAATTGAAACATTACCTTACATGACATTGCCCTAAAACTGCATGAAATCAGCCATGGCATGTCTGACACATGGAAAAAGGTTGTCCCATTCTGTGTGGAAGTGGTACATTTTGGTCTTCTTACGTTTGCAATACGGCTAATTTTCAAGGCTAACTGGTTAGCTCACTAGCTGGCAGCCGTTTCGAGTCCCTGCAGCATAAGAGTTGCGCAACGTGGTGTGAAGTTGAATACAGGTGACCATAGGGGTGCTGTTTCATGTCTACAGGGCTCTAATAAAGTTAAAAATCCTCCAATGCACAGCATTCTCTCCCGACAGAAAAGCAGTTCGGGTGGCATATTATATCACTGTTCTGCTTCACTGACAGATTAAGAAGATCACCCCACCCACACAGTGCGGCTTTTCAACTAAACATGGGGGAGCGATAAAACACACAGGGGACTAGACTCTTTACCTTATTATATATAGTTATGTATTATTTATTATTGCACTGGAATTTTCAAGTGGTCTGTCCTGTATTTACTTTTAATCTCTCCTGTTCATCCTTGGTTGTTGTATTTTGCAATTTAAGTTTATGACATTTTTGATGAGCTGCTGGAAATTGGAGAATAATAACGTGTATATCTTATCAAGAAAGTCATAAATAGGTTTTCCGCAGAAATGAATTCATCCCGGTCGGATCTGGAACCAATAACTGGTATAAACAAGGGACGACTGTATGCTTGTTCATAAATGACCAAGTGGTAAAAGAGAGTTTACATTATCCTTTACGCTTTCTCATGCACTTCACATCATTAAAACCCAATTTTGGGAAATACCAGCCTGTGCAGTTATTGCTTCTAATTTACGCCCATTCCTCTTTGCAGTTCAGATAAATGCTCGGCTATAATTGCAGCATTTACGGTAATCAACACTCGGCCTCTCAAAGATCAACGAATCAATTATGCCCATCCTTAATGCACACAATTAGCAACAATTGGAGGAAGACAAGTGGGTGACATTGTGGTCATCTTGGACCATTTCACTTCCAAGGCTAGAGCTAACCTTCTGGCAAGGGCCTCCTGCGCGTCCATCGCCGTGTTTCGGCCCCGGAAGACGGGCGGATTGGGCGTGGCGCTGCGACTCCTCCTGCGCACCTTTTCGCTCTTTTTCTTTCGCTCCCTGGTGTGAGCAAGACGCTACGTTAGACACGCTGACGTGGGCAAGAACGAGCCGCCGATGGCGCACACCTGCTCTTGCTGCGACTTCCGCTGTGATGCCGGTGTTTGGACCTCGAGCGCGAGTGCGAGCGAGGCCTCCGCTTCCTGTCGCGGCTGTGCGATCGCCGCTTGTCTCTGCTTCTGCTGTGATGACGTCTGAATGGAACAGACGGGGGAATTACTGACAGGCAAGAGGTGGGAGCAAATCAGTTGTTTTGCAAGTCTTATGTCTTTAACTTAAGTCAAGTCTAGACAAGACGCATCCGATTCGAGTTCTAAGTCCATGCAGGTAAAAAGCACAGCAAAAAACAATGCAACCCTCTATTAAATTTGGCAAACAAAATGAATTGCTATTTTTTATGAACAGCAAAAAGTGCTGCCATAACATTCAGGATTTATGTAATCCATACAGATAAATAAAGTATCTATCATTCGCTTAAACCTGATTGGACGTTACACAGATGCATTCAATGAGGCAGATTCAAAGAAAGTATGCTGGAAACATCTAGATGACATTCTCAAGTCGACTCCAAAGTTATCAAAATTGCAACTCGAGTCCAAGTCAGCCTAAAGTCAGAGTCAATAGTCACTGATGTGAAAGTCCAAGTCATTTCTCAAGTTTGATGATATTGTCATGTCCAAAATCGACAGCAACTCGACTTGGACATTGACATCAATGACAGGTGACCTAAGTCTGATGACTTGGACTTGCCAACTGGAGTCATAATTTTGATGACTTGGGACTGGACAATATAATCAAAGCCTTGCAAACTTACTCGGACTTTAGACTGACTTTCTCTCGAGTGCCAATTTTGATGACATTTGACTTGCAAGTCGACTCAAGACATCAATGACTGTTGACTTGACTTTTTTTAAATTAATCAATGCATCAGCTTTACAGATGCCACGTGTGCTCCGGGTTCTGAACATAGAGGTGGAGCTTATAGGCCACGCCCACCTGTCTCGTGAGCGCGATCGGGATGAGCTCCGCCCTCTGGAGGACCTCCTGTCCTTGCGCTTGGACCGCTCGTCTCCGTCCTCGACCGAGAGCCTCTCGTGTTGGTGGTGGTGGTGGTCATCCGTCTGCTTGTGAGACTTGGACGGCTTCTCAGAGTCCCTCTTTCGTGCCTGTTTTAAGAAGAAGTTGTCTCTTTCAGGAAAATAGCGCAACAAAGAGTTAGTACCATGGCTTGCACAGCAGGAGGTATGCAAAGAAATGTGACAAGATGAAAAAGCATTTTCATTTCACATCCATTGCTCGCACATTTGGGGAGAAAAAAAATCATCTTTGATCGGAGAGGCGCACCTCACCATAACGTTTTAAGTATACGGTATATTGGTCATGTGACATCTGAATGGATTGAAGCAGGGGTGTCCAAAGTCCGGCCGTTGCTACTTTTTTGGTTTTATTGGCCGGTGGCATGCTCTAAGAATCAAAAATGGATTATTGTTGAGCCGGATGATTAGATAGTACTTGGACTTTAGATGTTCAGATGGTGTGGCATATTTGTAATTACCTTTAACATTGGTTTTACCATCTCTAATTCACTAAATGCACCAAAGTGGTCCATCGCTTTTTGTGTAAACAACGCTCGGTGGAAAAGTTTGGACACCTCTGGATTAATAGGAGCGCGCCGACGCATGTCGCTCTTCAAAAACGGAGAGCATAGCAACGAAAAAGAAACACATACAATTCCGTTTGGATTCAATGAACGCTCGCTTTGTCGCTGCAACAGATGCAAATGTAAATTGCATTCTTTCTAGCAGAAGTGTCAGGGAAAAAAACAAAACAACAAAGTAAAGTGTGTTTGAATAGCAGATAGTTACCTGTCCCCGTGGTAGACATTTTATTTTGCTATGTCAGCAGGGTCCTCTGTTCAGTCTCTTCGTGCTTTAGCACGCTGAGTGTGATTTATTGTAGAAATGTTATCATGTGATCTACACACAGAATTTTACAAATATATATATATGTAGGTATATAGATATCTCATCTTCACCAAAGAATATGGTTGCAAATAATGACACACATCCAAGGATTGCTGCATGACTCCCACGCTCATCTACTCCCTTTTGACTGACTGACAGTACTCACCTTGGTTTACTAACTACTTATAAAGCAATGCCTGCTGAGCTTCTTAATCACATTAATCATAGAAATGAAGCAGCTGATTAATCACCTCTTTGCTCCTGCTGTGGCTGCGTCTGTGCTTCCTGTTCCCTGAAAGCAGCAAAAGCAAAGCGGATTAATCCAAGAATTCTCACATGCAGGTGCTGCGGCAGTTGCTTACTTTTGCCGTCCCTGGATCGCGACCGTGAGCGAGAATGGCGGTGTTTGGAGCTTCTGGGAGATCTGGACGAGTCCATGCTGTGCCTTGTTCCGCGTTGGGCTGGCGAGTCTGATCCGGTATGGTCTACAGAGCAGTCGCTTCCCTGGAAACGGCAGCAAATCAGCGAGGAAATCCAGCATTTCATCCGGCAAATTCAACGACTTTATTATTTTGTTTTGCTGCAGCACTCCTGTCGCTAGACAGACGGGCCCGCATGTTTACTTCATAACTTGGGAGCAACTACTATTTTTGCAACACTGCCAAATAGAGGATCTTTGACTGGTATTCTTGCAGCCCCCCCCCCAAAAAAAACAGCAAAATGGAGCATTACTATTTTTGAAGTAGGTCACTAAAAGCGGCAAAGTGCTCGGCAAAGGATTTGCGACTCCTGAGGAGCATTCCTGTAGCGAGAATCTTTAACAGACTTTTTTTTTGCAGCAGCAGAATGCTCCTGTTCTATAGAGGATCTCTAATTGGTGTTTTTGAAGCTGGTCGTTAACAGCAAAGCGCTCATCATACAATGCATCTTTGACTAGCATCTCGGCAGCAGGTCCCTAAAAACAGCAGAATGTTCCTGTCATAACTGTAGAGGATCTTTGACAAATGTTTGTCACGGCTCTAGAGAGCGGCTTTCTGATGACTGTTTTTGCAGTAGTTCTCAAAAACAGCCGCTCCCCTGTCATGTCAGAAGAGCTTTGACTTACGTTTTTGCAGTAGTTGCTCAAAAACAGCAGGCCACTCATCAGAGAGAGGATCTTTGACAAGCATCTTAGCAGTAGGTCCCAATAACAGCAGAATGCTCCTGTCACAGAGCATGTTTGACTGCTGTTCTTGCTGTAGTTCCTAAAAATAGCAAAATGCTCTTGGCAAACCTTTTTTGCAGCAGATCTTCGATTACTGTTTTTGCTGTAGGTCTTTTTAAAACAGGAGCTTTCTTTTCATGTAAGAGAGATTTGACTCACATTTTTGCAGTAGGTTCTTAAAAACAAGAGAGCATCCTTGACTACTGAGGTGCACTCCTGTCATATACAGGATCCTGACACGCCTCTTGGCAGTAGGTCCCTAACACCAGCGGAATGCTCCTCATGTCTTATAGAGGATCTCTGACAGGTGTTTTTACAGGTGAAATCTTTGACTCGTGCTTTTGCAGAGGGTCTTAAAAACACAAGTCTGCTCTTGTCATATAGACGACCTTTGACTAGTGTTTGTGCAAGTAGAATGTCTTTGACTTGCTATTTTGCTGCCGGACCTTAAAAACAGCAGAGGAGCACTGCTGTTACACAGTGGATGTTTGACAAGCATTTTTGCAATAGTCCCTAAAAACAGCAGAGCATTCCTTTCATATAGAGGATCTCTGATTAGTGTTTTTGCAACAGGACCCAAAGAACAGCAGAACCATTGTATCAAATAGAGGATCTTGGACCATCTTTGACTCGCCTTTTTTGCAGGACCTTAAAACCAGCAGAGCACTCGTCATACGCAGGATCCTTTGAGTAATGAGGAGCATCCATGTCATATAGCGGATCTCTGACGAGCGATTTTGCAGTGGGCGCTAAAGCAGTTAAGCGCTCCTTCCATAGAGCATCTTTGAAGAGCCTTTTTGCAGTGGGTTCTCAAAAACAGCAGAGCACTACCGTCATATAAATTTGCAGCAGGTCCTTTGACTAACGAGGAGCACTCCAGTCATACAGAGGATAGACACGCGTTTTGACAGCAGGTCCCTAAAAACAGCACAATGCCTCTGTCATGTGGAGGGAGGATCTTTGTCTAGTGTGTCTGCAGGTAGAAAATCTTTTGACTCACATTTTCGCCGCAGGACCTTAAAAACAGCGGAGCACTCTTGTCGTGCGGTGGGTCTAGCAGTTTTGCAGTAGGTCCTAAAAACAGCAGAAGGCTCCTGTCATACAGAAGATCCTTGTGTAGCAAACAAATGACTTGCGATTTAAAGGGTCATTGATGTGATTTATCAACGTTGCTTAGTTATGTTGTACATTGTTTGCAGTTGTTTGTAATCACATTAGCGACCATGTCAGTTTTGACTTTATGGCTACGTTTTGACGGGACTAAAACATGAAAATGGTGCAGGGAGAGGTTTGGGGAGAGTCCAATGTCCGTAGGTGTGCTCGGCGAGGAGTCAGTGGGGACTTCCCTGAAAATGCAGCATTTTCATTGGGTATAGTTTGTATTTCAATTCGTCCGTATACACGCTTGGAAAGTACATTACTTCTTCCACCATTGCAAACCTATGGATCGGCGCTTCGGGACAAGTTAAATAGAATGTTTACGGGAAGCCACTTTAATGTCTACATGCAGATTACATTTCAGCAAAATCTGATGGTGCAAAATAGATTCATTACTGTGTAGTCCATTTTTTGGAGGGTGGAAGACACAAATTAAGTATTTTTTGTGACCGCTATGGCTTTTATAGCAGTGTGAATATACCCCGTACTACATTTGCTCTAACTTGACCTTACACATTTCAAATTGCAGCAAACTAGCCAGGACATGCTAGTTAGCTGAGCTGCTACACTAGCTTACGTGTTCAACTAGCTAAAGTAGCCGTTTTCCTGGCTAGCATGTTTGTAGCACAGAATTAAACCACATTTCTCTCAGTCTGTCGTCGTCACCGGTCACCCAGGCTAAATAAGAACGTCTCCCTTCTAGAGAGGAATTCAGGTTACGGCTGAGTAGGTCGACGACCAGCCATGCGGCCGGGCGACATGCTATCGCGCCCCAGCGCGGCCTCCGACGGTTACAACCTGTGCCCAATTCGCCATTTTGGAGAACGCGTACGAGGTTTAAAGAACACCGAACACGCAACACGGCAGCAGTAGCGCCTCGTCGGTGTGCACGGCGATCAAAGCTCCGTTTATACTTACACACATTACCGTGGGAATCCGTTCGCTACATTCGTCGTCAGGTCGACTCAGTTCAAGTAGTGGATGCTAAGCGGGTAGCCAGCTACATTGAGCCGAGTTGCCAAATTTTCTTGGATATCCCCGCTCAACTCTCGACAATGGATGCAATTATTTTTTTATAAACGCGGAACATAAACAATACATAATGCGTTATTTATTTCAACGGGGGAATATATTAACGGTTATCGGGGTTTTAAAGACAAATTAAGTTACTTGGCAAATATATATGTATACTTAATATAGCAAACAAATTGACCGAAAGACAACCAACCTGGCAACCCCACTACTCTCCACAACGGATAGAAATTCCGGCTCTTCTCAGAAAGCCGGTTCTTTAGGGTCCGTTCATAAAAAAAGAGCCGTCTCTTTCGACTCCCAAGTGGCTCCTCAGATTTTTTGTTGTTGTTGTCTTAAATTAATTTCCACCAAATTATGTGTGTAAAAATAATTACTAATGTAAAAAATGTTTATCATTATAATTGATTTCTTGAAATCTACCACGGACTGATGCAAAAATACTAAAACAAGGTCAAATCTCTGCATACAGCTATTATACACCATACACCAACTATTTACATTTAAACAACACAACATCAACAAAACACCACAGAATACTAGTTGTGTCAATGTGATTATATGTTATATTGTATGTTTGATTCGGGGATACGCCGAAAGGAAAAGAAGAAGACGTATTACCTGTGTATTTTTTTAAACGAATGAAAGCCGTAGTAGAGACGTAGTAACCCATCTTGCTCCGTGAAGAGCTCTGTTCAGTGCTACGCCTGAGCACGGTTGTTGATATGGCCCTCTGGTTCATAATAAAACTTTTCCCCGAAATAAAACTGTCAGGCAAAAGCGACGCTCCTGTCTCTTGCGGTTATTTAACATCAGTTTACCACACGGACTGATAATGATATATGTAATGATTTATAACAACTTCGGGTACGGAGTTTAGGGGTTTAAAATCGGGCATCCTCTACCAAGCGAGAAGTTTACTCGTAGTCCGAGGCGGAAGCTGTGCCTGACACGCCGAATTGAGGAACAATATGGCGATGCGTTCCCGCTAAAATCGAACTTTCTTTGCCTACGAAGTGGGGCGTCATGTCTGCGGGCTGCGTTTAGTGTACGCCGCTAGTGTGTTGTTTGTTACAATGGTAATATTTCATCGAGGTTTGGGAGGCTCTAAATAGCGGTGATGTGGAACGACGTAGAACTTTTGACCAACGAGGACACAAACAGCGTCCGCTTGGGCAACGTGTCATCGGAGGAAAATGGCAGCAGCTTGTATCAAGTGGACACTCTGGTCAAGATCTCCTCCTCGGGAGAGGTAACGACTATTTATTTCACCTCACACCCCGCTGCCGTGTTTGACCCGAATCCCCAAAAATGCCAGCTTCCCAAAAACTGCTACTGCCCGAAAATGTCCAGTTTAAGACCTTCTAAACACAGTTTTTAACATTATTTAGAGCCCTCCAGCCATGAAATAACAACCCTATAGTCACCTTTAAACTCATATTACCAAACGTAGTAGACATAGTCAGAGAAAATGAGCCATTTAAGGCACAAATAACACCCATGCACGTATTTGTTGCAGTAAATGTGTTTCTGACAGGAAGTGACGTCGGGGTTTCATGAGTTGAGTTATTGTTTTCGTCCTGCCGATCGAGTGTGATGTGCACCGGAACATCACTGACGTCTAGTGACCATCGTAGAATTTTTCGCTGCATCATGTTCATTTAGCCATTTTGTGCTGTATTTAGGCAAAAAAAAAATGCACGACATTTGCTTAAGTTGGCATATTTTACTTAATAACAGGCAACACTCGACCAGGAACCAGTTTTTGTGTGGTGTGGCCATATCAGGCTAATTTGAATAATGGTGACTAATCTTGCAGACGCAGTCCGACCCCCGACTTTTGTCTTTTACCGGCCCAAGCTGGAGTGTTCTTGTGGCCGACAAGACAGTCATCCTCTTTGACCAGAGCTACCAGACAATCCTGCTGCTGCTTCACTTCGGTACGCGATGGAATCCCACTTTCACGCCGTGTCGGTATTCACTTTGCATCGACACCACGTTTGTGTGTGTGCGTGCGTGTGTGTTCTCCAGAAAGTGACGTGGACGCCATCGACGTATGCCTGGAGGGCCAGTTTGTGCTGGTGTGCGAAAGAAACGGAAACCTTCATTTGATCTTTGTTCCGCAAAAGAAAATCCTCCTCACCAAAGTACGGCGTGACGTCAAAAGATATTGGCCGTGCGTCGGCGCTTCGTGTGTTTACGTGCTCTGTGATCGGCAGGCTTTGGCGGGGAAAGCCGGCAACGGGGATACGAAAACGTACCGTTCTCTCATCGCAGAGGAAGACAAGGCGTCCCAAGGTGACCTCTCTCTTCTTTATTTTCTACTCCGCAATGTGCGAGGCGCCAATTTTCCTTCCGCACAGGCTTGTACCATGTCTTCCTCGTCACCAAGGGCGGCTTCTTCCACATTACAAACCTTCATTTGGCAAGCATCAGAACAGGTACACAACAATGTTTATCACGACAAGAGGACCTTTTTACTAACCTTATTGTTTTGTCTTTTTGCCCCAGCCATTGAAAATATGGATATTGTCACTTTAAAAGATGTAAGTACAAAAACAGCATGCCTGTTTAGTTCAACTGTTCAACCATGATTTGGAGTGCATGAGAAAGTGGTAAGGAAAAACGGAGCTCTGAAAAAGTACATGTAGGGCCCCGTGATTTCCACTGTTAAGCGAAATCGGAGTGTTGGATGTTTAGGGAAAATGCATCAAATATGCTCACAAAGGGCATAACCTACCCCCCCCCCCCCCCCCCCCCCCCGTCTTAGCAGAATTGCGGAATTGGCCAATAAAAGCGGAATCTCGCATATAATGACATAATGCGAAGGACGAGAAGGAACGTTTGTGTGGGGAGCTATTTCCCAGAGACGTAATCCCATCGCAAACGCTAACCCGCCCCCTCCCAAACTAAAACATGTCGAACGGGCGACCTGAAACACCGGCGGAAGTTGCCGTGAAAACTTCGAAACTCATCTCTTACGGCACGTACACGGAAGCTAGCTGGGTTAGCTTAGTTTAGCAGAGCATGCCAGTGCGGCTCAGCCTGTATGAATGTGCTTATGACGTGTTTTGATTTACCCGCTTGTTGAGGTGGAGGTGTTAGGTTTGCGGTCACTGCTTTTTGTTGGCCAATAAAAACAGAATCTCCTGGTATACGCGGAGTCCCGCGGATAGTGACAAAATGTGAATGAAATGCCGTCATCGGGACAAGAAGGAATGTTTGTGTGGGGAAGTATTTCCTCGGCGGACCGTTGGATCGTGACTGAATCTCATCAAAAATGCTAACCCCCCCCCACCCGAACTAAACACGTCGAAACGGCGACCTGAATCACCGGCTAAAGTTGCCGTAAAAACTTTGAAACTTTTGCGGCGCGTGAATGGAAGCTAGCAGGGTTAGCTCAGTTTAGCAGAGCATGCTAGTGCAGCGGGCTCGGGCTGTATGAGTGTGTTTACATGTTGTGTTTTACCCGCTTGTTCGAGCAAGTTGCGTTTTTACGACACACGCTGACGTCGTGCAAGTTGTGAGTGAAATGCGGACGGGAGGCGCGTCTATTGCTGCACACTTCCTGCCTTCAAAATAAACCCTATTCTCCGCCTACAGTCTTGCCAGTCTAATCTGATGCCGATACTTTTTTTGGATAAGCTTTTATTACAAACATGAATTTGTGGAAATTAATATGGTTATGAACATGATACCTCGAACGCATCTACTGTCATCTTGTGGTGTTAAGTCAAACGCGAGCTCGTAGGTTGCCTACAGCCGTAACCGCCGACGCTTTTGAACACCATGCAGCCAGTGAGTGTAGGAGACTCTGCGGTTAATGAAATGGAGGTGTGAAATTTGCGGTCTCTTCTTTTTCTTGATGCAGCTTCAGAGTGTCATCAAGATGGACTTCTGCTCCACAGAGGAACACCACGACGAGGGCTGCAGCACGGCAGTCACGTTCAGTCTGGGCAGGGAAATCCATTTGCTGATCGGGGTCAGTGCCTCGTTTTTGCACCTACACATGACGATGATAATGCAGATACAGTAGTGTTGAAAATAATAGCAGTGCAACGTGACTAACCAGATGAATCACTCTTATTAGTATATTTTATTGCTACATGGCAAACAAGTTGCCAGTAGGTGCAGTAGATTCTCAGAAAACAAATAAGACCCAGCATTCATGGTATGCACGCTTGCAATTGGCCAATTAGATAAAAGGGGCGTGTTAAAAAAAATGGCAGTGTCTGCCGTTGACTTTGCAAACTCCAAACTGTTTTATGTTTCTAGGATTTGGCAATTCTGTGAATGACTAAAGTAATATTTAGTTTTGTATAAGTGCTTCACATCTGTGTGGCATGGACTCTACCAACTTGTGGCACCTTTCAGCTGTTATTCCTTCAACACTCTTTGACAACATTCCACAATTCATGAACATTTCTTGGTTTTGCTTCACAAGCAGCATTTTTGATGTCACCCCACAAGTTCTCCATTGGATGAAGGTCCGGGGATTGGGCTGGCCCCTCCATAACGTTCATTTTGTTGGTTTGGAACCAGGATGTTGCTGGTTTACTAGTGTGTTTGAAGTGATGGTCTTGTTGAAGCAGCCATTTCAAGGGCATGTCCTCTTCAGCATAAGGCAACATGACCTCTTCAAGTTTTTGAACATATGCAACCTGATCCATGATCCCTGCTATGCGATAAATAGTAGGAGAAACATGCCCATATCATGATGCTTCACTGTCTTCACTGTGTACTGTGGCTTGAATTCAGAGTTTGGGGGTCGTCTCACAAACTGGTTGCGGGCCTTGGACCCAAAATGTCCCTCTATTTCTATTTAGGCCAGTTGATGTGTTCTTTGGCAAATTGTAACCTCCTCTCCACGCGCCTTTGCAGGGCATTCTGGTAAATAGATTCGATTCACAAAGATGTTTTCCAACTGTCACAGTACTTACAGGTAACTCCAGACTGTCTTTGATCCTCTCCAATTAGCTTTTGAATGAAAGTATGCTGTTCTTCTGAACAATGTCTTGAAGGACCCATTTTCCTCAGGCTTTCAAAGAGAAATTATGTTGAACAAGTGCTGCTTTCCTCTTTAAATGGAGACCACCTGACTCCCGCCTGCTCTTTCACTACATTGATCACTGACTGAATGCCACACTGCTATATTTTTGAACCCGCCCCCTTTCAACTAATGGGCCAATTGCACATCCTTAAGAGTATGCATGTCATGAATGCTGGGTCTTTCTGAGAATCTACTGCACCTACTGGTAACTTGTGTGCCATGTAGCAATAAAAAAAATAGTACTTAATCTGGTTAGTCACATTGGACTGCTATTAATTTGAACATTAATGTAAATGCATCCTGTTAAATGTATGAGTAAATCAGATAAATAAAGTTATTAAGCATTATGAAATCAACAGGGCGCTGGAGAGTATGTCATCACCCACTGGATGATGGACCCTCGTCAGTCCAAGATGTGTCTCACTCAGTCCGTGGATAACACTTTGATACCAGGTGAGGGCAAAGCTTCTTATAACCACCTCAGTTATGAAAACCGGCGGGGTTAGCACAATTAGCACTGAACTTATTTGTGGAGGTCCACAGTGTGGTACCGGTTTCAGTTCTGAATTTCAAATGGTTCTGCTGGCTGAGCGGGGGTTTGACACACATGGTATGTAGTAGGGCAGGGCATGGCTAACTGCGGCCTGTCGGCCACATCAGGCCCGCCGAGCATCTTAATCCGGCCCAATGGGCATTTCCAAATGATTATTATTTTTAAACCTTTAACACAAAGCTTTAACATGGGAACTGTAGCCGACAACATGGCTACAGTGCTATTGTGCCACGTTTTGAGGCACCAAAATAGTCAGATTCAATCTGTAGCTTGTACAAAAATTCAGACAACCCGCCACAAGGCATGCTGGGTAGCTTGTGCCCCCCCCCCCCCCCCTTTTGAACATGTTGCAGTGATTGTCGCATTTTTGCTAGATTGCAAAATAAGTTGAGAAAATAATTAAACAAGAAGGAGTTAAAATACTCTTGATATGCAATGTTTTCTTATTCATACTGTATAGTGTTCTTGTTGCTGCTGGACAACCCAGCATGCCTTGCGGACATCTTAAAATAACAGTTTTAGCAGCTGGAATAACCTTGGGCATAAAATATAGCGCTTTCACAGTATTATAATTACAGCTCTAAAATGTTTGTTATTTTGAATTATCTTTATTGAAAAAAAGCACAAAGTCAAGTCAAAACAGTTGTTTTCCAACAAGATAACACAACACATCCATAGCAAGTTAACCATAAGTATACATTAAAGCTTCTACATGGTTAACAAACAACATCTAAGCACTAAAGATGACATGCATCTGTGCTACTTACAAGTGCCCGCAAGGCATGCTAGGTAGTCTCGCGGCAATGGCAATATAAACTATGAATGATAAACATCAGAGATGAGAAGTACATCTCTCCTCGTTTACTTCCCCGACGACCTCCAACATGTTTTGCTGTCAAGCAAAAACGCAACAAACATGTAAGGGGTAAGAGTACCGCAAGCTACCCAGCATGCCTTGTGGCAGGAATATATGGGTGTAATTCTGGCATGCGTTGATGCTGATCGTGCAGTAGGTACTGTAGCTTACAGTGCGTGTGTTGACATGTTGTTTGGGTAGCTTTTTGGACACGCAATGAGTCAATGTTTATCACTGGCGTTGAATGACTTCCTTCAATTCATTTGAAAACTTTCACCTCCACTTTTAAAGGTGTCAAGAAGATGGTGGTGATGGAAAATCGTGTGCACATTCTCGACACGGAGGTGAATTTACACCAACACGCCCGTTGGCATGCAAATTTTTCATAATACCCTTGCATCAATCGGTGTTGTTCCAGGAAGTCCTGAGTCTTTGGGAACCGCATTTCCTGGTCATGGTTGACATGTGGCCAGACGTCGCTGTCCTCGACTTTGAACTAACCACAGATTGCGGCTCCGCGGCCTTGGTGGGTCGGTACGTACTATGCCAGCATGATTTGCACGCTGCGGCTTGGAAGCCATCCAATGTGGTCGTTGCTGCTTATTGCAGCCAAGCGGAGGACGGCGTGAAGATGATCACGCTGGAGAAACAAGAAACGAGTCAGGTAGCGAGGCACTTGGCAGTCGCTCAGTGAGCTCCTGAGTGAGCGAGGACCTTCAAACCTCGTGCTCGTGTTTTTCTTTTTTCAGATCAGTTCACTACAAATCCGAAGTATGCCTTCAATGACTGTTTGCTACTGCCTGGACGTCTTCCCAGTCTCCTGCTTGGTCCACACCAAAATAAGTATGGTGAGCAGTTTGTACTTGATGCAGCGGAAGGTGGAAAGCATCAACATGCCCTGGTCAACCTCACTAGTCCCCCCCCCACATAAGAAATAGAGTCAGTGTCAAGCTTTTGCTAATGTTTTACTAGTGACCAGTCATTTTCCTTCATCAATAATTTAGGAAGTCAACCGCTTACCGTGATTTCCAGTGTGTAAGATGCACCGGTGTTTAGGCCGCACTCACTAGATTTAGAGAGAAAAAACAATTTGTAATTTGTAAAAATGGTATATTGTGGCGTGCACGAGTTTGGCGAGGATTAGGTAGCTCTATAGGAGCCAATCAGGAGCTGGTCAACCCATCGGAAATCGCAGGATGTCATTTTTCAACATCGAAAAAAAAAATGCTAAAATCATCACACAGCAACTTAACGCCCAACGGGTAGATAAGAAAAACACAAGACCGGTACCAATGCGAGTGTAGAATCATAAACAACTTGCTTAACTGCTTTCCTTCATGCATTGCTTTGCTGGGATGCATGCTCCCTCCGGTGGACACAGGCTGTCATTGCAGCTGAATGAACAGGCCGTCAACAGTGTGGTGGGCAGCCTCCGTCCCAGCAAAGCAATGCATCAGGGGAAGCAATTAAGATTTTTTTTTTTTTATTCTACACACGTTTTGGTACTTCTGTTGTGTATTTCTAAGCTACCTTTCGCGTGTCAAGTTGCTGCGTGATGATTTTAGCGTTCTTTCTTAGATGGCAGCATGTTGAGGGGGTTGACAAGCTACTTGTGATTGGCTCCTGCTACAGCTTCCTCACGGATTCGCGAGTGGCACAGTATTTAAATGATTAGTTATAGTTCAAAAGTAAAGGAGCTGTCACGAGATTAGAACATGGTCATGAAAAAAGTATGGACTTATGCACCAGAAATTATAGTAATGACTTGTATATTTGTTTGCATACAAATATTACTGATCATTATAATGTTCCCCCAAAGTTCTGCCAGAGTGGAGGTGTACTCCTTTTCCCATAGCAGATGTATGTTCTTCTTTTGACTGAAAACTAGTTCTGTGGCTCAACAGCGCCTCTGTGGCCGCATCCAAGTAGTGCACTCTATTTCTCCTCAATTGCTTCAAGATGCGGTGACGCGTGTACCCAAGCATGCTCGCTCTATGCCTGGCTGTTATGTTTGGTTTGGAATTATTTCAAAATATGAACATTACAATCCACTTGTATTTTCATTCATATAGATCCTTGTTGGGTAGATTACAGCTTCCTCGTCGATTCTGTTTCTCCTGGGGACAGTCAACTTGCGATTTGCAATGACTGCAAAGTGTTGGTTATGCGAGGCGAACCGAGACGTCTTCCTTCAATGCTTTCCTTTGGATCTCCCCCCTCGGGATGAATCGTTCAGAGAGACACGCGGCATTTGTGCTGCAAAGTCATGAGAAGAAGCAACAGGGACCGGCGGCACTTAGAAAAGAAAACGTCAACTGACGCTTGAAGAGTCAACCGCGAAAAAATATGCGACGCTACACGTTGGTATCATTTGATATCGGATATTGGAAATTGAGAGTTGGACAATATTGGCGATGTAGCCGCAACGGGGCACAGGAGAAACTTTCAGAGGGGAGGTTTTCCCTGGAAAGGAGAGGAATGAAGGTTAGCTGCAGCAAGTTGGAGTACATGTGTGTGAATGGGAGGGACCCAAGTGGAAGAGTAAGGTTACAGGGAGAAGAGATAAAGAAGGTTCAGAATTTGAAGTACTTAGGGTCAACAGTCCAGAGCAATGGAGAGTGTGTAAAAGAGGTGAAGAAGCGTGTGCAGGCAGGCTGGAATGGGTGGAGAAAAGTGTCGGGTGTGATAGAAGAGTTTCAGCTCAAATGAAAGGAAAGGTGTACAAAACTGTGGTGAGACCAGCCATGTTGTTTGGTTTAGACAGGAGGCAGAGCCGGAGGTAGCAGAGATGAAGATGCTGAGGTTTTCATTGGGTGTGACCAAGATGGACAGGATCAGGAATGAGTACATCAGAGGGACAGCACAAGTCAGAGAGGCCAGATGAGATGGTTGGGACATGTCCGGAGGAGAGATAGTGATATTGGTAGAAGGATGCAGAGTTTCAAACTGCCAGCCAGGAGGCCTAGAGGAAGAGCAAAGAGGAGGTTTATGGATGAAGTGAAAGAGGATATGAAGGTAGTTGGCGCAAGAGAAGGCAGGGTTAGACGGAGGCAATTGATTCACTATGGCGACCCCTGAAAAGATAAGCGCAAAGGAAAAGAATAAGGACAATATTGGTATATCTGATATCGGCAAAAAAGGCAAAATCAGACATTCCTGGTTTTTATATCACTTGGCTGACTTTTGCTCAAATTTTGAAGTGTACAACCCCCCGGCCGTTTGACTTATGAGGTTCTGCTGTGAACGGTTCCGGCCTGTGCACAATAAAGTATCGGCACACCATAACATGCAATGTCTGTCATCCCAGGACGCCATTTATTTTGCAGAAGTGATTCGTACGCTCTCGGAAAGGTGAGTTGTGTTTTTTTCTTCTTCCGTGCCACTAAAATATTCGGCCAATCCAAAATGTCTTTTTCCGTCCATCAGTCAGGGAGAGAGCGCATCGTCTGTCGTCGTGCGATGCCTGACCGAGGCTTTACCTGAGAACAGGTCGGTCATTTTAACGCCTCGCTGTATATTTGCAGTCATGTTGTTATTCATGTGACTCTGACTTCTTCCCAGGCTGAGTCGACTTCTACACAAGCACAAATTTGAAGAGGCCGAAAGGTTTGCCTCCGCCTTTGAGCTGGATTTAGAAGTACGTTTGCGTACCGCTTCCTGTGGAACGTATTTGTGCCTGCTAGAGATTTGTTATACAGTATGCTATAAATCCTTTAATTTAAATGTTTTAACTTAAGTAATGATTTGGAGTGCATGAGAAAGTGGAAAGGAAAATATAGCTCTTTTTGAGCACATAGTCATTTTTTGGTTGCGTTAGATAAGCGGCCTAGAAAATAGATGGAGACAGACAGACACAGACTTGCCAACATGTATGACTTTTTTTGTACACGGCAAGCATTTTCACCCTTCGCAGGTACGCCTTTTGTTGCATTTTGCCCATTTCTGACACACACACACACACATTCTCCTCTGCCTTTGGATCTGCATTTACAAAAAAATGACATTTTTGCCATGGAGATGCTAACAAGCTAAATAGTCAGAGGTGGCGTACAGTTGAAAAATTGCAAAAAATTAAATTTCGCACTGGTGGAGGTTCTAAGTAGAGTTTCAAAATGCAAAAAGAAATGGGGGTGAGACAAAAAATGTGTTGAGTAGGCAATTTCAAAAAAGCATTAAGGTGAAATGGAGTGACTCTAAAGTTTAAAAGCACAGACTTAAAAGCCAAAGTTTCTGGCTAAATTCTTCAAAATTCTTGGTATGATTGCTTTATGGCAAAGGCAAAGAAGCATTTTCTCTTTAAAAGCGGGGGGATTGTTGAGCTGCATAACCAAGGAGGTCATGTCAAATGATTTCAAACATCCTGAGGGTTATGGAACAAAAAAAGTGGTAGACCCTAAAAAACGTCACCGAGCCGGAGCATCACATTTACAGATCCGGGCCCAAATGAATGTTGTTACTGGTGCCGAGTGCAGTCCAATAACCATCCGACGGCATCTACGAGAGAAGGTTTTGAAGAACAAGGCCACAAAATTGCCTGTTTGGAATTTGCAGGAGAGCACCAAACATGGCCATTGAGAGGTGGAGGAAAGTTTTGTTCTCCCTTGGCGGTCCTGATGGCTTCCGACATTACTTGCACCCACCTGAGATGTTTTCCACACGGCACAGTGTAGGGGGCGGCATCACGATCCTTCAATGGATCTTCAGGTTGTGCAGGGGTGTCAAAAGGCAGCCGGCTATGTGGTAATGACGGGCTTTTCCCACGGGGCAATGCTGCACTTTGCAAAGGACTTCTTGCAGAGGAATAAGCTCGCTCGTTTGGACCATCTACAGTGCGAAATGTAAATTTTTCAACTGGTTTTGATCAGGAGTGTACTTCCGGAGGTTACCTACAGCCATTAATGCCGAAGCTTTTTGCCCCGGCGCTAACTACAGATTGGTTTTGTAGACACACCTGGCGATTATAGGAGACGTCCATAGTAGCGTTTATGCTGCGTTATCTTTTGCTAACTTTTGCTTTGGGTTCCTGCTGGTTCTTCAGCTCGTCTACAAGGTGAAGCTGGGGTTTGTGATGGAGCAGCTGGCCTCGGCGTCGGTGGGCGGCTACGGCCACGACGTGTGGTCGGAGCTTGTGAAGGAGGCAGAGATCAACTTGATGAAGATCGCTGTGAGAGACCACGCGTCCATGGATGAATATTTTTGTTTGGAGAGTCTTGCCATGATCTTCTTGCTGGCCGTCTAGGATGAGCAGTATGTGGTGGAGTATTGCCTCACCGCTCCCTGGCCTACCTTTGAGAGTGCCCAAAAGATGCTGAACTACGCTGCCGCGCAGTACTCGTCTTTGCAGATCCAAGAGGCTTTGGCCGGACTTGCGACCTTCTGCAGCCTCCACGGGGAGGAAAATTTCAAGTACGGTCTTGACTGCATTAGTGGTTTGCTGGAAATTAAGCACATGCTGGTGTATCTGGTGGCACTGTTGTACTCTATTCACAGCGGCATCGCCTGGATTGAGTTCCTGAACAACACAGACATGTTAGGAGACATTTTGACCCACCTAGGACAAGGAGACCTGAGGGGTGCACAGCTCCTTTGGCTGCGATGCGAGGTAACCAGGAGACCTCCATCCGCACCATTTGTAGCCTGAGAATGGCCACCAACTTGAGTTGAATAAAATGGTTGAAATATTGGGGTAGCTTTGTATTTAGCGGGAGCCAAGCAAGGTCTTCAGGACGTAGCTATTCAACGTAATGTTCTGTCACAAAGCTAAAATCCTCACACAGCGACTTGACACGCAACAGGTAAGTATCAGATACGTTATTATAGCAAGCCATGCATGTGTTGGCACTTGAATGTTTACTCACATGTTGCTGTGTGAGGATTTTTAGCTGTTTGCTTTTATGACAGCGTGAGTCAGACTTATTCTGAGTAGTTGGTTGCCTCCTGCGATTTTTACGATTATTGATCGGGTAGGGCATCAGGCAACCCAACACATTTTGGGTTTCTGGCCTACGCAGACGTTGTTAGATTTCCACACACATATTTATCGATGAGACCTCAGACGAGTTCTGAGCAACCATACACACATTTTAAAGCGCACGCAGAGCTAAATCAACTCCTGCTACTTCCGTCTTGTTTCGGGGCAGCAACTGATTAGACAAACCCACACGGATGTCAATGATCTCTCTAGGTAGCTGAAAAGTTGTAAAGAGTTTCATTCAGTTACGAGATAAGGTGACAGGTCAGTGATGTAATGTTTTTCTTAAAGGGCCAGATTGCAGCTGGTTTCAGTGAGGGCAGCCTGCAGGCCGTCCTCGATGCCATTCCGGAGGATCTGCCATCCCAAGACCTGTGTCCTTGGTTTAGGACAGTGTTTCTTCCTTTTGTGAGAAGGGTGCTGCCAGCGGGACAGGTACCTTCTCACAAAAGCCACACCATCAGTTGTCGGGCATGTAAAGAAACGCTTCCAACTGTCCTTTGCTGCAGACAATCCTGGCCAGATGGATCGAGCAGCGGGCGCGCAATCTGGAGTTAACGGAAAAGGTACAACTTGTGAGCCGTCAATGTCTTTCGGCGCTTGAAGGTTGGTTAAATGTGTTTTCCAGGGCGCCTGGCCCCAGAACGGCCTGGACCTGGCAGAGCTGGGGCTGCCGTCTTTATGGTCCCTGATGAAATTTGTAAGTCATCATTTTGTGCTGCGATTATGATTATTACATTCACCTGCACACACTATGATCTTTTCTGAAAGGATGCCGACGGTGGCTCAGAAGATGTGAAAAACCTCCGGGCTCTGGTGTCCGGCCTGCGTCACTTGCTCGACCTGCACAGGACATACAACTGCAGGCTTTCACTTTCAGTCTTTGAGAAGGTTTGTGGGGTTTCTTTCTAGACTGTGGCAACTCCGAAGTAGGTCTCCGTGCCAAAGCCGACCTCATGGTGTCACACTAGTCACCTAAGTGGAATGGAAAGGAAAACGTAGCTTTGTTGGACCACATATCGCTCAACACAACATCAACAGAGCCAATGTTGTAAAAGCGTTTAGTAGCAAACTGCGCAGCCACCATTAATAGCACTGAAGGGTACAGTACGGCAAGCATAACACGCATGACTGTCGCACAAGTAGCCATACCGATATTTTATAGTGCATGCAGAGCTAGACAAAGCTGCTGATGACACATGATACTTCAAATGCAGTTACTGCCATCTTGTGGTGTCAAAATAAAAAACTAAACATACCACACGAGGAGGTTCCCTACAGCCACGGATGTTAATGCCAATGTTCGTATTACCACAATGTGCTAATTAGAGCACCGATTTGATTTTGTAGAACATGCGCCTGGCAATTATGGAAGACTCTGTGGTTAGTTGAAGCTTTCGAGGCAGTTGTGTTTTGAATTTGTTACCATATAGTTCATCCATTTAAGGGAAATGTACGCCGTGTGGCTTTCCTAATGCTGGACGAAGTGGCGGCTCCGGAGCTGATCTCAGCCACCGTGAGCAGCAACATCCTGCCTTATGCTGAGGAGCATCACATTTCTTTGGACGAGCTTCTTCTACACTATATCAAGGTACTGTAAAGAAGAAAAAAAAGTGAAATTATGTGAACAATTTGAACATGGAAAATGTGTTTTTATCATTTCTTTTTGTTTTTTGGCCAGGATCTGCTGGAACGTTGCAGCTCTCAAACCACAACACTTTTCACAGAATGGGAAGCCAAAGCAGTGGCAGTCCTGGGATGCATGGCTGATAAAGATGTAAGCACGTTTTGTGACAACCTTGTGTGGCAGTTGGTGCAATGTACAGTAGAACACCATTTCTTTCTCTTGCTGGCCGGGAATTGGCAACTCCAACAACTTTTGCCTGATGCTTGCCTTTTTGGGAAAGCTAAACAAAATTAGCTTTCCCTCAAACCCAAACAAACATTTCCTAGGAGCCATCGCATAAGGAAGTCGAAAGAGGAAAACCATAATAATCCTCTTTTAAAATCATTTGACACATTAATAAACAATTCCAGGCATACAGTAGATAGTATTGTACGTAAAAAACATGCCGTTACACAACATCACATCCTGTCAAAGCATCTTCCTGCTGGAAAATATTGAGTAAATGGACTTGTGAGACAGCGCCCTCTGCTGGATTCATAAATGCAGCACCCCCCCAAACACATAATTAGGAAAAGCATAATTAGTCCCCTTTTAAAATCATTAATATCATTTTACACAAGAAACAATTGCAGGCATACAGTAGATGGTTTTGCACATAAAAATTATTTATAATTTGAAGCACAGAAAAATAAACACAGATCAATAAAAAGTGTTCCCGTGTCGCGTGAAGTGCCGTGGACAGATGAGCATATTTTTCTCTTGCCAGCTGGGAATCAGCAACTCCAACCTCTTCTGCCTGATGCTTGCCTCTTCAGGAAAGCTAAACAAAACTAGCTTTCCCTCAAACAGTATCCTCTGCTGGATTCATAAATGCAGCACCTCCCAAACACATTGTAGTTACGTTTCCACCCATCATCCATCCATTTTCTTTGCATAAAAAAAACAAAGAACGAATGATTTCCAATATGAAGCGTAGAAAAGGAGTTTGCAAATGCCGACGCAGGATAGGCTGGGATTTTCTGTTGTCACCTTTGAACTACTCAATATTACTTTTCCCTGCAGCTGATGGTGGAAGCGGTGCTGGAGATCATGCAGAAAGCCGTCTTCCCCTGGAGTAATGTGGTGGAGAAGCTGGTCCAGCAGTACCTGGAGATGAATGGACCAAAGTAAGTTACTGAAAGAGCCCCACCGGCTTGCATTTGTAGTTCCTCTATGATTTTGATGATTTTTTTAAAATCCCCTTGCTCGGGCAGACAGGCGCTTTTAAAGGAGAGCTACCGTCTGATGGAAATCCGCAAACTCCTCCGGGGCTACGGCATCCGCAACTACAACCTCTCGAACAGAGGTCAAGTCATGGTAGAACTATTACTGTCCTTGATTTCTGATGCGTAATACGGTGGCGTCTTTGCCCTTCCAACCCTGCCTGGTGTCTCCGGTAGATGTTGGTCAGATACGTTCTCAAGCAAGACTCGCCGACGTGCCTCGACGACGCGCTGACTTTGGCGCAAGCATACAAACTTCCCAACTCAGAGATCCGTTACTTGTATCTCAGCCAGCTGATAGGCCAAGGCAAGGTACGTGTGCACCAGGTGTCCATATCCGCATTTTCCTTTGGAATAACAACGTCATGTTTTGTTTTGTTCTGTTTTCAGAGCGACGAGTGCATGGCGGCGCTGAAGAGGCTGCCGGTGGCGGAGGCGGAGTGCGTGATGGAGCGTCTCACGTCCTGGGCCACGCTGCTGCTGGAGGACAAAGACCACCTTTCGGATGAGGTAAGACGCAAAAAGATGAAATATAAAAACAAAAGCAAATAAGGTCATTATTTATTTGTTATTCATTACAAACAAATGACATTGGCATTAACAGCTGTGGCTGTTGTAATTGATCTTCTATTAACCAAAGATGGCACCACAGATGAAACCCGTGCGTGTTACTCTTGTGGTACCATGCTGGCTGAGCAGTTTGCGCCTTACCGCTATTACAACATTGGTTCTGTTGCAGCTGTGTTGTACAATATGCCCGAGGGGAGAAAAAAAAGGGATTTTTTTGCACCTAGTGGCCAATGTGTGATACTGCATTCACATTTAAAGTAGTTACTTCTGCCTTGTATTTGTATTTCAGTTCATTTAGTTAGGCCTTCTTGTGTTGCATCATTTCCAATTAAACTTGCAATCAAAAAGCACAACTTTCCAAATGACATTGAAGACATTGTTGCTCTTTCTTACTCCCATTTTTGCTGTTTTTTGTACATTTGCCTCTGGTAATATCATGACTTTATTGTAACTTTTTCTCTAACATATTGTTACAAAAAAACACCACTTTTGTTTTTTCTTGTAATATTACGTTTCAAAAAAAGTATTTCTTCTTGAATATTTCAACTTTTATGCTACTAAAATGGCAATAGTTTTACTTTACAATATTTTGAGATTATTCGCATTAAAAAGGTGTAATCTTTTTGTATTTAGAATGCCACTTGTTTAATATTTTGACTTTATTCTTGTAAAATTACAGCTGTTTTTGAAATTCATTTTTGTGTTTTATTTTTCAAATGTGACCGCTTATACTTTTATATATGTTTACTTTTTTTCTGTAATTATGAATATATTTGCGTGATGTTTCAATCTCATAAAATTACTGCTGTCTTTTTTTTTTTTTTCAATTTCTGCTGTTTTTTTTAATTTTCAAACAATTTCAACTCGAATTTTTTTTCTCGTAATTCCCATAATAATTCTCAATATATTCCAGAATATTTTGACTTTATTCTCATAACATTATAGCTTTTTCTTAAAGCAAATTTTCCAAAATCACAATTTACATTTGTTTGTTTGTTTTCATAATATTACAACTTCAGAAAAAATCACATTCTTCTTAGTCACATAAAGTCTACTAAAATTACGCTAGTTATTTGTTAATATTTTGACTTAATAGGTTTTATTGGTAAATCATATTTTTAGAATGTGCTGAGGGCCAGTAAAAAAACAGCCGCAGTTTGCACGGCCCTGATTTACGGCATTTGTTTTGATGTTAAGTGTATTTTCATAAGCGATCTAAGGAGTTGATCCAAAATGCTTGTTTACGTTAGCACAAGAAGCAGAAGATGGTCACTGCTCAGGTGATGGTGGAGGCACTGAAATACCTGCAGGTGTTACAGAAACGTACGTACCTGATTTATTAGCACGGTTAGGCTAACTGCTAAATCCCGTGAATATCCTTCTCACGTCTCCTGCAGATGATACTCTTAAAAGCATGGAGTGTGAAAGCAACCTGAGCACATTCAAGGTCATCGCCCACTTACAGGTGAGCGTCACGCACGCGTGGTCAACACGCCAAGCCTTTCTCTTCATCCCGACATGCACCTTTCTTTCCCCAGGAGGATTTCGATCTCTTCATCACCCCTTCCAATTACGAAGACGCCAGCATACGCAAACAAATCCAGGAGCACCACATCGCCGCCTACGAGGGAACGCGCGGCAAACGCTCATCCGACAGCGGCGGCGCGCCCACAACGGTGGTGGCCAATGATCCCGACGGCAAGACCAAGACCATCTCCACCGAGGCCGGCCTGCGTCGCCTGGGGCGGCAGCTGCAGCGCACCGAACAGGAGCTGTGGTCCGACCTGGCGCTGCGCGCTCTGGGGGTGGGCAAGGTGCATAAAGCCCTCAAAATCCTCAGGTATACTTTTTTTCTTGCTCATGCTTTATTTAAACAGCAGGCAACAACTGGAGTATTTAGAAACTCCAGCCCTTGGATGGACAGGGAGACGTATTTAGTTACGTTAGTCTCTTTAGGAAAGCTAAACAAAATTAGCTTTCCCTCAAACCTGAATAAACATTTCCCGGGAGCCATCGTATAAGGAAGTCGAAAGAGGAAAAGCATAATTAGTCCCTTTTTACAAATCAGTTGTACACATTAAGAAACAATTCCAGGCATACAGTAGATAGTATTGTACGTAAAAAAAAAAAACGTTACCTAACATCAAGTCCTGTCAGGAATCTTCCTGCTGGAAAATAATGAGTGTGTGGACTCGCTCTGCTGGATTCATAGATGCAGCACCCCCCTAAACACATTCTAGTCAAGTTTCCATTAAAAAATGAATTATTTATCATTTAAAGCGCAGAAAAATAAACACAGATTAATAGTTACAGCTTGCTCTTATGACTCTTCAACACGACCAAGTATTGGCATTGAAAATGGGTCAGACTTTAGCAACAGTGTGGCAGGTGGTCTAGCTTCGTATCGGCCCATGTTCACAAAAAGTCCCGGGTGAAGTGCTGCGGACAGATGAGCATATTTTTCTCTTACCGGCCGGGAATCAGCAACTCCAACCACTTCTGCCCGATGCTTGCCTCTTCAGGAAAGCTAAACAAAATTATCCATCCATCCATACATTTTCTTCCGCTTATCCGAGATTGGGTCGCGGGGGCAGGAACCTAAGCAGAGAAGCCCAGAGGTCCCTCTGCCCGGCCACTTCTTCCAGCTCTTCCCAGCGGACGCAGAGGCGTTCCCAAGCCAGCTGAGAGACATAGTCTTTCTAACGTGTCCTGGGTCTTCCCCGAGGCCTCTTACCGGTTGGACGTGCCCTGAACACCTCCCCAGGAAGGCGTTCGGGAGGCATCCTAACCAGATGCCCTAGCCACCTCATTTGACTCCTCTCAATGCGGAGGACCAGCGGTTCTACTCCGAGTCTCTCCCGGATGACAGTGCTTCTCACCCTATCTTTAAGGGAGAGCCCAGCCACCCTGCGGAGAAAACTCATTTTGGCCGCTTGTACCCGCGATCTTGTCCTTTCGGTCACTACCCAAAGCTCATGACCATAGGTGAGGATAGGAACGTATATCGACCGGTAAATTGAGAGCTTTGCCTTTTGGCTCAGCTCTCTTTTCACCACGACAGTCCGGTGCAGAGACCGCATCACTGCAGACGCTGCACCATCTCACGTTCCATCCTTCCCTCACTCGTGAACAACACCCAGATACTTAAACTCCTCCACTTGAGGCAGGACCTCATCCCCGACCCGGAGATGGCACTCCACCCTTTCCCGGGCGATAACCATGGACTCGGACTTGGAGGTGCTGATTCTCATCCCAGCCGCTTCACACTCAGCTGCGAACCGGTCTAGTGAGAGTTAAAGGTCACTGCTCGATGAAGCCAACAGGACCACATCATCTGCAAAAAGCAGAGATCGAATCCTGCGGCCACCAAACTGAAACCCCTCAACGCCCTGGCTGCGCCTAGAAATTCTGTCCGTGAAAGTAGTGAACAGAATTGATGACAAAGGGCAGCCCTGGCGGAGTCCAACTCTCACTGGAAACGGGTCCGACTTATTGCCGGCAATGCGAACCAAACTCTGACACCGGTCATACAGGGAATGAACCACCTGGATTGCGTGGACCTCGACGTCCACGCAGTGTTGCAGAGTCGTGTCAACCAAGACACGCCTACAGCATCCACGACCTTAAGGAACTCCGGGCGGATCTCATCCACCCCCGGGGCCTTGCCACCAAGGAGCTTTTTGACCACCTCGGTGACCTCAGCCCCAGAGATAGGGGAGCCCGCCTGAGAGTCCCCGGGCACTGCTTCCATGTTGGAAGGCGTGTCGGTGGGATTGAGGAGGTCTTCAAAGTATTCCCTCCACCGGTCCACAACATCTCGAGTCGAGTTCAGCAGCACACCGTCCCCACCATACACGGTGTTGACTGTGCACTGCTTCCCCCGCCGGAGACAGCGGATGGTGGTCCAGAATCTCTTCAAAGCCATCCGGAAGTCGTTTTCCATGGCCTCTCCAAACTCCTCCCATGTCCGGGTTTTTGCCTCAGCGACCGCCAGGGCTGCAGCCCGCTTGGTCTTCCGGTACATGTCAGCTGCCTCCAAAGTCCCATGGGTCACGACGGCTTGATAGGACTCTTTCTTCATCTTGACGGCGTCCCTTACCACTGGTGTCCACCAACGGGTTCTGGGATTACCGCCCCGACAGGCACCGACCACCTTACGGCCACAGCTCCGATCAGTTGCATTCACAATGGAGGCACGAAACATCGCCCACTCGGATTCAATGTCCGCTGGCTGCCTCAGAACATGGTCAAAACTCTCCCGTAGGTGGGAGTTGAAACTCCTTCTGACAGGGGACTCTGCCAGGCGTTCCCAGCAGACCCTCACAATGCGTTTGGGTCTGCCAGGTCTGACCGGCATCCTCCCCCACCATCGGAACCAGCTCACCACCAGGTGGTGATCAGCTCCACCCCTCTCCTCACCCGAGTGTCCAAAACATGTGGTCGCAAGTCCGATGACACAACCACAAAGTCAATCATCGAACTGCGGCCCAGGGTGTCCTAATGCCAAGTGCACATGTGGACACCCTTATGCTTGAACATGGTGTTCGTTATAGACAATCCGTGACGAGCACAGAAGTCCAATAACAAGACACCGCTCAGGTTAAGTTTAGGGGGATGGTTCCTTCCAATCACACCTCTCCAGGTCTCACTATCGCTGCCAACATGAGCGTGGAAGTCACCCAGCAGAACAAGGGAATCCCCGGAGGGAGCACTCTCTAGTACTTCCTCTATGGACTCCAAAAAGGGCGGGTATTCTGAACTGCTGTTTGGCGCATAAGCACAAACAACAGTCAGGACCCGTCCCCCCCACCCGAAGGGGTAGGGAAACTACCCTCTCGTTTACTAGGATAAAACTCCAACGTGCAGGCTTAGAGCCGGGGGGCAACAAGAACAAGAGGTGATGGGGGAAAAAAAAAAAACGACGTCAGCTTTGCTTCTGCTTCTGTCGCCAATGTCAGAGAGCTGCACGAGCACCACTGCAACACCAGCACGGGGAAGGTGTTGTTCACGGCCGCCAAGACTTTATGCCAGATGCTGGAGGCGGACGTGCCCATGGTGCTGCCTGACGAAACGGACCTGCCGGCCGTCATCCATGAGCTCGCCAGCCAGGCCGTCACCGTGTGCGACTCAGGTAAGAGGCAGCTGAAGGTTTGCTGATGATCGGCCCAGCTCGTCGGTCACGTATCGGGACGTTGTTGCAGACCTGCTGCTGGACTGTCTGGAGCTTTGCAAGTCAACGCGCATCGCAATGGACGTCTATCATCAGTGCCAGCTGTCGGACAACTACGGCTTTGTAGTCAAGGTTACCTCTTTTGCTTTCATTTTGTTGAAATTCAGCCACAGAAATGAACACAGTGTAGAATGGAAAAATACAATATCTATCTTGTGCACACAGGATTTGGCCTCAGACGCAGAGAAAGATGCTTATTCTCAGTGGAGCTTCCAGGATGTTTTCAATGAGGACTGCATCGTTCTGGATCCGGTGTCTGTGTTACCAGTCCAGTATGAAATCACCAACTGCTTGCTGCCTATTTCTCAAGGTAACACTCGCAAAGTGTCCCAAGTCGTTCGTTTCTTCACTGGCCCTCGGCGCTGGTGTTGTTTTTGGCAGCCATTTTTAAGACTAAAACGAGGAAAATGCTCCGTGTTTTAGTCACATGTGAGTCATTTCTATATGTGATTGTTTTAGCCCAGATTTAGTCAACAAAAACAAAAAAAGGCATATACTTTGTGTATTGGAAAATGGGTGAGGAAAAAACAGGTGATACAAGCGCACTTGTGAAAATCTTGTCATGCAAATACAAAATCAAATGTAGGTGTATCATACGTGCAGTAAACCCGTGGCTTGCTCAACAAATAGTGTAAATAATTAATATGACCTTGTTTTTACACTAACTCTGCTCTTGTGTGCTTTTGTACCTTTGCTGCTGTTACCTCGTTGACGGAAAAAAAACCGTGCCGGGCTCATTCTAGAAATACAATTAAACGAGAAAACCTTAAATAAACAACAGCACCAATGGAAAAAGAGCAGTAATTTTACGAGAATAAAAATGGAACATGGATGGAAATAGCATTAAGTAGCAATATTACAAACTAAAATGTCATTTAAACAAAAAAAATTACTATTATCAAAAACAAAATGTGGACTAAAGTTGCAATCTTAAGATTAAAAAAAAATGTATATGATAGATATATCAAATTATTACAAAAATAAAGATTAATAATAAATACATATTACAAGAAAAAATGTACGGAAGGGAAGCAGAAAGGAAAAATGAGCAAAAAAGTGCCATGCAAGTTGAAAACCAGTTATATTAACACAATATGTGGCATGTTATACATTATAATACATAAACCGATATTACACCTACACAAGTACAATATGCATTATTATTAATGTGCCATACCTTGTATGTCTTATTAGTACTAATATGTTATTACTTATTATACACCATCATCATATGTCAACATATCAATCATGTATTATAACAAATTTTGGAATCCTATATACTTGGTATGCATACAAGAACATTTTGATTATTAAATATATCAGTTATTAGTGTTGGTGGTAGTAATAATTTGTTTGGATAGAATATGTCGTGCATTAAGTGAGAGGCCAAGAGCATTGCCAACCTGTTGCCAGAGATGGGCTGCGCTCTAGCAACACCACCGCTCGTGGCCAAGTGTCCTATGCTGTGCATGGAAAGAGACAAGATTTTGGAGCCCTGTTACGAGAAGATGGATGATCTCCTTCTGCTGAGCCCTCCACTTGGCTGCCCTAATCTGATGATTTTATTTCATGTGTCCTATGCTGTGCATTAAAAGAGACAAGATTTAGTTGGTCTGCTGCGAGAAGGTGGATGATCTCCTGCAGCCGAGCCTCCACTTGTCTGCCCTAATCTGATGATTACATTGCATGAGTGTCGAGTGTCCTATGCTGTGGATTAAAAGAGGCAAGATTTAGAAGTCCTGCTGTGAGAAGATCTCCTGCAGCCGAGCCTCCACTGGTCTGCCCTAATCTGATGATTTCATCCTAAGAGTGTCCTATGCTGTGAATTAAAAGAGACAAGATTTGGGCGGCCTGCTGCGAGGTGGATGACTGCCGGCAACAGAACGTTTGCTTGTCTGCCCTAACATGTTGATTTTATTGTGTGAGAAAACAATCCAACAGAAGACAAGATGGATTTAGTGTATGATCCTGAACCAGGATTGAGGTTGTTCTATATGAATATAATAATGATGATAATAATGTATTGTGTCTTGTTTGGATTTTACCGCCTGCTTCATAGTACTTGTTATCTGTTATTGCAGATACCAAATTGTACCCACTGGACTGCTCCTGCCTCTCGCACTGCTCATTTGAACACGGTAGACACAAGATTTACTTTGGCTTTTCAAGGCTCCCTTGCACGTTACCAACTTGCACGTTTTAGAGCTTTCAGATGACCTTGTTGTGTGCAGGTTCCAATTACCTGCGGCCGCTGTTTAATCCTCTAAACACCATGATGCAGATGTTGCAGGAGTGCAGTCAGCTGGAGCTGGCCCTCAGAGTGCTGCTCAACTGCTACAGCAGCTGCCTGCAGCATGTCACCTCCAACCTCATGGAAGCAAAGATTATAGTGCGGGTATGGGAGCGACGCCGCGGCCGTGGCTGCAGGCACCTCTCTTTCCACAAGCGGCACTGCTCAGCAAAAATGTTCTAAACGCGGCGTTACCGATGCTGGCTGAGCAGTTCGCTATTACAACATTGGTTCTGTTGTCCTGCTGTGTTGTGCAATGTTTTTGTTCTTAAATGACTATATGGTCTCCTTTTTCCTCACGCTCTCATGCACTCCAAATTCTTAGAGTAAAAAAAATATATCATTTATATACAGTAGCAGGGTTTCCGCGGAGTCTTGAAAAGTTTAAAATTTAAAAAAGCATTTTTTTAGGCTTTAAAAAGTCTTCAATTTGCTCTTCTAGGTCTTAAATACTTTTTCACAGGTCTTATTTTCCCGATGTCCGTGTAAAGCTCATTTTATTTCTATTTCTGTCTTTGTTGTTGCTTGGCTGATTCCGTGGTGTTGTAGGTGTTTGTTTCTCTAGTCTAAGTATAATTCGCTGTATTACGACTACAAATGACACCAACATGCAACAGCCAATCAGCTTTCTGTTATCGGCACGAGTCACTCTCGGGAGTGTATGTTACCTCCCACGCAAAACCGAGGTTACGTTTTAACTATGGGGAAGTGCAGGTTTAGTGATACTTGGCTTGAAAAAACTGAATATCAAGATTGGTTAAGGCCAGTTGCTAACAATGCATTTGAAGCATACTGTTGATTATGCAAGAAAGCAATTAAACTGGGAACGTTAGGTGTACGAGCCCTATCCTCTCATGCAAAAAGTGAGAAACATCTGACTGCTGTGAAGGGTCTTAAGCAAACGACAGCCATCAGCCAATTCTGCCAAGCATCTGTTCTACGCTGCCGAGGCAAGGCCCACACTGCAGCTCCGCAGCCGCCCCGAGCGACCTCTTTTGGATCAGAGCCAACGCTAAGAGCAGAATGACTTCATTCCACTCTGGTGTTGCCGGCAAGGAGAGGCGACGAGCAGGGGTGGCAATTCTTGTTGCCCCCGGCTCCAAGCCTGCGCGTTGGGGTTTAACCCGGTAAACGAGAGGGTAGTTTTCCTACGCCTTCGGGTGGGGGGATGGGTCCTGACTGTTGTCTGCGCTTATGCGCCAAACGGCAGTTCAGAATACCCGCCCTTTTTGGAGTCCTTAGAGGAAGTACTAGAGAGTGCTCCCTCGGGGGATTCCCTTGTTCTGATGGGTGACTTCAACGCTCATGTTGGCAATGACAGTGAGACCTGGAGAGGTGTGATTGGGAGGAACGGCCCCCCTGGTCTTAGCCCGAGCGGTGTCTTGTTATTGGACTTCTGTGCTCGTCACGGATTGTCTATAACGAACACCATGTTCAAGCATAAGGGTGTCCACATGTGCACTTGGCACCAGGACACCCTGGACCGCAGTTTGATGACTGACTTTGTGGTTGTGTCGTCGGACTCGCGGCCACATGTTTTGGACACTCGGGTGAGGAGAGGGGCGGAGCTGATCACCACCTGGTGGTGAGCTGGTTCCGATGGTGGGGGAGGATGCCGGTAAGACCTGGCAGACCCAAACGCATTGTGAGGGTCTGCTGGGAACGCCTGGCAGAGTCAGAAGGAGTTTCAACTCCCACCTACGAGAGAGCTTTGACCATGTTCCGATGGTAAGGTTCCGGTAAGGTCTATTCAAGGGTTCTGGAGAGGAGGATACGCAGGATAGTCGAATCTTGGATTCAGGAGGAGCAGTGTGGTTTTCGTCCTGGTCGTGGAACTGTGGACCAGCTATATACTCTCGGCAGGGTCCTTGAGGGTGCATGGGAGTTTGCCCAACCAGTCTACATGTGTTTTGTGGACTTGGAAAAGGCATTCGACTGTTCCTCGGGGAATAGTGTGGGGAGTGCTCCGGGAATATGGGGTATCGGAGCACCTAATCCAGGCGGTTCGTTCCCTGTATGACCGGTGTCAGAGTTTGGTTCGCATTGCCGGCAATAAGTCGGACCCGTTTCCAGTTTGCTGCCCTTTGTCACCGATTCTGTTCACTACTTTCATGGACAGAATTTCTAGGCGCAGCCAGGGCGTTGAGGGGTTTCAGTTTGGTGGCCACAGGATTCCATCTCTGCTTTTTGCAGATGATGTGGTCCTGTCGGCTTCATCGAGCAGTGACTTTCAACGCTCACTGGATCGGTTCGCAGCTGAGTGTGAAGCGGCTGGAATGAGAATCAGCACCTCCAAGTCCGAGTCCATGGTTCTCTCCCGGGAAAGGGTGGAGTGCAATTTTCGGGACGGAGATGAGGTCCTGCCTCAAGTGGAGGAGTTTAAGTACCTCGGGGTCTTGTTCACGAGTGAGGGAAGGATGGAACGTGAGATGGACAGGCGGATTGGTGATCTCTTGCAAAGGGCCAAAAGAGAAAGGCGGCAGAGGATTGCTTAGAGGAACTAAAAAAAGGAGGAACACCTTAAAAACAGTTGCTGAAAGTCTTTGTAGAGATGCAGACAAATTTGCAGAGGAGGCTGAAGGCACGGTTGGCCGTAAGATGGCTCAGCTAATAACTAAGTCAAATGCTATGAGGAGGGCCATCAAGGAGAAATCAGCTGCGCTCAAGAACATAGAGGAGGATATTCTGGCCAAGAGAGAAGAGCTGAGGTTAATGTGGCACCCACACGCACACACATGTGTGCATACATGTATGTTGTTGCTGTTTTTGTATTTCAACAATTCATCTAACCTGTTTTTTTGTTTGTGTTTTTGATGCTGTGATATAGGTCTTAAATTTAATTCACATTGGTCTTAAATTTGACATTATGAATCCTGCAGAAACCCTGAGTAGTGTAGCAGTCCGATGTGACTAACCAGATGAATTAGCATACTTTCAGTGCTACATGGCAAACAAGTTACCAGTAGGTGCAGTAGATTCTCAGAAAACAAACAAGACCCAGCATTCATGATATGCACGCTCTTAAGGCTGTGCAATTGGCCAATTAGATGACAGGGGCGGGTTCCAAAAATAGCAGTGTCTGCCGTTGACTTTACAAACTCCAAACTATTTTGCACAAACTTTTTTTGTTTCTAGGATTTGGCAATCCTGTGAATGACTAAACTAATATTTAGTCAAGTCAAGTAGGCTGTTATTGTCGTTTCAGCCATATACAGTGCAGTACACAGTAAAACGAATCATATCATTGAACGGTCACAAAGTGCACTCGTGCAAAAGACAAACAGACAAGGAACGGTAAACAGTAGCGCCGACCAGTACACTACAGGAAAGTTGTGCAAAAGAATGTCCATGTGCAAATCAGAATTAAAAAAGTAACGTCAACAGTCACTGAGGTAGAAATGTGTAAAGAAAGGTGTGTGGACAGGGTTAATTTTGCTGTTCTTGTTTGTTTATTTGTGTTGATTATGTTTGTCAGTTCAGTTCCTTGATGTTGAGAACCCGGATGGCTTGGGCAAAGAAACTACATTCAGGCCCCTCCATAACATAAGAACATTAGAAGATGTTGCTGGTTTGCTAGTGTGTTTGGGGTGATGGTCTTGCTGAAGCAGCCATTTCATGGGCATGTCTCTTCAGCTTAAGGCAACATGACCTCTTCAAGTATTTGGACACATGCAAACTGATCCATGATCCCTGCTATGGGATAAATAGTAGGAGAAACATGCCCATATCATGATGCTTCACTGTCTTCACTGTGGACTGTGGCTTCAATTCAGAGTTTGGGGGTCGTCTCACAAACTGTCTGCACCCCTTGGACCCAAAAAGAGCAATTTTACTCTCATCAGTCCACAAAATGTTCCTCCATTTCTCTTTAGGCCAGTTGATGTGTTCTTTGGCAAATTGTAACCTCTTCTGCACATGCCTTTTTTTAACAAATGGACTTTGTGGGGGATTCTTCTAAATAGATTAGCTTCGCTGTCACAGTACTTACAGGTAACTCTAGACTGTCTTTGATTATCCTGGAGCTGATCATTGTCTGAGCCTTTACCATTTTGGTTATTCTTCCATCCATTTTGATAGTTGTGTTCCGTTTTCTGCCACGTGTCTCTGGTTTTTAAGGCATTGGTGATCATTTAATTGGTTTGGTTTAATTTGTTTCGAACATGCATACAATGTACAGAGAATTATTCCTGAGCATATTTTTAATTGAAAAGGAGTAGGAAGAAGCAGAGCTTATTTAATCCTACCCCCTTCTTACATGATTTGCTAATACATACATGCCTACATACTATACATATTGTGTATATACATGCATACACACATGTATAGATACATACATACATACACATACAGGCATATATCCTATTTTTCTTTTAAAAACAAAACAAAAACTCCCCCCCCCCCCCCCCGTTTTTCCTCCATTTTTCTTCCCTCTTCCCCTGTTGGATTCCGGATCAGCATCTTGCTGTCTTGGTGTTGTACTGCGAGTGTATTAAATGGAAGTACACGACTTCCTGATTTGAATACTTTGTTGAACGTGCTTTTTCAACCTTAATATCAACGTTGGTATTATTGAAGGTAATCATACTGTTTTTGCGCTTGTATCCTCTTATCCTTATTGTTATGATTATATGATGTCAAGTATGCATCCAGATGGTTGATATCTTTGACAACCAGCACTCCTGCTACTCCTGGAGCTCCATGTAGCTTGATGTATATTTTTCCGTTGGTGCTCCAAGTACTTTGTATCTTTCCCTGCTTCCTCAAGTCTCGTGCTTTCCCGGCAATGTCAGCGTTGCGTTTTGTCAGATGCTCATTTAAGTAGACGTTTGTGCCTTTCAAGTTCTACCTCCGCTTCAGCAGTGCAGTTTTGAATTCCCTGTTGGTGAACTTGATGATGAAGGTGTGGTGTTGTTTCTGCCATACAATGGGATGCAAGTATCAATGGTGTTGATATCGACATCCATCTCCTTTGATTAGTAGGAAGCTGACAATGTGTTGCTTTGCTGAAGGAACATCCATTCCATCTGGTTCTCCTGTTATGAGCTTCCCCTACTTTGACCCAAGTGTAACTCTGAGCCCTGTGAGGATCACATCATTCATTCGTAAATTCTGATCCATCTCATCCATTATAGTTTTCATTTGCTCAGTGATGTTATCCTTCTAGAGTGGTGCGCCAGGCGTCATTATCCTTCCTTAGTGTCCTGATATCATCCTGTAGAGCATTGATGTCATTGCATAATGCATGATTTACTTCTTTGGGGGGTTTTACCTCCTTGAGGGCAGCAGGCAAGGCAGCATTGTCTTCCAATAATGTCTTGATATCATTCTGCAGAACCCTAACCATATGGGTTTTTAACCTCCTCAAGGGCAGCAGGCAAGGCAGCATTGTCTTCCAATAATGTCTTGATATCATTCTGCAAAAGTCTAACATCCTTGCATAATCGCTCTATTTTCTTCCATGTGGTTTTTAGCTTCTTTGAGGGCAGAATTTTCTTCCAGTAGTGGCTTTATATTATCCTGCAAAGCCTTGATATCAGTGCGTAGTGCTTTATTTTCTGCCATCGGGTTTTTAACCTCTTTAAGAGCAGCACACAACGCAACGTTTTTATCTTGCACTTTCTCGATTTGCTTTAGTTTCTTTGCTCGGTGCTCTATTTTCCTCCATAAGGTTGATGACATCATCACGGACCCCTCGGATCTTTTCCATGAGACTGTCATTCTGCGATTGTACATGTTGGATCTGTGACTGCAAATGCTTACGGTCTGGTTGTGCTGCAGTCCACTCCTGTATCTCCTGCAGTTCCATCTCCATCTCTCTTAACTTCCCAAAGTCTTGCATCCAGGTCTTTCAGAAATGTTCCTCCTCTTCTTGTTTTTCTGATCATTTAGCTGAACAGCCACGATTTTTTGCACCTCTTTTCCCCTCTCCAAACAACTTTGTAATCAAAGTACGCCGTTCTTCTGAACAATGTCTCAGGCTTTCACCGAGAACTGATGTTCAGCAAGTGCTGCTTTCATCCTTAAACAGGGGGCACCTGATTCACTCCTGCTCCATGCTGCACACCCCTTTCAACGAATTGGCCAATTGCACAGCCTCAGGAGCGTGCATGTCATGAACGCTGGGTCTTGTTTGTTTTCTGAGAATCTACTGCACCATATAAATGACCATATGGTCAAGGAGAGGTACAAATGGGGTTGTATACTTGGTACTGTAACGAGTTGGTAATATCCAACACCAAATATATCCACTGTCTGTGTTTGGGTTCCGCCTGTTGGCTCTACCTGCGTCATTTTAGTTGCTGATGGTTGCCCTTATCTTGCTTTTCAGCTTTATGATTCAGAAGAGCTGAGTAAGTACAACTTGGCCTTGAAAGACCTCCGCACGAACACCGCCTCGGCCCTGAATAAGGTCGCTGTGGCCCTGCTGAACAAGGTGAGCCCAAAGTGAGACTCTGCAAGTTGACATCGTTCTAAGTGGCTGTCCTTTTGGTTTTTCCGCGGGATGCAGGTGTTGAACTGGAGGATGGTGGATTGCGATTTGGCCATCGGGCTGTGCACGCTGATGTCAAAGGAGGAGGTCTTCAAAGTTCTCTGGAAGGTTATCGACAGCACGTGGGAAAACTATGATAAGATCTTGGTGCGCTTTTATTTCCAGTTGTAACCGCAGTCACAGTGCGGCGGTGTGGCTCGCACATTCCGGAAGAAAAACAAGCGACCAATGCCATATGTTGTGTGTGACTTCAGGCTGTGGCGAAGATTGGCGCCAACCTCTGCTGCTTGTACGACCAAGCAGCAGAAAAACAGAAGTTTCTGTCTGTCATCACGGAGGCCGAATGGGGCATCAAGCTCGCCAAATTAGAGGTAATCTAGCGCTTGTGTATTTTTTAGCATACTGAGAGTTCAGGCATTCTGCTGCAGAGGGTGCCTCAAGTGTGCGCTACTTTTTTTTAGCGACGAGATGCTCGATATTGGCCTTCTACCGATACGTGATATGCTGATATTGCTCGTCACGTATCAAGCTGATACCGATCTAGGCAACGGATGAGGTCGCGTCTTGCGTAAAGAGCAAACAACGCGATGCCACCGAGGTGCTGCAATGTAACGTACCGGGAAAGCGCTATGATCAAATATAAAACCATCTTGACCAGTAGTCAGCTAAAATAACTAGTCTGTCAAAATTAGCCCGTTAACGGCGGCGATGATTTTATTTCTTTAATTGCGTTAATTGTTTTAGCGTTGACGAAAACTAAGAATACAAATTTTGTAGTCAGTTTTAGTTAAAAAAAAAAAGTATACATATATAATTTATGTCTATGTGTATTGGAAAGTGGCCGCACGGTGGCTGAATGGGTAGCATGTTGGCCACACAGTCAGGAGGTTCTTGCTTGGAATCTCCGTTGGGCATCTCTGTGTGGAGTTAGCATGTTGTCCCCGTGCGTGTGTGGGTTTTCTCCGGGTACTCCGCTTTCCTCCCACTTTCCAAAAACATGCATGTCAGCTTCATTGGCCGCTCTAAATCGTCCGTTAGAGTGTGACTGGTTGTTTGTCTATATGTGCCCTGCGATTGACTGGCGACCAGTCCAGGGTGTACTCCGCCTCTCGCCCAAAGTCTGCTGGGATAGGCTCCAGCATCCCCGCGGCCCTAATGAGGATAAGCGGCATAGAAAATGGATGGATGGATGTATTGGAAATTGGTTGAGGAGAAAAGCAGAGGGTCTAGAGGTGAATACAAATCCAATGCCCGCACAGAAATGTCACATTTTTGTCCAGTCTCGTCCTGTCAACCAAAATAGCTCGTCTCTCTCCTTTTTGTCATGGGGGGGGAGATTTGTCAACAAAACAATTTTAACAAAAACGACGCCGCTCTGCTCACTCTCTCATACAATTAAACAAGAAAATCTTTTTTTTATCATTTTTTTTGACACAATATAGTCAAACTAAGTCGTACTATAATGGGGGAAAAAATGGCAAACACTAAAATAACGTGTCATTTTTTAAAGAAGTGACTCTACGAGGAACAAAAAATGGAATAAAGTTTCAATTGTAAGATTTTAAAGAAAGCTATGCATTCAGGGACACTGCGCGCATCACAGCCACCTCTTTATTATTCGTGTACGCGTGATCTAAATAAACAGAACGTCAAATAAGTGGACATTCTTCGCACTCACTTTGTAACTCTTTAAGCGGCAGTACAACTGGCTGCATTTAAGTATGCTCGGAAATGCCTGAAAATAAACGCAAACCATGGGAGTCCAACTGAAGTTAGGTGGTGTCTTTGAACGCAACCCTTCCTTGCTCCCAACAGCAAGATTAACGTGTGATTCAAATGTGCTACTACTCAAGAAACTAGCGTCTGTATATTCCAAATATAAATATATGATATACAATCATATCACATAATATTTCTTTCAATATAATACAGTACAAATTTGCATGTTTCAGACATAATTGCAAATGGTGATTAATCCTGATCAATTCATTTGAAAACTGTGATTAATCTGATTCTGATTGTTTGTAAAAATTCTAGGCAACAAGCATGATAGGGTCACAATAAGAATGAAAATTAAATGATGCTGGTAACGATACAAATCCCAGAATGCAACCCTGGACCAGTAAAGTCAGCAAGCTGGTTGCTGTGTGATGCACAGATTAGAATGCTAAATTTGCACAAATTTTAATATTATCAGACATCCCTATTTTTTACAATATTGAACAGCGACCGAAAGGAGTTTTCTCCAAAGGCTGGCTGGTCTCTCCCCAAGAGATAAGCTGAGAAGCTCTGTCACCTGGGAGAAACTTGTAGTAGATGTGCTGCTCCTCTGCAGCGAGAGGAGCCACTTGAGGAGGCTGCGGGCATCTATCGTGTCAGGATGCCACCATGGGGAGGTTTTCAGGACACCTCTGAGCGGTAGGAGGCCTCGGGGTAGACCCAGGACACACTGGAGAGACTATGTCTCTCATCTGGCCCGGGAACACCAAACATGTATTTGAGTTGTGCGTTTATTTAATCAAGTGGACTCTGTTCGCAGTGTTTAGTTTGGGCGTAGCGAGTAAATATTAAAATCTTTTGGTTTTGTTGTTTTTGCCGTCTCAGATATCCATCCAGCCCGTGTTTCGCCAATGGCCGGACTTAAACGCCGTGATCCCCATCCTGGTAAAGAACAAGAGGATCACTCCAGATATCATCCTGGAGTACTGCAGGTAAAAAGTCAGCTTCCTTTTGCATTTTGCTCTCCCGGCGCTCCAACTCCTCCCGCTGCACATCGTCCGCAGCACATTCGGTCTGGACCGCGACAGCGTCATCAACCAGTACATCACCACCGTGCTGCTGCTGCAAGAGGAAGACGCAGAGGAGCTGCCCGGCAGTGGCGAGGCCGACGCCCAACCCCCGTGTCACGCGGACGCGCTGGAGCGAGTCCTGAAGATCATTCCCAAGTTGCACCTAACCAGCGAGCTCGTCCGCAATCTGTCTGCCGCCATGTTCAAGGTGCGTGGACGTCTCAAGTGGTCCCTCGTCACGTTGCTGTTTGTGATTGAATACGACCTATTAAATATGCATATTTAAGCTAATGTTAGCTCTTTTACACCTAAACGTAAAAGTGTCCAGCATACAAATGAACTCAAATTAAAACGATAAACCATTGACAATATGCATTCAGAGATTAAACCTCAACTCTGGACGCTCGACATCACTTCCTGTCCCCCCACTCACTCTGCTCCCTTAGGGACCACAATCATAGCAACACATACGAGCACAAGTCGTATTTATGCCTCGTTTACTCCTATTATGTTTACTGTATTGGGTAAGGGGAGTGTAACGGTGACAGAAAAGCAGATTACTGTCACTGTCCTGCTCCAGGGACAGAGTGAGAAGGTCATTCCTCCCCCTATGCCATGCGACTTTTCAACACAACAGTGGGGGAGCGATCAAAACACACAGGAATGGGCTTATTTTTTTATTTTTTACCAAATTAATTATTCTTGCGGGCCGCACGGTGGTCGATTGGGTAGCACATTGGCCTCACAGCCAGGAGTTTCAGGGTTGGAATCTCCGTTGGGCATCTCTGTGTGGAGTTTGCATGTTCTCCCCGTGCGTGTGTGGGTTTTCTCCGGGTACTCCGCTTTCCTCCCACATTCCAAAAACATGCATGTTAGCTTCATTGGCCGCTCTAAATTGTCCGTTAGAGTGTGAATGTTTGTCTATATGTGCCCTGCGATTGGCTGGCGACCAGTCCAGGGTGTACCCCGCCTCCCGCCCAAAGCCAGCTGGGATAGGCTCCAGCATACCCGCCACCCTAATGAGGATAAGCGGCGTAGAATGATGTCTGTCGATCTATAGGGGTGTTATTTCATGTCTAGAAGGCTCTAATAATGTTAACTGTATTTAACAAGATTGTGAACAGGTTTCCTATGCTCTAACTTTGGAAGACATTCCAATTATGAATAAGTAATCCTACTTGGCGGGAATTCACTCGCCACGGTCGGGTCTGGAACGAGTTAAGCACGATAAATGAGGGATTACTGTCTATGGAAAAACACACACACTGTTGGTACAACCTGTAGCATTAAAGCTACAGACACACACAACAAAGTGTTCCCAGAAGGCACTTTTAGCACCAAGACATTTTGGACATCACACTTCCAGTATGCGATTGTGGGGCCTCTATAATGGTTTAATATTTTCTACAAAGGTGTCAAATCTCAACCTACCAAAAGGGGGTCTTTTTCCTATGGATAATCAGCCGCCTTTCATTGCCTTCCCCATGCAGCTCAGTCCCTACAACTACGAGAGGATCGAGGTGGTGGTAAAGATCCTGCAGGTTGTGGATGAGAATGTCACCGTCTTCTCCGTCAGTCAGGTACGAGAACAATACGTACGTGTTACGACACACGAGAGACTGATGTCTGTTTCCCCACAGGCAATGGGCCTCCTCCAGCACTTGAAGTCCTACAAGCGAACGTCTCCCCCGTCGGAGGTGGAACAGACATACTTTCTGGAGAACCATCTGCAGCCGAGCCCCCTCAACAAAGTCAGGCTGCCTTTCCACCTGCTCATGCAGAACAAACACTACTGGAAGATCATCTGTGAGTTGCTTTTTGTGGTTTTGTTAAGACCCTCTCTTTTTGCAATATTGTGCTTTGGAGTGATGTGCAACTTCGCTGCGTCATACTTTCATGCTAGGAGCACCTCTCAGTATTGAGCGGCCATCATGTGCCTCACCCACAGTGTCAATCAAAACTAAGCTGAACTTTAGTGTCCTTGCATCGATGCAGCGCTTGTGCTTGTCAAAGATGCACGGGGTGGCCAGAAGATTCTGAAATGTGTTTTGTGCGTCCAGCTCCGGAGCTCACCGAGGAGACCTTCCCAACTCTCCTTCTGATTAGCAAACTGATGAAGGTACTGCACACGGTCTCAAATAAAGTCTGTGGAAAAAACGCCTGTGAATATTCTCCTCCATCCGGGTCGTTGTATTTTTAGGGCATTGCTTTGCAACTGGACTGTTCAAGTTGTCTTAGAAGATGACTAGATAGGACAGCTCTAGTTTGAGAACTAGAGAGACTGTCCCATATAGTCAGACCAGAGCTGTCCTATCTGGTCATTGGCTAGATTGGACAGCGCTGGTCTGAGGACTAGAGAGAATTACACTTGTTATGCGCTTTATCAAAGCCTCTCAAAGCACCTAAACGAAGGTCATCATTATTCATTCACACCACACTTGGTGATGGTAAGCCACTATGTAGCCACAGCTGCCCTGGGGCAGACTGGCGGAAAGTGACTGCTTGGCTCGTCTTAGACTCTAAGACTCTTGGACTATAAGACAAAACTTCATCCGTCTAAGACTTAGACATTTCACCTCATCTGAGCAAGCTTCATCCATCCATGCTCAATGACTGGATAGGACAACGCTAGTCTAAAAACTAGAGAGCACAGTTATTCAGCATGAACTGATAAACTGGCAGCGAGAACAGAGAGACACTCTTATCTAGTCAAACTAGATAGGACAGCTGTGGTCTAACAACTAGAGATGTCCTAGCCAGTTTGGGCATGAACGAATGAAGCCTGCTTGGGTTCTCTTACAGGTTTCACCTCATCCGAGCAGGCTTCAGCAGTTCATGCTCAGTTAGTAGATAGGACAGTGTGAGAACTAAACTATCGCTCTATAGTCTGAGAACTAGCGAGACCATCCTATCTAGCCAGACTAGACCTGTCCCATCTAGTCACTGAGCATGAACTGATAAACTAGACTGAGAACAAGAGCGACCGTCCTATTTAGTCAGACTACATAAGGATCTAGTCTGAGAACTGGAGAGACTGTCCTGTCTAGTCTACCTAGAGCTGTCCTGTGTAGTTAGTAATGTTTCACGATCACGAAGCGATAAAGCCTGCTGGGGTTGTCTTGGAAGATGTTTTGCCTCTCATCTTGGCAGACTTCATCAGTTCATGCTCAATGACTAGATAGGACATCGCTAGTCAACTAGCGAGACTATCCTGTCTACTAGGTCTAGAGCCGTCCTGTCTAGTCATTGAGCTTGAACTGATGAAGCCTGCCAAGATGAGAGGCAAAAGCTCTTCCGAGACGACCCAACCTGTCTACTCCAACTAGAGTTACTCAGACTGATGAAAGACAAAGCGTCTCCTAAGACAACCTGGACAGTCCAGTTGCGATGGATTCAGTGGCCCGAGAAATGAAATAACAGATCAGTCCCTCCGCAGGTGAGTCTGGATAAGCTGTACATGCTTGCAGCCAATCACATGTTTGAGACAAAAATGAAGCCCCTGGTCCTTGAGCGGAGGAAGAGGGGTGGCGCTCAAGGCTTCAACAAGGAGACATTTGAGGTGGCAAAGACTATGATGACGTACATCCACCGCATCCAGAATCCGGAGTGGGCGGCAGCCACCGCCCACAAGATCGCCCAGGAGCTGCCTCCAGGTGTGACAAAAGACACTGTTCTTTTTGTAGTATTCAGACTAAAACCTTTCCCTTCCCTCTTCTGCAGGCTATGAGAAGGCACAGTCCCTTAAGTTCTGCATGGCCCTTGGAGATGCCTGGCTTAAGGATCCAAACCTTGATGTGAGGATTTATTCACAAGTGTGTCGTTACTCAGTTGTTTTAAACCTTCAGCCGTCTGGTGCCCGCACAGGAGGAGTCGCGGACTCGAGGGTCCGCCTTTCTGTCCAAGCTGAAGCTGCAGCACCAGCGGTCGGCAACAGAAAGCACCTTGATGGCCAGTCAGCTCAACAACCCCGAACTCCTGAAGCTAACCACCGCTCCAGACAGACTGATTACGGCTCTTTATGAGCATAGCAGTGTGGAACAGCGCTTCAGGGACTCTGCAGGACGAACCTACCCCGGTGAGTAAACCTTTAAAGGATATGACATGAATATGGACATCGATTTGTCATGAGACTAAGAGTGATTGAGAAGACCTTATCAAAAACACCGAAATGAGGGATTGCACCTAGCCCAGACGTGGGACACCGGGACCCCACCCTGGAGCCTGGCCCCGGGGGGGGGGGGGCTCTTAGTGGTTGGGCCCTAACTCGTGTGGCCCAGCTCGACAAAGCCACACGGCTTTTCCTCGACCGATGGTGGACACCAGAGGTTAGGGCTGCTGTCAAGCTGAAGGAGTCCTATTGAGAATGGATGGCTTGTGGGACTCCTGAAACAGCTGACAGGTACCGGCAGGCCAAGTGGCACGCGGCTTTGGCGGTGGTCAGGGCAAAAACTTGGGTGTGGGAGGAATGGAGCACAATTTTCCGTCAACTTCAAAGACAAACCATTCAACGGCCTCAGAAGGGTGAAGCTGTACCCGGTCCACACAAAGCATGGAGGCCTTCTGACCTCAACTGAGAATGTAGTCTTGGGGTGAAAGGAATATTTTGAGGCCCTTTTCAATCCCACTTTTGATAGAGGAAGCAGAGTCTGAGGACACCAACATGGATAGATTTATATATCTGAGCTAGTCAACAAAACTCTTCAACCTTTCAAGGATCTGGATGTCTTGACTGACATGTCGCTTCAACATTGCATGGAAGTCGGGAACAGTACCTTTGGATTGGCAGACTGGGGTAGTCGTCCCCTTTTGAGGGAGGATGACCGCAGGATGTGTTCCAACCATAGGTGGATCACACTCCTCAGCCTCCCTGGGAAAGTCTGTTCCAGGGAGCTGGAGAGAAGGGTACGACTGTTAGTCGAACCTCAGCTACAGGAGGTGCTGCTCACGGAACACTGGACTAGCAGGAGCCTGGTTCGCATTGCCAGCAGTAAGTCCAGCCTCTTTCTTGTGAATGTTGGCCACTGCAAAGGCTGCTCATTTTTTATGGACAAAATTTCTAGGTGCAGCCAAGGCTTTGAGGGGGTGCACTTTGGGGGGCCTTAGGATCTGTTCTCTGCTATTCGCAGAAGATGGGGTCCTGATGTGACCTTCAGTGTTTACTCGGTTGGTTTGCAACTGAGTGTAAAGCTTGTTGGACGAGACTCAGCACCATGGTCATGTTTTCCAAAAGGGCGCCTTGCGTGCTCCCGGTTATGAGCGAGGTCTTGCCTTAGGTGGAGGAGTTCAAATATCACAAGATTTTGTTCATGAGCCAGGGAAGGTTGCGGCACGAGGTCGACTGGTGGATCGGCGCAACGTCTGCAGTAATGCTGTCATTACGACAACAAAAAACAGACAAAATGTGTTCCCTTCGTAGGGTGGCTGGACTCACGTCCAGTCACGACCAGGGGGCGTCTTGGTTTCCTCACGGTGGAACTGGAAGAGGTTGCCAGAAACTGGGAAATCAAAACTGGAAAGGCTTGAAATGCATCAGCAGTCTTCTGTGATTAATCTTCATATTGGCTCATTTATTTCAGACATCCATGCGGTGGTTAAGGAAATAGCCTCCATCAACAAAGTGGATCTTCTGAAAGTCCGTAACACGATGTTGGAAAAGTGGATCTGCAAAACGGGTCTTGCCGTGGCAAAGGTTTGTCGTGCCGGCAATAGTGTTTAGTTTTTTTTAATTGTAGAGAGATTTGTAATGAATCTTTTACTTGCATTAAGGATATTGGCCACCATGACAGTGCCAGCAGCTTCACGGATGACCCAGACTTAATGAGGTAAGTCAAATGGATGGTATGGGAGGGCTAGGATTTGTGAATGAAATATCCGTCCAGGCCAATGTGAGCGTCATAAACATTTCTCAAGGCCTGGGTATATGAAATGTGTCCAGTCCAGGGTAAATTAAATTTCCGACCAGACCAGAGAGAATGAAACCTCCGTCCGGACGGTTATTGGATGAATGCTGGAGTTTGTCCCGCCCGCCCTTGGTATGCTTAGCGTCTCTGGGGGTCGATGGGTCAGTCGGCTGGCCCGGACACTCTGCTTCTGCATGATGATTGGATGATATGTGAGACTTTATCGATCCCGAGCAAAAAAAAACAAACCACTAGCGTTGTGTTGGGCGACTCTCTTCTGTCGCTTTGAAACATCCGTCAGGGGGTCAAGCCAAGGGGTGAAAGAAAGGCCCGAAAGCGTTGGAAAATGTGTGGACATTTTGTGAACACGGAGCATCTGCCTGCCATTTGTTGCTGTCAGGGTGGTCTACATGCTGCAGGCTTACACCACAGCCGAGGCCGTTTTCTTCCTCAGCGCCATCCTGTCTGCTGAAACCTGGGTAGGTCTCTCACCGCCTTGAGTATCTGAGATCGTCCGTGTCTCATGTTCTCCCACCTGTAGCCCCTCAGCAGCTCCGGGCCCCGTCTGACATTCTGTCATAAAACCCGAGCGCTCCTCTGCTTTGTGCGACTCGCCGACGCCGCCACACTGGAGACACAGTTAAAGATCAACAGGAGCGAAATGGAGTAAGCCGGAACACACCATTTGGCTCATTTCAAGATGTGTGAAAAGCCTTTCATGCACATCTGCAGCCGCTACGTGAAGAGCCACATCTTTGTCTCTCGCCTGGAGGCGTTGAACATTCCCCACACGGTGCAGTCCTTCCTCAGCAGCCCCAAAGAGGGCTTGATTAAAGGCCTGTGGAAGAAGCACAGCCATGAGCCTCAGGTACTTTCTCTTTATTTAGAGCCGGCCAGTCATTGAGAACTTGGACTTTGTTTTTTTGCAGGTTCCTATGAACAAAGTACGCTCCTGGGCATGTAGAAGATTTTTGACTCACTTTTTTTTGGTTGTTTTTTTTTTTTTGCAGTTGGCCCTTAACAACCTTAAAACAGCCTGGCATTCAACTGCCGTTACTGTACAGTCTTAAAAACAGCAGTGGCTTCCTGTCATATCTTTGCCCAACGATTTTCCAGTACATCTTTTAAAAAAAAAAAAAAAACGTAGAGTGGTCTTGTCATAAATAGAGGATGATTGACTAGCGTTTTTGCAGTAAGTCCTTAAAAACTCCTGTCATACCTTTGGCGTGCGTTTTTGTAGAACATCTGGAGGATTTTCAATGCTCTTTTTTTTTGCAGTGTATCATCAAAAACTGCGGATCAGTGCTGTCATATATTGAGCATGTTCAACTGCTGTTTTTTCCGTACATCCCTAAAAACGGCGACGTGTTCCTGACATATATGGAGGATCTTTGGTGCGAGATTTTGAAGTGTATCATGAAAAGCAGCCTACTGATCCTGTCATATATAGACCATTTTCAATGCTCTTTTTTTGCAGTGTATCATCAAAAACAGCGGATCGGTGCTGTCGTATATTAAGGTCGTGCAACTGCCGTTTTTGCTGTAAATGCTCAAAAACAGCGACGTGTTCCTGTCATACATACTGGTGCGGGTTTTTGACATGTATCCTTAAAAACAGCCTACTGGTCGTGTCACACATAGACAATCTTCAATGCTCTTTTTTTTTTTTTTTTTTACAGTGTATCTTCAAAAACAGCATATTGGTGCTGTCATATACTTTGCTGTAAATCCTTTCAAATAATAGAGGTGTCCTGTCATATTTATTTCTCATGCCCGTTTTTGCATTGTACGCTTAAAAACAGCAGTCCGGTCCTGTGATGTCATCCTTCAGAACAGCAGAGAGCTCAGGTTATATAGAGTATGACCATATTGCTTTTATTCATGACAATGTTAGCCATTTTGCGAAGTCCTAACCTTGCTTTTAAGTGAGGCTTAGTCCTTAGCTCTCCGTGAACCACCGTGGCCCCGGGGAACCATTGATTTAGATTTTTGTTTGCACGTGCCACCTGGTGTGTCACACTAAAGCGCCTTTGTGGGACTTTTCAGGCCGTGCGCTTGGTGGCAGACCTGTGCCTGGAGTACAAGGTGTACGACACGCAGCTGTGGAACAGTCTTCTTCAGAAGATGCTTGGCTTCAACCTGGTGAGGGAATGTGCGGCGTGCATTTATATTCTTGCCTCGAATGCCAGTCCATAGTTGTGTCTGTAAGCAGGAAAATAACGCGCATGTTTCTGTCTTCTCTCAGATTAGCGATCTCCAGAATGTGCTGGAAGCGGTGGTTGCCGTGCCAGCTCTGTGGAAGGTGATGTTTCACACCCAAGTAAAAGAAACACTCCATCAATCTAGCAGCCTCAATTCTCTCCTCCGTTTCCAGATTTCTAGTTTCTCCAGGACCTGGAAGAGTATTCTACTAGCACCTTTTGTCTCAGGTATACCTTGGATTATGCATAATACAAGCAAGCATGCTCTAGTAAACTTTCCACTACCATATCGCACATTTGGATGTTCATCAGAGCGAAAGTTTAAGACCTCAGCTAAAAAACAACCCAAACCCCATCCTTAAAATAGAAATACAATGTTTAAAAAAAAAAAGGAGTCCTGTTGGAAAAAGCCAGTCATTACCACACAGACGAGGTCTTCAGTCATGAGGGATGCCACCCTGCAACATCTCCACATGAGCTCCGTTGTGCCGTACTCCTACTTCATCTTTTTGCGTTCCGATGCTCCACTTGGCTCGACCTCCTCGCGATCCAGCAGTGCAAAATGTTTGATTTGATCAAGAGTGTCTGAGATTCAACGATACCTGCTTTTGGTTCCTTACCAGCTTCCTTACCTGTGAGCGCGGATCAACAAGCAACACTCTACAGGACCTTCGTTCTCCTCCTCAAGTATGCACTTTTTTTTTTTTTGAGACATTTTTACCTTTTTCTTCTTCCCACTCCTTTTTTCTGTCTATATGTATATTTTCATGATGTTCTGTGTATCTGTTGTATTTGCACACATATGTATACACACTATACTAATTTTTATGTAATATTTTTGTAGAGGATAGAAAAGCTGTGTACAACCCTCTAAATACAGTTTCTAACATTATTAGAGCCCTCCAGACATGATAGCACCCCTACTGTCACCTATAAGCTCACAATGTAGTAGCCATAAAAACTGGACCGTATAATATGATGTTGTAGTACTACAAAATTGTACGAATGAAGGCCACGCCAGCAATAAACCCGCAGTTTATCTGTTCTTATGGCCCCCAAGGTGTCCGTTCCTGTTGAACATGGAACTGATCGGCATTGCCAAAGGCTTTGCGCAGTTCAACCTGCTAGCCTTTGCCCTGGGAACTCTCCTCCTCATCCCCTGCGCCAGCAAGAAAGCTCAGCAGATTCAAGTAAGCAAAGCTGTTTCCGATCAGACCCGACATGCTGCTTTTTGGGCCTGATTTTAGTCCTGCTGTGTTTTTGGTTTGTTTGTTTACTTCAATCCTCAATTGTGTGACAGGCTGATCTTGGGGCTGTTTTTTTTTTGTCTGAGCTGTCTCTCTTCAGATCCGACTCGCTTCTTTTCAGTCTCGTTTGTTTTGTCCGTCTTCAAACCGGACCCGGTGCTTTTGGGTCTGATTTTTATTTCAGTTTTTGTCTCAGCCGTATCTCATTAGACCGTCCTTCCTGCTTTTGGGTCTGGGTTTCAACCCTTTTGCCTTTGGTTTTGGTAATGAGTCTCATCCGTGTCTATATAGACATCGGGTCAGATTGCTATTCTGACCAGACCCAACCCGACCTATTTCTGGTTTTGCCTTTTATTCTTTCTTGTTTCAGTTCAGACCCGATCTGCTGTGTTTGGGCTCAGATTTACTAGTATCACCTGCAACTTTTCAGACCGGTCTCAGTGGTTTTGCGTCTGCTTTTTAGTCGGGCCTGAATCCCTTCTCACCCGACCTACTACTTTTGTGTCAGGTTCTTCTGGGTTGCATTTATAGTCCCACCTGTTTTGTTTCAGACCCGACCCACTGCTTTCGGATCTGATCTTAGGGTTCTTAGTAGACATGGGTCCGCTCCGGTCATCTGTCAGCTGAATGTCTGTTCTTCTACTTCCAGCGCACCTTCATCCATGTTTTTGCTGTTTGCAGGGCTTTCTGTCAGGGCACGACCCTGTCAGCGTACTGGATCAGGAGGAGGAGCTCATGAACACGGGCGAATTAGCGGGAATGCCCTCCCAGGTCAGACGCCCGACCGCGTTTGGTTGTTTTGGGGTTTTTATCGAAAAGTACGTGTCAGTGCCTCGGGTTCTTGTACAATTCGTCTCCAGCTGTAAAAGAGGAAACCCAACGGCAGGTTGATGGTGAGAAGATGCGAAGGCCTTGACGACGTGCATGCATTGTCTTTGAGGCCATGCTATTAGAACTAGGCCAGAACGCAGCAGACGGCGTGGTGCATAAACTTCATCCATCGCAGTTGTTTGGCTCAGTTCCTTTCTCTGGCTTCTCAGATTAGGGAGGCCGTGCTGGCTTTCGTCATCCAACACGGCCAACACGGCAAGCTGGTGGAAACCAAACACTTCTCGCGTCTGAAGAAGTTCACGGTGACCAACGGCCAACCAGAGCAGATGGAGGACCTGGCCAACTACCTGGTCAGCATCAACCGGTAGGTCATTTATTGCAAACATGAACGGGCTGGGGCTTAGTCACCAGGTTGCCACGACAACAGCTCTATCATATGTAAAGTGGTTGCGCAACAAGATGTTTCCTCATTCATGATTGTGTAATCTTGGTGTGGTTCATGAGGGTGGAGATCGGCTACAGACACTCTGAATGGTGCTTTTTTTTTTTTAACGTACCTTGATGGAGAGGGAGATACGGCAAACTTTTTCCACCACACACTAAAAAATGCAAGGACGCAAAGGCCGCTTGGATATTTTTGTATTATTTCTATGATTATTTGATGTCTGCTCTTTTTTAATGCTTTTGCTGTTGTTGTTTTTTTTTTGGGGGGGGGGGACTTTTCCAAATATTTCAACATTCTCTGTAAATAATCCTTGTAAATTTGCTTTTTTAAATATATAGACTTTGTTCTCATAATATTCCATTTTTTCCTCAACCTAATTTCCATCAAAATGATTTTATTTTTGCTAGAAGTTCATTCTTGTTGCAACTGTTTTTTTCAGTTAAATTATTCTTGCAAATTTACAGCAGTTTTTCCCACATAATTATTTATTTACTACTTTATTCCCGTAAAATTTGACCTTATTCTAGCAACTTTTTGTTTCTCATTACAAATCATGTATTTTGTCCTTAATATTGCAACTAAAATAATTGTTAGCTTGCAACTATGTTCTCTTGATGACCTTTTTCTTGTAAACCTACTGATGATGTTTCATGTTTTCCTGTTTTTTGTTTGTTCTTATTTGTTTTCTTGATAAATTTATATTTTTAGAATGTGCTGCGGGCCAATAAAAACACAGCCACGGGCTGCAAATGGCCCCCGGCCGCACTTTGGACACCCCTGACATACAATACGTGCTCCATATTGACTGAGCAGTCAGTTACTTACATACCAGAAACCACGGAGATGAAAAATTCTGACCATCCCAAGATTTCAATACAAGCAGACATTTGAAATGTTTTGTAATTAACGGACTCGAGAGTACAGCGGTATGTAAATACATTTCAAGAGAACCAAAGATTTGTACACATTTATATATAACGGGACATTTAATGCACATATTTTTGACACTTAATTCAATGAATGCCCAAGAGTGCATGTAATATGGCTAGTTAAACAGTAGCCTAGCCTACCAGGAAAGTCATTCATCGCCGTCGTCCTCCTCCTCCTGGGAACTGAAACCACTAAAGTCGTCCTCTTCAGCATCACAATCAAACAGCCTTGTAATTTCCTTCATCGCACACTCCGTCGCTCTCTCTCTTTTTTGTCGTCGCTCTTGGTGTCACTGAAGGCAAACTAGCCCTTAGCTTCTTCTTAGCTGTCTAGTTCATCCGTGGCCACGCCAGCAGTCAACCCTGTTGGTTGTCGGTCCGCGCAGTCCAAACAGAAGCTGTGGTAATTCCACACTTGACCAAACTTACTTAAGAAGTGTCAGATCGCGCACCAAAATGACAATGTTTACTGCGCTCCTCAGTCAGGAAGACGCTCGCTGGCTGGCTCGGGAGTACGCCAAACACAGAGAACATCTCACAGGCAAGAACGCCGACGCAAGCGCCTGGAGGTAAAGATCCTTGTCGGCATGTCCGGTTAGGCCTTCATCACCTGGAGTTAAGGTGAAAGGTTGTTGGTTGAATGCTAAAGTCTGCCTTATTTTTCCTCTAGGACCATGCAGAATGGAGTTTTGGGATGAAAAGTCACGTCTGTTTTAGCCAAGTTTCATATTCAAATAAATATTTTCCTGTTATTTGAGTGGCATTCTTGTATGAAAATACTCTCATCATTTATATACTGTAAATTCACCAATTAATCAGTGGCTCGGTGTGTGAGTTCTACAATAGCACAAAAAAACCTTGGCGGTTGTGGCTGTAGGTAACCTCCTGATGTTTTTTTTTTGTTTTTTGACATTTTAAAAGAACACCACTAGATGGCAGTATCTGCTAGTCCATCAGATGTATCTGCCGCTGCATGCGCTTCAAAGCAGTTGCAGGTCATCCAATAACCCAAAGATGAGTGGTTCGATCCTCGCTCCCGCCACCCAGTCACTGTTGTCACCCACCTGTCAGACCACCCCAAGGGCTACCGATACTGTACTGTATAGCTTACCACCACCAGTGAACGAGTAATGAGTTCACTTCATTGTGAACCGCTTTGGGTGCCTTGAAAAGCGCCGTAAAATCCCATCCAATATTATTATTATTCCAACATTGGTTCTGTGTTGTACTATATGCTTGTTCATTAATAACCATGTCAAAGAGCGCTATGTTTTCACTTCCATTTACTCATGCAACCCGAATCATTATTCAGGTTAAATACTTCAGTGGTTGTATTTGTACACAGGGTGGGCCAAACGTAGGGTCACACATTTAGACATTTATTTGAGCACTTGAGAGATTAAATATTCGTTGTTAAATGTCTAATATGTAAACATAATGCATGTAAATAAATGTAAAATGTGTAAGTGCTAACTGTAACCCTACTTTATAGGGCATATACAGTATATGTATACAATATATATCTATGTAAATATATATATATATATGGATACGTATATGCGTGTATCCATTTTCTTCCGCTTATCCGAGGTCGGGTCGCGGGGGCAGCAGCCTAAGTAGGGAAGCCAACAGGTCCTTCTCCCCGGCCACTTTGTCCAGCTCTTCCCAGCGGATGCCGAGGCGTTCCCAGGCCAGCTGAGAGACATAGTCTCTCCAGCGTGTCCTGGGTCTTCCCCGAGGCCTCCTACCGGTTGGATGTGCCCTGCACCTCAGGCAAGACCTCACTCCCAACCCGGAAGGTACAGTCCACCCGTTTACGACTGAGGACCATGGCCTCGGATTTAGAGGTGCTGAGTGTCATCCTAGAAGCGTCACACTCAGCTGCAGACCGCTCCAGTAAACGCTGAAGGTCCCAGACTGATGAAGCCAACAGGACCACTTCATCTGCAAAAAGCAGAGATGGAATCCTGTGGCCACCAAACTGAAACCCTTTAACACCCTGGCTGCACCTAGAAATTCTGTCCATGAAGTAATGAACAGAATCGGTGACAAAGGGCAGCAAACTGGAAACGGGTCCGACTTATTTCCGGCAATGCGAACCAAACTCTGACACCGGTCATACAGGGAACGAACCGCCTGGATTAGGTGGTCCGATACCCCATATTCCCGGAGCACTCCCACCAGTATTCCCCGAGGAACACGGTTTAATGCCTTCTCCAAGTCCACAAAACACATGTAGACTGGTTGGGCAAACTCCCATGCACCCTCAAGGACCCTGCAGAGAGTATAGAGTTGGTCTACAGTTCCACGACCAGGATGAAAACCACACTGCTCCTCCTGACTCCCAAGATTCAACTATCCGGCGGATCCTCCACTCCAGAACCCCTGAATAAACCTTACCGGGAAGGCTGAGGAGTATGATCCCACGATAGTTAGAACACAACCTCCGGTCCCCTTTCTTGAAAAGCGGGACCACGACTCCGGTCCGGTCCAGGGGCACCGACCCCGACGTCCACGCAATGCTGCAGAGTCGTGTCAACCAAGACACGCTCGCAGCATCCAGGGCCTTAAGGAACTCCGGGCGGATCTCATCCACCACCGGGACCTTGCCACCAAGGAGCTTTTTGACCACCTCGTTGACATCAGCCCCAGAGATAGGCGAACCCGACTCAGAGTCCCCAGGCACTACTTCCATGTTGGAAGGCGTGTCGGTGGGATTGAGGAGGTCTTGGCCATCTTGGCCTGCCGGTACCTGTCAGCTGCCTCCAGAGTCCCTTGGGCCAAGATGGCCTGATAGGACTCTTTCTTCATCTTGACGGCATCCCTCACCGCTGGTGTGCACATATGTATGTATATGTGTGTATACATACGTATGTTTGTATGTATATATGTATATGTGTATATACATACGTATGTGTGTATACGTATGTACGTATTTACGTATGTGTGTATACGTATGTACGTATTTACGTATGTGTGTATACGTATGTACGTATTTACGTATGTGTGTATACGTATATATGTATATGTGTGTATACGTATGTATGTGTATGTGTGTATACGTATGTGTGTATGTGTGTATACGTATGTATGTGTGTGTGTGTATACGTATGTATGTATGTGTGTGTATACGTATGTACGTGTGTATACATACGTATGTGTATGCACGTGTGTATACGTATGTACGTATTTACGTATGTGTATATACGTATGTACGTATCTATGTGTGTATACGTATGTATGTGTATGTGTGTATACGTGTGTATACGTGTGTATGTATGTATGTGTGTATACGTATGTATGTGTGTGTATACGTATGTATGTATGTGTGTGTGTATACGTATGTATGTATGTGTGTGTATACGTATGTACGTGTGTATACGTATGTACGTGTGTATACGTATGTACGTGTGTATACATACGTATGTGTATGTACGTGTGTATGTATGTGTGTATACATACGTATGTGTATGTATGTGTGTATACGTATGTATGTGTGTATACATACACACATATATATATATATATATATATATATATATATATATATGTGCTTATCACCTGGCGAGTTTCCGCAAAGTAGGTGTCAATATTTATAAGGGAAACATTTTCGTAGTTATGTCTCTGGATTCATAATTTATAAATCTAATACAGTAAAATATAAATCTAATACTTTTGTAGTTATGCCGTAGAAAACCTGCATTATTAGAGCCCTCTAGACATGGAATGACACCCTTAAAGTCACATTTACCCAATTTTATTGCCTAATAGAGTAGATATAATCAGACAATATGAGGCAAATAAAATAACATTGACTCACGTTAGCAGTTTCTTGTTTTTGTCTGGGCAGCGTACTTCCTGCGGTGGCTATCGTCTCGTCGGTGCTTTGTCATGTCGGCTTTACACTCGTACTACCCAATATGGTAGACATAAAACAAGTAAACAAGCCATTTAAGACATAAATGAAACTCCTGCTGCTGTGTGTCACAGTAAATGTGTTCCCTAGGGGACCGTAGCAGCGGGCGGACTGATGTGTGGAGGACAGGAAGTGACGTCGGCGGTTCAGAGTTGGGTTTTAGCTCGCTGTGGGTTATGGCCCCAACAGTAGCCTGTCTTATCATTATGATTATTATGTTATATTTATTATTGGGCCTGTTGTCGGATCACACAGACCTGCAGTAAACGCCTTTTCTGGTGATCCCGTCTCGTCCTCGTCTCACCGAACGTCGACACCTGGTGGCCGTTGTGGAGTACTACGTTCACAATTCGAATGCGTCTTCTGTCTCGTTTGGGTTAGCTCATTCGGTTTTTATGCTCAAAAGACCAAGAATAAGTACATTTTAGTTAGTTTTCTTGCAAATAACAGGCCTTAATTAGCAGCAAACATGTATTATTTATTAAAGCATTATAATATGTTTCAGGCTCTTGCAGCCATTCAAGGAAACAAACTTTCTGAATGAGTGAAAGAAACGTCATCGTTTTTTTTTCCTTTTTTTCGACGTTTTTTATGTTCTATTGGCGTGTGATCGGCTGCCGATCAGTCCAGGAGTGTCAGCTGGGATAGGCTCCTGCTTACACTCTAATGAGGACAGGCGGTATAGAGAGAGGATGGATTTTAAGTTCCCACACTGCGCTTCAGCGGGGGGGGGGAATAGATTGCAGCACACTTCCAGCGTGGAGGTGTGAAGTGTGGCGTTTGAAAAGCGGCACTGAGAGAGGAAGTGTGCAGCTCTTATTGTTTTTTTTTTTTTTTTTGTGGGTGCTGTTCTTGGTGAAGCAACGTGACTTCAGAAGGGAAGCGCACGTTGCTGTATTTTTCCCTGCATCAGAACATGACCAAAGATGATCGGGGTCAGTAGAAAAAAAGTTGTTTGCAATGTAAAAACGCGTAAAAATAAATGTTTATGTACGTATGTATGTGTGGTGGTGTGAAAATCAGGAAGGATTCCTTATATTTTGCATGTTTGTCACACTTTAATGTTTCAGATCATCTAACAAATGTAAATATTAGTCAATGGCAACGCAACTCCACGCAAAATGCACTTTTGAAATGATATCGTTTATTCAAAGGCAGGGAAAAAAATCATGCAAAGCTACGTGTCCCCGTGGGAAAAAGTGATGTTAGCTAAAGCTAACAAGTGGATGGGCCACCATTAGCAGCAACAACTGCAATCAAGCGTTTGCCAGAACTTGCAATGAGTCTGAGAAGGAATTTTGCAGAATTGTTGCCATTCAGTCACATTGGAGGCTTTTTAAAGTCAAGCCACAGCATCTCAATAGGATTCAGGTCAGACTCCAAAGTCTTCATCTGGTTTTCCTTCAGCCATTCACAGGTGGACTTGCTGGTGTGTTTTGGATCATTGTCCTGCTGCAGAACCCAAGTTGGGTTCAGCTTGAGGTCACCAAAGGATGGCCGGACTTCTCTTTCAGGATTTTTATTCATGCTTCCATTTATCACAGAGTCTGACCAACATGCAAAAAATTAATAAATCATAATAAGTGTGTGTGGATATTTATGTATGCGCATACTGTAAGGGTGTATTTATATTTATGTATGTAAATTTTATTATTTCTTTACACTCATATGTATATATACAACAATGTATATGTATAAAAATACACATAAATCACAATATCTTGGAATTAATAAAAAATTTATATTAAATGATTTCATTATTTTGTTTCTTTTTAGTTAGACATGTATTATATTTAAGTTATACAAATTATATTTATCTAATAATTTAATTGTTATTAAGTGATATAAATTGTATTTATTCTTTTAAATTGCAGGTGACAAAAAAAGCGTTCTTTTAAAAAAATAATTTAAATAATCCGTTGTTTATTTTTTGACTTTCTGCACTCAAAAATAGTAGACGATCTTTGACATGAAGTACGCTACGGTGGCGAGAACCAAGACAAACCTCAGGTTTTGCTCGCTAAATCTGACTGCACGACTGCGATCCAGTTTCTCGGGTCCTCTTTTCTGTGCTTTCGGTGGGTTCCGTCTGCGGCAGGTGGAGGGACTTCCTGCAGATGTTCTTGAAGGTGGGGCTGGAGAAGTAGTAGACGACGGGGTCCAGGGCACTGTTGAGGTAGGTGAGGCTGACGGTCATGTAGAAGACCACGGTGAGGTGGTCCATGGCGGCGCACACCTCCGACTCCGGCAGGGTCTTGATGGCGTCTTGGGTTTGGATCCAAATGAGGAGCTGCGTGATGTTGCTGGGCAGGAAGCAAACGATGAAGACCACCGCCACCACCGTGACGAACCACAGCGCCTTCTTGATCTTCCCGTGCTGGCTCAGCCCGCGGCCTCGCAGCTGGCAGATGATGCGAGCGGAGCAGAACAGGATGACCAGCAGAGGCATCCAGCAGGAAAAGAGAAAGTTGAATTTGTGCCACAGCCGGTTCCCCTTGGCCGAGGTTTCCACCAGGAAGCTCTCGCAGTAGTCCGAGCGCAAGTTCTGCAGGGTCAGCGCGTTGGCGGTCATGCAGACGGTGACCAGCCAGAGCGCCGCCGCGCCGCACATGGCCTTGGAGGGGCTCAAGGAGTTGATGAAGTGGTGCGGGTGCACCACACGGACGTAGCGGTCCAGCGCAATGGCCATCAGGAAGAGCGTGCTGCCCGTGCGGTTGAGGGCCAGCATGAACTGTGAGATGTTGCAGAGCGTCTTCCCGAATCTCCACTTGATGCCCGAGTTGTAGTAGCTGGCGCGGAAGGGCAAAATCATGTTGAGCAGGAAGTCGGCCATGGCCAGGTTGAAGAGCAGCACGGTGCTGCTCTTCCAGGGCCGCAGGTGGAAGCAGAAGATCCACAGGGCCAGGCCGTTGCTCAGCCCCCCCAAAATAAACTCTATGGACAAAACCGCGGGGAGCACGCTGACCAGCAGCGTCCCCGTGAAGTTGCAGTGCATGGCGAGTTGGCCTGCTGCCGATTTGAGGAACCGAGACCTCGAGGAGTGGCCGACTTGCCTGCTGTGGAGGCGAACGTCTGAATGAGCGACGCGCTCGAGTGTCTCTTGGTGTCAACCTGCGCAGGAAGTGGCGGTGACACGCGGGGTGACTCAGCTCGCCACACGTGTGAAAACATGAAGGTTGTGTCTTTTTTTTTTCCAGAAGAAAAAACGCCTTCCAAGGCCTCGCCACCAAATCGCCCGTTAGCAGGAGATCACGAAACACGGGACGTTGAAAGGTGGAACGAAGTTTTATTCTCCCCCGACGGTCCAGATGGCTTTCAACGTTACTGGCATGACAAGGAGATCCCACCCGAGATGTTTTCCACGCGGCACAGTGGAGGGGGCACCGTCACCACCTTTCAACGGAACAATGGAGCTTCAACTTGTGCTGGGGCGTGCAGGAGCACCAAGCACGGGACATTGAAAGGTGGAAGGAAGTTTTACTCTCCCCTGGCAGTCCTGACGGCCTCCAACGTTGCTGGCACGACAAGGAGATGTTTTCCACACACGGCGCCATCAAAATTCTGCAATGAAACAATGGAGCGTCGAGTTGTGCAGGGGCGTCAAACGGCGGTGGTCGCAGGGGGGGGGCATCCCTCGCAACTGAAGACCCCGGTCTGTGTGGTAATGACAGTTTTGTTTTTTTCAACAAGTCCTCACAAAGGACTTCAACATCACTTTTTGGGATCGTCGTGCGTGTTCCCCTTTTGAGAACATTTGGGGATGGATGGCAAGGGAAGTTTACAAAAATGGACATCAGTTGCAGTCAGTGGATGAAGCCATCTTCACCACCTGGAGCAACATTCCCACCACCCTCCTGGAAACACTGGCACCAAGCATGCCCAAACCAGTTTTTGAGGTGACTAACAAAAATGGCGCAGCCACTCATTCACTCCTCACTCCTTTTTTCAACATTTTATTTTCATTTTAGGTGCTTTCCTTCTTTTTTAAAATTTATTTTTAAGCCCAACGTGTCATCACTTTCACGCTTATTTGCAATAAATTGCTTATTCAATAGTTTCTTGTCTCACTCCCATTTCTTCTTTTTGCATGTTGAAGCTCTGCTGGGAACAAAAGGAAAAGGAAACGTGAGGGCCTGGAGACACTGGAAGGCCTCAACGTAAGGTCACCACCTCCTAGATGTCTTGGTCATTTTGGGTTCTTCTCACATCCCCGGAAAGCATTCATGTCTAAATTGGGAAGGTGAGCGTGAAAGTTTGTCTATTGGAACTCCAGGACTGCCTCTTTAAGACTTCACCCTAATGAGGAACATACGCGGATTGATACCACACCGCCATCTACTGGCCGTCAGGAGTAATGTCTCCATTGCTTGGGGGCCTTTCCGGCGTGGCCACGTGTAAGCGCGAGGACCGTGTTAAGTGAAATTCCGGGAAGTAGGACTTAATTTGAAGAAATGGAATGTTTTCGTGGTTGGAGCTTAGGGAACATGTTAATAACTTTGTAGATACGGCGCTTTTGTCATATCGTAGTGTGACAGGTTAAAATTTAAAGAAAATATACACCATTTTAAAAACGAATAATATTTTATTATTTTGATAAATGATTGTTGCATATCATAACACGATTGAAGAACTTAGAAAAATACAATGTGTACAATTTACGTTTTGATAAAAAAAAAAAAAGTTCGATCATTCACGGGTCGATTGCTTTTCCCTGTGAGCGTTGTTGTGTGCGCTTGCGCAGAAGGTTATCGGTGTTCTTTTGGATAAAGCGAGGTGAAGTGAAGACGAGGCTGCGACTCTCTCCTTTATGTTCCCTCTCCAAAGTAACCACGTACCTCTCCTACTCCGCGGCGCAGCAGGAGCACCGTAGAGATCAAACGGGAACCTTCACGCCGATTACACGTTGCTGACGTCACGTTGATCGGGCTACGGGCTCCCTGAAGGGACAAAACAGACGGCCGCCGCTAGCATCGCAAGCTAACTAGTTAGCCTCTTTAATTTCATGTGCTACTTGTAAACCTGAGTGCTTCAAACAGCGCGACACAGCAAAAGGTTTGCAAAGACACTAAAAAGATTGATTTAAATGCAACTTTTTTTTTTTGTGACTAAATTTTCTTCAATATTCACAGCTGAAAAAAAAAAGATAAGACTAAAATAACAGGAAAGCGGTCCCGCTGCTCCCCCCCCCCCCCCCCCCCCCCCTCACGTCTCCTGGTCTGGTCTGGCCTGTCTCCTGGTAGCGTCGTCCCGGATGAGCTGCACCAGCTGGCCCACTTCTGTGGGTTGCGGGCCCGTCTCATGCAACCGTTAGCGTGAAGGACCGGCAGCATTCAAGAGACCAAAAGGTCAACCAGAAAGCACAGGAACCGAAAGGTCTGCGGGCACCCCCTGCACGTCATTTTTACGACGTTACAACCTCATTGCCAAATGTGCTGCGGGCCTCCCGGCTACACCATATTTATGGGTGCGAAAGCATGTGAAGGATTTTTTATATATATATACAGTGGTGTGAAAAAGTATTTGCCCCCCCCCCTGCTGACTTTTTATTCATGTTTGTCACACAAAATGTTTCTGATCATCAACACATTTTAATATTAGTCAAAGATAACACAAGTAAACACAAAATGCACTTTTTAAAGGAATGTTTTTATTATTTAGAAAGAAAACAATCCAAACCCACATAGCCCTGTGTGAAAAAGTAATTGCCCCTGCACCTAATAACGGGTTGGGCACCCTTAGCAGCAAGAACTGCAATCAAACGTTTGCCATAACTTGCAACAAGTCTTTTACACGCTCTGGAGGAATTTTTGCACAATTGTTGTAATTCAGCTTTACTTGAGGCTTTTCTAGCATGAAGCGCCTTCTTAAGGTCATGCCCCAGCATCTCCAAGGGATTCAGGTCAGGACTTTGACTAGGCCACTCCGACGTCTTCATTTGGTTTTTCTTCAGCCATTCAGAGGTGGATTTGCTGGTGTGTTTTGGGTCATTGTCCTGCTGCAGCACCCAAGATGGCTTTAGCTTGAGTTGACCAACAGATGGCCGGACGTTCTCCTTCAGGATTTTTTGGTAGACGGTAGAATTCATGCTTCCATCTATCCCAGCAAGCCTTCCAGGTCCTGAAGCAGCAAAACAAGCCCAGACCATCACACTACCACCACCATATTTGACTGTTGCTATGAAATGCTGTGTTACTTTTACGCCAGATGTAACAGGACACGCACCTTCCAAAAAGTTCTACTTTTGTCTCGTCAGTCCACAAGATCTTTTCCCAAAAGTCTTGGCAGTCATGGAGATGTTTTTTAGCAAAATTAAGACGAGCCTAAAGGTTCTTTTTGCTTAATAGTGGTTTGCGTCTTGGAACTCTGCCATGCAGGCCGTTTTTGCCCAGTCTCTTTCTTATGGTGGAGTCGTGGACACTGACCTTAACAGAGGAAAGTGAGGCCTGCAGTTCTTTAGATGTTGCCTTGGGATCTTTTGTGACCTCTCGGATGAGTTGTCTCTTCGCTCTTGGGGTAATTTTGGAACACTGTTCCATGTTTTGGCCACTGTGGTAATCAGGCCTGGGGGTGGCTACAGAAATTGAGCTCAGGTGTGATAAACCACAGTTAAGTTATTTTTAACCAGGGGGCAATCACTTTTTCACACAGGGCCATGTAGATTTGGAGTTTTTTCCCTTAATAACGGCAACCCTAATTTAAAAACTGCATTTTGTAATCAATTGTTATCTTTGACTAATAGTTTACTATTTTTTATGAGCAGAAACATTTAAGTGTGACAAAAGGTCAGGAAGGGGGCAAATAGTTTTTCACACCACTGTATATACGTACGCCCTGCGTGTCATTTAGCGCCTCTGCTGTGCCGTGCAGCTTTTGTGGTTGCAAAAATGTAACACTGCCAGTTTGGGCTGGTGTTGACCCATTTGGGCCCGAGGCTCTAGGGAACAAACCACACACGCCCCGCCGGCTGCCGTCCCACCCACCTCAGGTAACGGGAAATTCAAGTCCAACAGGTGTTCAGTCACCCGACTGCAGGCACGTCCTTAGAACTTTTTTTCTCCTAATAATCATCGGTAGGATGGTGGCCCGCACGTCTGCCACGCACCGCGTTTCCTCTTCACGTTACTAAAATAACTTTTTTACTCATAATATGTATTCTTGTTGGTAGAATATAACTTTTTCTTTTAATATTTTGACTTTATTCTAGTAAAGCTGTGTTGTTGTTTCTAGTTCACTTTTTTTTTCTTCCAATTTTGTTCCTGTAATTTTAACTTCATACCCATCATTTTCCGACTTAATTCTCAAAAAGTCAGCTGGGATAGGCTCCAGCTCTCCCGTAACGAGGACAGGCGGTGTAGAAAATGAATGGAAGGATGGATGTGTGATCAAAAGTTGACTTTGCAATGGTTTTCAGTGGGACGTTTTTTGCCACGCGGACCAATGGATCAGATTTTGTGTGGCGTTGCCATTTTAGGCTAATTTAAGGACCGAAGATCACAATTTGAAAATGATTTGCCATGAAAAAGGGGTTCATTTGGCAATATGAAGTGACATACGTTAATATTGAGATGATTCTAGTGTTTTGGGCAGCATGGTCTGATCCCGGGTTGAATCTCTGAGACGGGATGTGGGAGGAGCCGGAATAAACCCACTCAAGATGCTCCAACAGAGATTTGAAATGTAGTGTTCTACACTGGTCACTAGGTGTCAGTAATGTTAATATGTTCGGTGAGATGCACAAGCACCAGACGTGATCCCCAAAACAACGGGATTTTATTGCAGGTTTGAATGATCTCAGGCGCAACATAATCAAAATCCCGAATAAAAACACGGGCAACTCTTGTGGCCATAGCCCACCCCAAAGCGCAACCCCCGACATGACTTCCCTTCCGCCACTCACTCTGCTCCCCTTGGGAACACATTTACAGCAACATACACAAGTCTTATTCATGCCCTAAATGTTTTTTCTCACGGGTAGCATGTTGGCCACACAGTCAGGAGGTTCCGGGTTCGAATCTCCGTCGGGCATCTCTGTGTGGGGTTTGCATGTTCTCCCCGTGCGTGTGGGGGTTTTCTCCGGGTACTCCGCTTTCCTCCCACATTCCAAAAACATGCGTGTTAGCTTCATTGGCCGCTCTAAATTGTCTGTTAGAGTCTGAAAGTGAGTGTGAATGTTTGTTTGTCTGCCCTGCGATTGACTGGCGACCAGTTCAGGGTGTACCCCACCTCTCGCCCAAAGTCAGCTGAGATAGGATGAGGATAAGCGGTATAGAAAATGAATGATTGAATGAATATTTTTTCTCCTATTGCGTCTACTATATTGGGCAATACGAGTGACTATAGGGGTGTTATTAAATGTCTAGAGGGCTCTAAAAATGTTAACCATATTTGGTTAACATTCGGTCGTAAACAGATTTTCTAGGTTCTAACTACCACCATCAAAAAAAGGTTTGTAGTTCTTTGGATGTTGTTGTAGGGGTCTTTTGTGACCTCTTGGATGGGTTGTCGTTATACTCTTGAGGTCTTTTTGGTATGCCGGCCACCCCTGGCAAGTTTCACCAGGGTTTTGCGTTTGTGGGTAATGGCTCTCAGTGTGGTTTGCTGGAGTCCCAAAGCTTTAGTAATGGCTATATAACCTTTTTCACACAGACTGATCTCAGTTATGTTTAGACAGGCGGGAGTTTTTCCACATGTAGCTTTGGGTTTTGTTCTCTCTTCATAATAAAAGGTTCCGTTTAAAAACTGCATTTTGTGTTCAGTTGTGTTGTCACTGACTAATATTTACATTTGTTTGATGATCTCAAACATTTAAGTGTGTCAAGGAAGAAAAAAATAAGAAATCAGGAAGGGGGGTGAGGTTACACTTTTCCACTCCACTGTATATTAGACCTGGTCCACTTTGAAAACCACTAGACCTAGACCTCTCAAATCTGGACTGGATTAATGCACAGACCCTGAAGGGTCATAAAGACACAGTTACACGGGTTATTGTATTAATCCAACCAAGATACATGTCTCTTTGTTTAGACCTGGTCCACTTTGAAAACCACTGAGCCTAGAATTTTCAAGAAAGTTTTCAAAGTATGGCATCCAATTTATAAAAGCCAAGAAAAGTTCGTTCTTTCCTGTCCAATGGCAAAACGACTGCTTTAAACTGAAAAAGAAAATCGTCACATTTTGCAATTTTGTAATGCAATAAAAAACAAATCAGTGTCTAGAGAAAGTACTTTTTATTCAGAAGACGAACAAACTAGCGAGAGACGGGAGGGAGAACGTGGGAGGCCGGTGACGTCACGACGGACGGCAGTGGGAGGAGCCTCTTCCGTATACGTCACGAGGCGCCCAGCCTGCAGTTTCCTGCTTTTTGGCCGCTCTTCATCACCGTAGCGGCGGCCGGGGAACGTCGCAGCAGCCGCTCTGAAAACGGACGGACGGACGGCCTGTTTGTTTGTGTCCTTGGTTTTTTCCCCTTCCTGATTTTTTTGTATTGAATTTGTCGTTTTATGGGGATTCGCTTGATCGGAAGTGGAGGATGAACAACCTCTCGACGCGGGTCAAGTCCAGGCGGACTGAGGCCAGCCTCGGAGCCGAGAGGGAGCACTTTGACAAGCAGCAGGTAAGACAAACACGCCTTGTCATTCATTTTGGTGTGTGTGTGTGTGTGTGTGTGTGTGCGTGTGTGTGTGTGTGTGTGTGTGCGCGCGCGCGCGCGTGTGTGTGTGTGTGCCCACAATGAGCTTCCAATTAACTAATCAGTCAAAATGGAGGGCTCACGTGTGGGTCTCCCACCTGTCAGTTACAGGAAGGGGAGGAAAGTGACACAAAAAGTCAAATCACACACACACACACACTCTATCCTGGTGCTGATCCAGTCGGTCTGGTTTGGCCAGCTCCCTTCCTCCTCTGCCAGCCAGCATGTGTGGAATGACCTTTTTTTGTTGTTTTCTTGGTTTTTTACCTTCGCCTGACATTGTTAGCGTGCCAGTCTACCACACACACACACACACGCACACACACACACACACACACACACACACACACAAAGAGTGTGCCGGGCGCCACAGTAATAAACGCAAAAAAGCAGTCACAGATACCTTCTTATGCTGAAGTCATCCAGGGCCCGTTTTTAAGTCCTTCCTCGCTGACCTGGGCGATGTCGAGGAACAGCTCCCGGGAAATGCTTGTTGGGGTGTGAGGGAAAGCTGATTTTGTTTAGCTGGACTACCCGTATAACGGTCGGCGAAGTCCGCCGCCTTCCCCACGGTACTTGGTTGTGTTGAGGAGTCAGCAAAATTAGGACGCGGGGGTTCGGCATCTGTCCGGGGAGTCCTCGGGAGCGCTTGAGAGTGCGACCGATCACAGCGGAGTGGGCTCGACGGGAAACCACTAGACCCGAAGGAAGGCCGGGGGTGGAGTAAATTGCCCAGACCGTTTGGACGGGAGGCAGGAAACCCACGTGTGGAAGATCTTGAAAGCTTTCTGTGCGGGTTATCGTGCGTAGCTGCCCCGTAGGAGTCCACAACTCAATACAAAGGCCCAAAAAAGTACAAATAATAAATTATGGCGGGACAAACAACCAGTGCAGGTGCATTTCTTGTCCCACAAACGGACATTTGTTAACATTCTTTGAGACCTAATAAAAATAATAATTATTATTATTAGTATGGGCCGCACGGTGGCTGAGTGGTTAACACATTGGCCACACAGTCAGGAGATCTGGAAGACCTGGGTTCAAATCTCCGTTGGGCATCTCTGTGTGGAGTTTGCATGTTCTCCCCGTGCGTGTGTGGGTTTTCTCCGGGTACTCCGGTTTCCTCCCACGTTCCAAAAACATGCATGTTAGCTTCATTGGCCGCTCTAAATTGTCCATCAGTATGAATGTAAGTGTGAATGCTTGTTTGTCTATATGTGCCCTGCGATTGACTGGCGACCAGTCCAGGGTGTACCCCGCATCTCGCCCAAAGTCTGCTGGGATAGGCTCCAGCATCCCCGCGACCCTAATGAGGATAAGCGGTATAGAAAATGAATGAATGAATTATTAGTATCATAATAATGCAATATTTCCATTAATATGTTGTCTTCCATGCGGAATTGGCGTTTATTTTCTCACAGGCAGGTCGTACTGTCTGTGAAATGTTTGCAGCATTTCTTGAAATGCTGGTTTTCAGCTGTGTCGAAGAGCCGCATTTCTTTTGCGGTGAACGCACACAGTTTTGCGCTGTAATAGATTTGGCACACTGGCTTGTTTGTGTTGATGGGCTCACCTTGCTCATCATTCGTATTTCCACACGGGGGGGGGGGCATGTGGCGTTTGGCTTTGAAGGCATCTTTTTCCCTCCTAACTTATTGTACATTACCTTGCATTGCCCCTCCCGAAGGGCCGCTCTTTTGCTGTGTGTGCATGCTACTGGCCCCGCCTCCCCCACACGAGACAAACCACCTGTGTGGCTGACCAGAGGTCTCATTCTGTTTGCTGTTGTTCTATGAAGCATCTTGGTGGGCAAACGTTTTGACTCGTCTGCCAAATTTGGCGGTCTATATGTAGATGGCATCAAACCAGTCTACACACGTAACTTAAACAACAACAATATGAACATTGAAACATTGGATATCGTGAGTATGTATCCTCGTCAAAACTTGTAGTCAAGCAAACATGCGACAAGCAAAATGAGAACCACAAGCTACCCAGCATGCCTTGCGACGGGATTATATGGGTGTTTTTTTTGGCATGGGTATTTTGCGTAGATACTCATTTGTTGGCATACTGTTTGGATCCCTTTTTGTGTACAAGCTACAGAGTGCATCTGACTATTTTGGCGACTCAGAGTGCTGTGAGTCGTGTTGCGAGCTACGGTTCCTATGTTAAAGGTTTAAAAAAGGAATTTGGAAATGCCCCGGTGGGTTGCATTAAAACCCTTGGCTTGTGGGCCGCAGTTTGTCCACCAGTGGTCTAGGCGCTGAAGCGATGCACAGAGGGAACCCTCTTCCTGCCTGTTTGGAGGTGGGAGATGAAGAAAACAGACACGCATGCAAGGGAGAATAGACGCAGGCCGACATAATTTTGTGTGACACCCCTAGTTAGCGCTGTAGCTCGCGTAGCTATGCTAGCGTCGCTAATGTTCGTCCTGCGTGTGAATAGCTCCAGTTTGACGCATGTGCTCGCTTGACATTAAAACACGACATAGTGTGGAGTAGGAACCTTTTTCCACGTAAGGTGGCAATGATATTGCGTGTTTTCAGTGAAAACACGGTTTTGTAAAGCGCATGTTATGGAAATATCGTGTGCACGGACGGAAAACACCATAAACACGTCGCTGCTCTGCTTTTGCAGTGAACAGGAGAAGGCGGAAAGCTTTAGGAGTGTAATATTCTCTCACTCAGGCGCTCTGTTTGCTCTGGACCGTCCCGCCGCAGCCCTCGCCCTCCCCCACCCGCCTCGCAAGTGCTCACTCGGGCAACAAGAAGAGCAAGGGAAAGCAAACACCGCACCCACCCACACACACACACACACACACACACGGAGGACGCTGTGCGTATGGGAGATGTTTCACCTTGACTGGCACGCAGTTCAGCCATCTTTCCAGCATGAATCAGCTGCGTGATTGCATGGCACCATGCGGGTTGCGTCCGCCCACCCTCATTGCATGACAACCTGCACTTAACCGCCACCTTTTATCCAAAACAACCTCCGCTTCTACGCTAATGGGCCACGATTGTCCACGCCTGTCTCGGCCAGAAGCGCTGTCACGAAATAGACGCCATGTTAATCCGTAAGGCGATGTAACACGACGGAGCGGGACAGTAGGACACATATGATAGCAACATTAGCATAGCTATGGGAGCTACAGTGCTAACGTTACACGTTGACATGCTGGGTAGCATATTCGCTGAAGACAAACAAAAAGGTCAGATGTCTGTAGGCGACTGGCAGATAGTTGCCACAGATGTATTTTAAGATGTGTAGCAAAGCCTGATTTTGCGTTTTTTAAATTTTGACAACTTGACATATAACCATACTTCAGATATGTACTTTATAGGGGGGTTATTTTTATTAGTGACTCGTATTAAAATAAGAGACTGAGCTACGTAAAAACGTAAGCAATGCGTCGCAGACATTAACGCCATATCCAGTTATGTGTAATTACAGGTACAATAAATATAATACAACAATGCATACATTGCAGTGGTATTTGAATGTAAACAACCACAAGCAGAGTCCAATGATGGATTGATCCAACTATAATAACCAATTTAACCATCACGTGTTGGTGTGTGCACGTACTTAACAGCCAAAACAATCATTCGTGGACCTCAGGGCCGACACTGTGATGTCGCCAACTAGTGGTCTGGCATGTACATGACCTTCTTTTGACTGTGATTTCATAATTCCTACAAAATGCGAGTGAAGTTCGGAGCTTTTTGTGACCTTTTCGGCCCGATCCCCCTGCTGTTGTGTTAATTTAAGATGATAACGAGTGTGCTTTTGGACAATTTTAGTAAGTGCTCCGAAGGCCGGATGTAAACAGCCTCACAGTTGGTTCCCGCATGCCTGCACCGGGCACAGGGGTGGACACAAAGCCGCGTAGACAAGTGAATAATGGCAGTAATAATGCGAGCTGGCAGCCCACCTTGTGGCAGATGGCTGGCAAGGGGGATTAGTTGAGGCTTTCCCTTCTTCTCACTTGTACTGGACTGGTTATCACCTTTTTAAAATCAACACATCTTAAAAGTCGGTACCAGAGCTCGGGAAGAAAATGTAGTAAAAGGTCCCTGTTATGTGTATGTGACTCATTTTCATTTCATAGGATTCAGTTTTGGCTAAAAACTATCAATATAAATATGTCTTGGTTTACATACACTGCCTTGGTTTACATACACTGCCTTTGTTTATGATATGGCCACACAGTGTGCCTGATAAACTACTGTAATTCAGTGCCCAAACAAAGCATTGTTTGAGTTGGGACACAACAGACAGATTCCGACCAGGGAGGAAACAGAAAATGGTCCAGGTTTATTCATAAATAAACTAACAAACAAGACCATAAAAATCTCTCCCGCTTTTTTGTACAAGCTACACATTGCATCTAACTATTTTGGTGGCTCAAGAATGCCACAAAAAATGTCATGGTGCAGGTTACAATTTTTGATGTTAAAGGTTTAAAAAAAAAAAAAAAAAAAATTTTTGGAAATGCCTGGCGGGTTGGCTGAAGATGCTTGACATACCTGTTGTGGCCCGCAGGCCGCAGTTTGCTCTCCCATGGACTAGAGTGAATTTTTGTTTCACTTTGTTGTCTCCGTGTGTAGCTCTGTAAAAATGTGTTCATAATTTTGGATGTCCGGAACGGTACTTTACTTGTGGTTGCCGTATTTTTACACACTATTTGTAAATATGAATCTTATATTGTTTTCATTTTGCCATATTTTTATAATCTAATATAATGGTGTATATTTTATTCATGATGCATTTTTTTAATTAGAGTGTTTGTTTTTTCATTCTACAATTGAGCTACCAAGCAATTTACCTTGTAGATCAAGAAAGTCCAAGTGTAAAATAAGTTTTTTCTGTAATAAGTTGGATGTAAATCTCTTTGTGGTAAACGATTTGATATGCAACTACGATAACTAAATCACATTTGATGTAAAGAAATATCATATATTGGAAATATGGGTTGAAATGTTATTAAAAAATAATATACACTTGGAATTCTCCCTGTTTATATTTAATGCAAGCTGTGATTTGTCTAACTGATTGGCGGTCCTTGAAGGCACCATCTTCATGTTCAAATGCTGCACAGATAACTACATACCAGTGACTACTATACGGTATTTTTACCCTTTTTCTGTCACCTCATATTTGCTCCCAAATGCTGATACTATGTAGGAATGCATAAAGGTAAGATCTGATGACCTTATTGAATGCTAATGTGCATATTTGTGGTACACAACCTCTCTGGAAAAACAAACTCCAGGTGCACGGTGGTTTTGTATTCATTTAGTGCTTCACATTTGATGTTGTTCCTGTCATGGTTTTGCACAATCCCTACTAAATAAGAGAAATGATATGGTATAATCTACGTACAATGGCTTTAATGTTGTAGTGTCAATTTCATAGCATTAGCTAGAGGCCCAAATAGCTCTCATTGACTCTGCCGCCAGCTAGCAACTCCTAGCCTAAATTTTAGCTAGCCGTTAAAAGCAAAACAAGAGATGGCTCACATCTAAAAACACTCATTAGTTGGGACACTTTATGCCAAGGTACCACTGTATAAATGACAAAACAATTCCTGCAGTTTGCCAGTAACTTCTCTCTTCTCCCAGAGGTGACGTACTTTGTGAAAACTCAAGTCACAGCAACACAAATAACTTTGGTCTTATAAGGATAGCTAATCTTGCCTTTAAAAATACCCTTTCCTTTGCCCATTTCTGCTCAGTGTTTGCTCTCGCTTCTATTGCTACAAAAAAACCTGCCGCCACTGCGGTTCTTCAAACCACCGTGTGGGCCGAGGGTCAAACAGGACGTGCACACGTTAATCGGTCGTCAAAAAGTAGTGCTGTTTAAAAGACGCTTCCAATAACACATTCATTTTAACAACAAAGCGAGATCGCATTGTGTACGGAACCCAGTCTTGCTTTTATCATCACCCTTTTGTGGACTGAATGCTTTGGGAGCTGGGTCGCCATGGCAACAAGAGAGAGGCTATTTTCCTTCTTGCACGCCTTCACAATGCCCAATGTGGTCGCTCGTCACAATAAAAACAGAATCTACAAATTGGCTTTTACTGTACTTTGATAGGTGGAGGCTTTCTCAGGCGCTATTACTATTACTACTAATCCCCCCCCCACGCCCCCCACGGCCTCGCCGCTCAAGCGCCCATCTGTCGACGTCTCTGAGCCAGCCACTGTGTGCCAGGGTCCCACCCTCCACCTTCCCCCTCTCTGTGCGCTGGCTGATTTCATCCCGCACAAACCAACAAGCCCCTCATTGTCACAATGGCATCCGCACCGCCGCCGCCACTCGCCCTGTGCAAACGGAAGCGAGCGGCGGGCGTCACCAGACAGTTTACGCTCCGTTTGCTGCCGCTGAAGACCCCCTTTGTGCTTAGTTTTGCTGATGGATGACCACGGACGTAACTTTCTTTTAATCATGTATACAGAAGTGTTGGGACGCTTCCCCGCAGAGCCGTTACGTGGTGTGCAAAATGTATTTCGAAACATTTGTAAACACCCAGTGCTTCTCAGTTATTTTTTGTCATGCCCCCCAGGGGACAGAAATGTTTTCACGCCCCCCGTATTTAAAATACTATTGTGAACGTGATACTATGCATTTCAATGGCTGTACTGTACTGAGAAAATGGAAAATGAGAGCTATAATGCATTTTAGAGTCAAATTACNCCCCCCGTATTTAAAATACTATTGTGAACGTGATACTATGCATTTCAATGGCTGTACTGTACTTGAAACTGAAAGCAGGAAAATGAGAGCTATAATGCATTTTAGAGTCAAATTACATGTTGAGTACAATAAATGTGTACGTGTTGGCAGGTCTGCACTAGCATTACAAGTCCTACCTCTCATGCCCCCCGACAGTTCACTGCATCACCTCGGGGGGGGGGGCCGCCCCGCTATTTGAGAAGCACTGGTATATACCAAAAAAGAAAATGCAATTCAAAAATATTTTATAATATATACTTAAAAAATACATACAAGTATTTATTTTGCAATGCATATTAAATAGAGTAAAAAATTAATGTAATTGTGTTTATTTGAAATGCTAATATTTAGAACATTTGCTTTTGAAATAGAAATATTTTGAATTACATTACATATTTTAATATATATTTGAATTTATTGATAGTCTGGAGTATTTATTTTGAAAATGTGTTTTTGACCCACCCAGAATGGGACTGTGAGAAACCCTACCACAGAGGACATAAAAGTTGCCACAAGATCTTGTCCAACCCCCGACTAATTACTTAATTGTTGACGAGGTACGTCATTGTGCTCTCCAATTAATAATTAGGGTTACCTCCTTTCCTCAAATCCACGCATACGCTGTATAATATACACACTGTGTGGAATCGTTTAGGCAAAAACAGATAATCAGAGATTAAAGTAAAGTGCGGATTAATGCCTCTACTGGATGAGTGCCTTGCATAACACTGCTGGTTTACACAAACGCGCGCACACACACACACACACACACAAACCTCAAAGCTAACGTGCAGGCATAATATTTGAAAATAGAAAGGATTGCAACTAACAAGTTGCCGCAGCCTTGGCAGCCGGCAGCACTTGGCTGTTATTTTCTTAAACCCTTCTTCCTTTCCCCCGCTTCTTCCTGCTTAATAATAATAATCAGAATTCCATAAGAAGGTAGGGCGTGGCACACAATCAAAAAACCAAGCCAAGTCTGGTGTGGCATTTGCAGTTTTTGTGCGCTTAAAGTCTAAACCACTGGTTGTCAAACGGCGGCCCATCAGGCCCGCCAAGCGTCTTAATCCGGCCCACCGAGCAGTTCCAAATTCCTTTTATTTCAAGCGCTACATATACATACATATATATCATTTGTTTTTACGGATCAATAGTTATAACTGATTTGTTTTCACATGGCTGTTTTCTAACTTTTTTTTTAAAACCCCTATTGTGTTGTATTTATGACAAACACACCCGGTGCTGTTGTTACACCCCATTAGTGAGACGGACTTAAACTTTCTCACACTGCTGTAACTTGAGGGCGTCCCGCAGAATAGCCACAAATGATGATTTAGTTGTTTTGACGGTACATCCAGTACAACACAGCGGACGTATGACCCGGTTGTCTGTTTGCAGACACTTCCTCGATGTAGCAAGTCAAACGTTACCGGTTACTTTATCGCATGGTTTCTTCCCTCCTGTTGTGCTTTCATTCTCGACTCCTGTCTTACCCGCCGGACCGGTTGCGGAGAGGAACCCGACATCCAGTCTCTCGGCCTCATTGTCTGCACAATGCTTAGAGATATCATCTGCTGCAGGAATGGATTATCAGACCTGTTTGACTGAAGATGTGCAAGGCGTATCACGCAAATGACTCAGGGGATGCAAAAAGAGTGCTGTTTGTCTTAGTATTTTATAGTTAATACAACACGGTTTTTCAGATACTGTATGATCTGTTTACGAAATGAAAATCAAATGAAAGGTGGAGGATTTTAAGTACTTATGGTCATCAGTCCAAAGCAAAGGAGAGTGTGGAAAGGAGGCTGGAATGGGTGGGGAAAAGTGTCGGGTGTGATAGAAGAGTTTCAGCTAAAATGAAAGGAAAAGTGTGCAAAACTGTGGTGAGACCAGCCATGTTGTTTGGTTTAGAGACAGTGCCGCTGAGGAAAAGACAGGAGGCAGCGCTGGAGGTAGCAGAGATGCAGATGCTGAGGTTCCACTTGGGTGTGACCAGGATGAACAGGATCAGAATGGGTACATCAGAGGGACCGCACATGTTAGAGGTTTTGGTTAAAGTCAAAGAGGCCACACGGAGAAGGTCCCGGCATGTCCGGAGGAGAGATAGTGAATATATTGGTAGAAGGATGCAGAAATGGGACAAAACATTGAAACATTAGCTTACATCACATTCCCTTAAGAAGTCAGCAATAGCGTGTCCGACATGATGGAGCAGGAAAAAAGTGGTATGTTTTTTGCTTCATAAGTTTAGAAGAAAGACATTTTAAGGCTAACTGGTTGGCTTGTTAACATGCTAGCGGCCGTCTCAAGTCCCTGCAGCAATGTGGCGTAAACAATGAATAACAGGAGTATAAAGGTGACTATAGGGGTGTTTTAATTTAGGTCGACAGTGCTCTAATGATGTTTAGAAAGTCATAAAGAGGTTTCCTAAGCTAAAATACGCCATTAACAATGAATGCTGTATTGCGGATATTCTATTGCCCTTACCAATTAACCGCTATAAACGAAGGACTGTGTAATAGTGCAATTAATTCATAGTGTGATTACTCCATTCATTTATTTGTGATCTTTTTTCCTCTCTCCCCCCCACCCCCATTTCAGCTGAGCAGCATCAGCAAAGCCATCAATTCCACTGAGACGCCTGTGAAGGAGAAACATGCACGACGTATCCTTGGGAAAAAGACCAACAAAGACCAACTTTGACCAAAGGCACTCGCTGATCCACATTTTTTTCCACTTCCGATCCCATCTTGACACCTGAATTTGGATATCTGCCGATACCAATACAATGCCGGTACCGGAGCAATGTTTTTTGCTTTATTATACAAGCTTGCCAAATGACTGTCAGCAAATTTAGCCTGGAGAATATCAGTGAAGAAAATTTTTTTTCAGTCGCACACTCACACAAACGCTCAGACTGACACGTTCACGGCCTCGCAGAGGGTCGGAAAACACAGGACTCCGTAGTCCGACTGTTTTGTGTTTTAGCTGCGTTTGATGGCAAAAACGAGCTGACATTAAAGCACAGAAATCTCAGAATTACGATGTTGTCAGAACCCGATACTGCATGGGATCGGACCCAACAAGTGTGTAAGAAAAAAGGAAATAGGTGAGTAAATATTGGATTGGAGTGAAATTAAATATTCAGTTGTGTTTCGTGTTGTTGCACTCCAGTTCTGTAGGTGGCAGTTATGGTAATGCAAGTTTCAAAGTCAAGGCAACTTCTTTTTGGGACACTTTATTTAAGGCAAATTCTGTGAGGTCCCTGTTTCACTTTTTTTTGTCATTTTTCCGTGATGGTCTGAGCATCCTTAACTGCAGTATCAGGCATCATCCTGGGCACCCACAGGGAGAAGGGGGCCTTCACCTTCTGGTCCTACGCGCTGGGCCTCCCCCTGGCCAGCAGCTCCATCCTCAGCTGGAAGTTCTGCCATGTGCTGCACAAAGTCCTGCGGGACGGACACCGCAATGTGAGACCTTCATTGCTGCACTGATTAGAAATTACGAGTTTGAATATGCGTGTGGGTTTGTGGCTTGTAGGTTTTTTGTTTCATATTTTACTGTATGCCTTATGATATGAAATATTTCCTTTTTTTAAATGTACAAAAGATGTAGGCATTAATGTAAAGGTGAAATAATCAATGTGTATATTTGGGGTTGCTTCACAGGTGTTGCAAGACTGCACGAGGCATTTAAGTTCCATTGTGGAACTTGGACAGCTTTGGGTACGTCAGCTCTTATTGTTGTAAACCAAAAATGTATATACTGTATATTATTATTATTTATTTGTTTTATTTCCATTCCATTTTCTTCCACTTCTCCGGGTTAGGGATGGGGGCAGCAGCCTCAGTAGGGAAGTCCAAACTTCTGTCTGTCTCTATAAATACAGTATAAATATATAAATATATAAATTAATTAATTAATTCATTCACGGACACTCCGAACATCACAGCATCATCTTTGTTGTTGGTGTCTGTGTGGTCCAAACAACAACAAAAAAGAACTAGTGGATATTCTTATCGTACACGTTGTAACTCTTATTGCGCAAGTACAATTTGCTGCATTTAGGTGTGCTCGGAAATCCCGGAAAGATGTACCCAAAGCGTATGAGCTCAACCTCAATGACACGATGTCTTTGAACGCAAAGCCTGATTGCTCATAACGGTGAAAGTCCCATTCAAATATGCTGCTATTAAAGGAACCAGTGTGAATTGAACAGATCTACATACATGTGTGCCGTTTCTTAACTCGATTTAAATTTTCAGTTAATTTGGCGCCGTTAATGCATACGAAAATATAGTACATAATCCTGCGCTGTCATTTCAATACAATACAGTATAAATTTCAGACATACACAAACATGGTGATTTAATCATTAATTGATTTGTAAACTGCGATTAATCGGATTTAAAAAAATAAAAATAATTTGACTATTTTAATCATTTGAAAGCCCCAATATAAAAGAAAATATGGCCACATATAACCTTTGCACCGCACTTTGGACACCCCTTATTTTTAATTGTATCGATTGATAATTATCGGGCCGATATCAGAGAATTATTGCATCATAGGGTAAATCGGGTAACATTAAAACAAATACTCACACACTGAGGTGAGATGACCTTTGCTCCTTTTTTTAAAAATTTTTTTAACCTGCCTGTGACGTTAATGACCTGTCGTAACAAACACTCACCAAATGTCAAATCCGACCTAATGGAGTGCACAAAAAAAACCTGATCAACAACCTGAAACGGCAGCGGCGTAGCGTTTGAAAAAGATTTCCCAAAGATGGCCTCCCACTGGCTGCTCGGAGCATGTGCCTGAATACAGTGCACCTTGCTGGACCACGCCAGGTGTCTCCTGCCACTCTATCATCAGGTTCTCCTGATAGTATCGACAGGCACACGTGGTCAAATCCTAGTTTGTTCAAATCCTTTTCACTTCTAGGTGTGCAGAAAGTTATTGGTATCGATTTGGGGTAAAAAAAAGATATGGTGCATCTCTCATTTCACTATTTCCTTTTCCAGGGCAACCTCCATGACAGATACGGCCAGCTGGTGGCGATCTATTCCAAGCTGCTCTGTACCAAAATGCAGTTTCATGCCAAGGTGAGTGCGTCAAAAGACGCGTTTGCATGTTCGACGTGAATTTTAAAGGCTTCAACTCCTCCTTTGCGCAGCATTCCGACATTCCCGCCAACCTGGAGGCCACCGACGAGGTGCTGGAGCGCACGGCGGGAACGGACATCAACAACGTGTGAGTTCACCAACTGTCATGCTTTTGCTCGTGTCAGTTGAGCGTGCTCTTTCTGAGGCTATCAAGTTGACTCCCGCAGGTTCCAGCTGACTGTGGAGGTGTTTGATTACATGGACGTCGAGTTGAAGTTGGCTGAGACAGGTAAAAAAAAAAACAAAAAAAAAAACAAGGACGGGAAACTGGAGCTGCAGCTTCACAGTGACAGTCTAATGACATTACCCATTCATGAACTCGACTCAAAGAAAGTATTCATCCGCTATCATGTTGCCACATTTTATTAGCAAGGGAAGTTCCAACATGCCGCGTATTTTATTTTTGTCCTTTAATAAGCTCAATCTGGCGAGGAAATGCCTGCAATTAGAGAACATTAGTTGGGTTTCCTCCAGTTGAGTGGTAATGGAAGACGCCCAGTAAACGCTTTTTCATGGGAATTAATCGCAGAGGTTACGTCCGGTTGCTGTCGGCCCCGCCTCAAAGATTAGGAGGGGGGGTTGTCGTGTCAAATCAGAACAAATATGCCGCTTTTGTCTGGAACAGTTTTTTGTAAAACGCTGTTATTTAGATAACTTAAGAAAACGCAGAGAAGCCATCTTTCTCGGCATTAGTTTACCCTGTCGCGCTCGTCGAGTGGAGTGAACAGCGATTTATACTGAAAGTAAAAGTTAAGAAATAGTATGTTAGTAATAGAAAAGTACAAGACCGGCTCTGTCGCTAAATGGAATTGTAACATTAAAAAAAGGGGGGGTCTGTAACGCACATTGGAATTTGCGGCAACAGTGCAGTGAAACGACAATGGAGACATGCAAGAATGCAAACATTGTTTCCATTGCGTCCGACGCCGACCTTTTTCCGATGGTCTTGTATTTAACCGTGTTTTTGTCACACACTTGGAGCACATCATTTCAGTGGTTCAACTCATTAACTTATCACACTGATGTAAAAGTGCCATTACTATTAAGAGCTGATGTCGTGTGTGTGGTCTGCCCCCCAGTGCTGCGACAGCTCAACTCATCCATCGCCATTTCCTCGCTGACGTCAGGCCAGTGTCGCCTGTCGCCGCTCATCCAGGTCATCCAGGACTGCAGTCAGCTCTACCACTTCATGGTCAAGCTGCTGTTCAAACTGCACGCCTGTGAGGGAAAACACAAACCTGCTCACAAAACACACTTTAAATCATTATTATTGTTAATATTATTATTTATCTTGGATCAAGAAACTACACAGGCTTATGAATGACCCTCAAGTGAAAGTCATCACGCCACATGACGACTTATTCCATTTTTCAGGATTGTATGCTTAGTCATTGCTGACACATACATTTACCACCCACCACATTAGGTCTATTTTACGTCACATATTGTATGAATTGCACATACAGTCCAAAAAAAAAAACGATAATTTTTTGGGATTTCAGGTCTCCCTGCTGACACTTTACAAGGACACCGGGATCGATTCCGGGACCAGTTCCAAAGGTACGTGTGCTGTTGCTTCAGCGCGTATTTTAGGAGGGCTGCGAGGGGTGTCAGGTCAAAGCGTGACCCACACAACCCAGCTTGGGCCATTCCACGACAACCCACACCCCTTTTTGTGTGTTGACATTATCTCATTGGCAATAAACAGTAGACTGCAGGCCAGCGGTGTCCAAAGTGCAAATTTATTAGTTTTATACACTCAAAATATAATTTAACAAGACAGAAATGGAAAAATCTGCATTCATTTTGAAAAATAAAGTCAAAATATTAAGAGACAAAGCTGTAATCTAACGGGGGTGAAAACACTTAATTTAACAATAATGTCATAATATGAGGAAAAATAATGTCATTTTAATAGCTTGAACTATTAAAGAAAGCATTAATTAAGTAATAAATTATGAAAAAACAAAGTTTTTACAAAATTAGGATGTGGGAAACGTAATGAGAATATAGTAGGGCTGTCAAAAAAAAAAAAATTGTAATCAAATTAATCAGTTTTGAAATTAATCATGATTAATCACCATTTGCAATTACATGTGAAATGTGCCAATTTTTGCTGTATTTTATCTTATTGTCGCCATCGCTCACAATGAACTCATCAGTGTTATTAATGAAGGCTGAGCAGTTTGCCTCTTAGCGCTGTTACAACATCGGTTCTGTTGCCGCCTGCGTTGTGCAGTAATACTTGTTAATGAATGACCACGTGGTTAAAGAGAGCTTTGTTTTTTTTGTTTTTTGAATTTGGTGACTCATGCACTCCATATCATTAGAGTTAAAAACGCATTTATATATATCAGCTTCAGTGCAAGTCAGCGGCTAGACCAAAATGACATCGAAATAAGTCACTCACACAAAACACATGAAGGACACACTGTATGCAACACAGCAATAAAAACAACAAGGAGGGGAGGATTGGGATCCGTTTTTGCCCCCCCCACACACACACTTATGGGTAACACCCGAGGACGGTCCACCTGTTTATTTGTACGTTTTGTTTTTCTGTATTATTACCAAAGCTGTTGTGTGAAAAGAAAATCTCTGCACTAAAGCTGTTTTGCATGGAAAGTCATCATAGCCTGTTTTGCTTTTTAATGTTCAAACGTGTTCAAGTCATGGTTTACACACGGAATTTGCACAAAGCGTAATTCAAAATTGTAACGTTGCTGTCAAAGCAGATTGATATGGCGCCACCCTGTGGAATATTTACAAAGACTTTAAAATGTAATTCACACATCTCAAATAATGTTATAATCAATATTTCAGAATAATTCAAGCTCAAATTTGTGGGATATCTGAAATCATTCCACCCACTGATCATCTCCAGGATAAAACAGGTTAAGGTCAAGCGGACTTTCTTAAAACTTAAATATAAAAAAAGAGCCAGTCAGGTTTTTGAACGGCTCAGCCAATATCCGGCTCCCATCAAAGATCCATAAATGCCATGTCTCCTCTCCAGTTATCGCCCTATTCCAGTAAACACCTCGTCCTTTTTGCGCTTCGGGTAAACAAACAGCCCGGCTAGGATTAGAGCAGAAACGGAAACTCAACTGGGTCTTCTTTCATTGGTCCCGCAGCCTGAAGACTTTCTTCAACAGAGCCAGAGAAATGTACTACTTCAAGAGGCTCATCCAGATCCCCAGACTACCTGACGTAAGCGGCTGTTGAGTCGCAGCAACCAGCTCGTCGTCATCCAGTAAGTGTCTTAATTTGGTCGCACTAAACTCATCCCTTCCACTTCGTCGCCTCCTCCTCAGTCACCCCCAAACTTCCTGCACGCGGCCTCGCTGGCCAAGCACGTGAAGCCCGTGGTGGTCATCGGCGAAGGGGATGACGACGGGGAGGACGACGACGACGACCCTGAGCCCCTCATCGACATCAGCGACTCCAGCAGCGCACAGATGCAGGCCGCCATGCCGCAGCCCGACATATTCGATCAGGCATTTGGGCCGCCCAACGGGGGCTTTGACGACAGGTACTGAAGTGTCACTTCCTGTCCGCTGTTACTGATGCATCATTTAGGGATGTTTGGAAGATTTCAATGAGATTTTACGCACCGATGACATCATTTGAAGAAAAAATGCATAGTTTTAGACCGCTGTTCTATTTTTAGAATATGCCAAGGACCATTACCACTAGCACTTTGGACAGCCAAGTCCAGTATGTTGGTAGTTTGCTTGTTCATTTAAAGGCTTCCTAACAGGATTCATCAACTTTGCTTGATGTACTGTCCGTTCTTCTTTAAAAAAATATATATATATATTATGATTATTTTATATTTTTTTATTTCGCCAGCCAAATACCTTTTTTTTTTTTTTTAAATCAAAATGAGTTTCTAGTGAAGGTGTTCCTTTAAAGCAGTAATCCAAAGTGAAATTAACACTGCAAAAAAACAAAAAAAAACCTCGAGGTGGGCTTCCATCCGTCTCAAACCTCCATCATTTGTAAAGGAAATCAAATTACAGTATTATTCGGATTCTGTAAACATCCGGCAGCAACACAACATTTTGCCGTATTTTGACATGCTGGTCGTTCTTGTCTTTTAAAAAAAATATTTTATTATGATTATTGAATAACTTTATTATTCCACCACCGGAATAGCTTTTTTTTAATCAAAATGCATTTTTTGTAAAGGTGTTCCTTCAAAGCAGTAATCAATTAAATGAACACTGCAAAAAAACAAAAAGAAACTCAAGATGTGCTTCCATCCGTCTCTCATTTTCTGCACTTGCTTCATCCATTTAATCTTAAACTTTTCATTTCTGGAAAAGAAAACAAATTACAGTATCATTCGGGCTCTGTTAACATCCAGCAGCAACACAACAATTTGGCGTATTTTGACATACTAGCCGTTCTTGTCTTTTAAAAAATATATATTTTTTATTATTATTATTATTTATGAATTTTTTATTGTTCCACTGGCCAAATAGCATTTAAAAAAAAAAAAATCAAAATGCATTTCTTAGTAATCAGTGACATGAGCACTGCAACAGAAAAGAAAAACTGAAGGTGGGCTTCCATTTGTCTCTCGTTTTCTGCACTTTCTTCATCCATTTTAGTCTTAAACCTTCCTTTTCTGGAAACAAAAACAAATACGGAGAGTGTTACCATCCAGCAGCAACACAACATTTTGGCATGACTGCTATTTTGATGGCAAATATACCAAACAAAATCGACGCGCTACCTCGAAAGCGTTTGCTTACTCTGCTTCAGCTGAGAGGTGTTATGACGGGTTTGTCATGGCTGCCGCCCTGAACTGCCAAGTTACCGTTCGCTTTCAAAAAAGGAGCATACATGTTTTTGTTGCTGTGGTCCAACAGGGACCTCCAGATTGAGAGCCTGAAACGGGACTTGGAGCTGCTGAGAGCGGAGCTGGAGAGGGTGAAAGCAGAGGTGAGGAATAGTAAGGATGTTAAGGCGTTATCTGTGTGCACACAGGAATCCGGGACACCTGCCGGGCGGAAACGCTCTTCCACGTATGTGGAATGTGGGCCGGCGATGAGTGCGTCCAAATCGTGTCATGGTTCCTCATCCTGCTCTACGCATTGCACCCTCATAGTTGAAGTGTCAGGATCACACCACATCATATGATGTCACAATACACACACCTTTGTCCTCCTCAAGGCCCAGCGCTACATCACGCAGCTCAAATCGCAGATTAACAGCCTGGAGGCGGAGCTAGAGGAGCAGCGGGCGCAGAAGCAGCGTGCGCTGGTGGAGAACGAGCAACTCCGCATGGCGCTGGAGGCCGCGCGCCGCCGCAGCGCTGAGCACGACAGCCTGCAGAGCACCTTCATAGAGGCAGAGCGTAAGTTCACATGCACTCACGGGACAAATGATTAGGTGGGGGTCTCGTTCTCACATGTTCCCACGCTCGGTGTTTGCGTGCAGAAAGAGCTCAGGCCACGGAGCAGCGCTACAATAAGCTGAAGGAGAAGCACACGGAGTTGGTGGCCAGCCATGCTGAACTACTTCGCCAGGTCTGATACCAACATGGCACTTTCTGTACCTAATGCTAACTGCTAGCCTTTGAAATCCTACTCACAACACAGCGGAGCCTCGGTTAGCGTCCGCCCCGGTAAATTTACACCACAATTTTGCCTCGATTTGTGTGCATTCTCCGCGTTAATATATTGCTTGCGTCCAGCTGTGCTCTTAATGGATTTTTTTAAAATCCCAAAACATACTTCCTCGTTAGCATCCAAAATGGCAACCAGACTCAGAAGTTAGGTCATCAGTGGTTGACTGTCAACCACAAAACACGTGTTTATAGCTTAAATTATAGTTTTACATGCCTAAAACAATTTTAAATACATGTACACGATGAATGCAAGGGAGAAATGAACATTTAGGGTTACTTTTAATAAAGACGTGATCATTCCCAAAGTCACAATGTGGTAGCGAGATCAACCACCACTACCAACTTCCTGCTTTCAGTCAGGTCAGGAACCTTCAGTGAAGGTAAACGTAACCTTAAATGTTCATTCATTATGTATTTATATACATTTCCAATAGTTTTTTGCATGTAAAACTATAATTGTATATTCTATAACTAAAAAAACTGTTGTCTTAACATTTATGGCCCAAACTCTTAACGAATATGATCTTTTTTTCCCTGTGGAATGAGTCCAAAATAAAAATCCCGAGTACAAAACATGATGGAATTTTTCCGCTTATGAAACCATCAACTGGTTGCACTTGGCAGAGCTGTTGTGGACGTTTTACACGAGTATGGGAAAAAGGTTCTGTACCCGCTTTATGTCAACATGGTATTTGCAGGCTCATGTGGTACGGTGGTTGGGCACCTAAGGGGCGGAGCTAAACACGCTGCAGTTTGATTGGCAGACAGCAAACTGGTTAAACTGTAACGCCAACAAAAGGAAGTGTCTTCTTGTAGCAGAAGAAAGATGTCCACCATCGTTGTGCTTTGTTTACCGTGTGCCTCCAGAGTGCGGACACCGTGAAGATGCTGTCGGCCACCCAGCAGACTCAGGAGGAAGTGGAGAGGACCAAGCAGCAGCTGTTGTTTGAGGTGGAGCGGATCAGGCAGGAAGGCGACTTGAAGGTCGGTGGTAGTTTTTCTGGTGGGATCTAAAAAACGCCAAACTGTGGCGCGGGTGCTTGATCGGAACCGTTGTATTCCAGCTGGAGGAGCAGAAGTTTGAGATGGAGAGGCTGAGGAGAGAACTGGGCGAAAAGGTGGCGGAAATAACGCGCATCAACGCCACGCTGCAGAGCAGCGAGCTGGTGAGCGCGCATGCCCGTGACGCCGGCGCCTCATCACCTTGCGCCCGATTCACCCCGCTCACGTCTGTTGCAGAGTTCGGCGCATATGAACACCTCCATGACGGCTCTGCAGGCAGAGAAGGAGCGTCTGATGCGCTCGGTGAGCGAGAAGGAGGCGGAGCTTTCGTCCGTGCGCCAGAGCGCCCAGCTGCAGCAGTCCACCGTTCAGCAGGAGCGAGATAAGAGCGGCAAGGAGCTCAGCGAGCTGCAGGCCAAACTCAAGGAGAAGGTTGGTCACCGCAGCGGACTGCAGGGGAGCCAACGAGGAGTGAATTGACTTGAAACTTCATAGCGGCAACACTTTTTCCCTCCCTGCAGATAGCGCCATCAACCCAATTTCTCTTTAAGTTATCATAAAAAATGTATTTATTTACAGTTTTAAGCAGAGAAAAAAAGTGCGACTATGCAGGCTTTCAAGCCGTAAAGGGCAAATTGCGGCCCGTGGGCCACATCAGACCCGCGGCGCGTCCTAGTCCGGCCCGCAAGGCATTTCTAAGCCTGCAGTGCTGTTGTGGCTCGCTCCAGTCGCCAAAATAGTCCCGTCCAATCTGTAGCTTGTAGAAAAAAAGCCATCCCAGTTTAGCGCTTAGCCAAGTAGTAGTAGTTGTTGATTTGTATGATGATGTTTTTGTTTCCTTGCACCGTATGTATGTGGTTCTGTTTGAGGACATTTTTTCGCCCAATGTGACCCGCCAGTCAAAAAGGCGTGGCCATCATTGCTCTAGTGACACCTATTCTTGTTAGAATGTCATTAAAAAGTCATTTTCGGAAAACGGGGCGGCTTTTTGGCACCGTGGCCTGTGAGTTTTTGCACAATGTGTGTTTTGTTTGCAGGCCCGACAGGAGGAGCTGCTGAAGCAAAAGCTTCTGGACGAGCAGTTTGCGTTGCTTCAGGGTACCGTGGCAGAGGCTGAGAACATCATTCAAGATGCGCTGGCCAAGCTGGATGATCCGCTCCACATCCAGTGCACCAGTTCTCCAGGTCACTCCTTTGCTCTTCAAGGAAAAGCGCACTTTTTGGGGGGGCAATCCTTACGTGAGACATCGACACGTCTTTCTCTTTTCCGTCCCTTCCTAGGTGTTAAAAAAGGCCGTTAGTTAAAGCACAGAATGGAATTCCCGCTATTAAAACACCTCCAACAAGGTTGCATGTTTTCAAACACCTTCCTGATTTCTTTTTTTTATCAAATTGAATGTTTTAGAACATCAAACAAAATGTAAATATTAGTCAATGACAACACAACTCAACACAAAATGCACTTTTAAATGAAACTTTGTATTATTAAGGGAGAAAAATGCAAATCTACGTGTCCCTGTGTGGAAAAGTGAGTCTCTTACGGCGCTGGGGAGGAGTTTTGCAGAATTGTTGTCATTCAGTCACATTGGAGGCTTTTCCATGCTACAGCATCTCAATAGGATTCAGGTCAGACTCCGAAAGCCTTTTTGTTTTTCTTCAGCCATTTAGAGGTGGGCCTGCTGGTGTGTTTTGGATCATTCTCCTGCTTCAGAACCCAAGTTGGTTTCAGCTTGAGGTCACCAACAGATGGCCGGACTTTCTATATCGGGACTTTTTGGCAGACAGCATTCAAATCGAATTCATGCTTCGATTTATCACAGCAAGTCTTCCAGGTGCTGGTGCAGCAAAACAGTCCCAGACCATCACACTACCACCACCACCTTTTACTGTTGCTATGATCTTTTTCTGAAATGCGCCGTTACTTTTATGCCAGATCTAACACACCATGGGACACACACACCTTCCAAAAAGAGTGATTTCCCAAAGGACTTGGGGATCATCAAGATGTTTTCAGGCAAAATTGAGACGAGCCTAATGTTCTTTTTGGTCTCCGGTGTTTTCATATGGTGGAGTCATGAACACTGACCTTAACTGAGGCAATTGAGGCCTACACTTCTTTGGATCTTGTTGTTGGGTCTTTTGTGACCTCTTGGATGAGTTCTTGCTGTGCTCTTGGGGTAATTTGGGTTGGCTGGCCACTTCTGTGACGTTTCACCACTGTTTCATGTTTTTGCCATTTGTGGATCATGGCTCTCAGTGTGGTTAGCTGTAGTCCCAAAGCTTTACAAGGGCCTTTATAACCTTTTCCTTTAAAATGAATCTCAGGTAAGTTGTGTTTTACAAAGGGGCAGTCACCTTTTCACACCGGGCCATGTAGGTTTGGATTTTTTTTCTCCCTTAATAATAAAGAAACAAATAACAAATTGCATTTTGTGTTCAGTTGTGTTGTCATTGACTAATATTTGCATCCGTTTGATGATCTGAAACATTTAAGAGTGACAAACGTGCAAAAAAAATCAGGAAGGAGACAAACACTTTTTCACACCACTGTGCATGCGGTGAGCATGTAGTAACGGGTACATGCATGATAACACGTAATACTTAGCGTTTTGCAGTATTTTGGTCATTTAAAAGCATTAGCGGGATAGAATGGTGGAGATAGTAACTAGCCGGTGCAGTGTGGCGAGGTGTCACTACTCACATAGGTAGTTCTTTGGCGCAACAATGTTAACAACAGGGTTGCTGGGTTAATATGCAGGCCCCATGTTGGTGCTTTTTGGGGATGTTTTTTCAGAAGGCTCTGTAGGTGCAATAGGTTGCGTTCTTAGCTTCCTCTTTTCAAACGAGAGAAGTGTGTGTGTGTGTGTGTCTCACATAAGGATTGGGGGATGATGGGCAAAATTCCCCAAAGGGCAGTTTTCCTCTAAAATCACCTCCAAGTGAAAGTGTAATAAAAATGGATGGAATTTGTGGTTGCTTTCCAACACAGATTACCTAATAAGTCGAGCAGAGGCAGCGTTGGGCTCCATTGATAAAGTGAAAAAAGGCCATGCAGATTACGTGACGAACATGAACGGTACCTTTCCGCTTCTACTACTTGAACAACTACTACCACCCCGCTAGTAATAGCACTGGCGTGTGTGACTAATAAGAATAAGAATATTATGTTATTCTGTTCAGATGCTGGAGGGCTGCTGAGGTCGCTGACCCAGTTTTCTCACTCTGCTGCGGACACCATCACCAATGGCAGCGCTACGGCACACATGGCGCCCACGGACCACGCAGACCGTAAGCGACATGCTCCGTACATCTGGAAGGATTGGATGTGGGATGAGCAGGAAAATGAAGGACCTGTGGGAGAAAAAACACCTTTTTGTTTTTGGAGTGTGTTGTGGCAAAAATGTCCGTTCTAGTTTTCATAAGTTAGATGACAAAAAACAGTATAATAATATAACAATGATAATAAAAACTAACAATATCAAATATGTATTTAAAAAAAGATATATCATTTTAAATTGCTCAAAGATGACAAAAACTCAAGAACGTGTATTTTTCTATCTCAATATTAAATGTCAGGAAATATTTTAAAAAACAATATAAAATAATACCAAAATTAGAGATGTTTTTGTATTTAGCGTGACAACAAATGCAAAAAAAGTGTTTGAATAGTTCATTTTTATGTTATATTGTAGTAAAATGCAAAAAAATACTCAAAAGAAAATACTAAAGTTGTTCTAATGCTTGTAATGTTGACATGAAAATAAACACTTTTGTCATATAAATCTCAGATGCCAGAAATACAAACTGAAACGTTTTCATTGTTCATTTTGTATTGATGGTGCAAAATACACAGAAAAAACATGTTTTGTGTTTTTTTTGGGTGATATGACAGCAAAATTCAAATATATTGTTTGTATGCGTTAGATGACGGAAAATGCTCCAGAAAATGTCTTTTAATTTGTTGATCATAATATTTAATGGAAGAAAAGGCTTGTAGCCACTTAAACAGTTTGATAAAAGAAGCCTGTTTTGATGTGTGGTATTCCAGAAAAGTGATGCCAAAATGATGTTTTCTCTGCAGGCCTGACTGACAACTGCAGGAGCTGCGCCGCCGAGAGTCTGCGGTACCTGACGGAGCTCAAGTCCAAGGGCACCCTTCAGAGGGCCGACCCGGCCTCCATTCAAGTCGTCATCCACAAGATTCTGCGCTTGGGCCAGGCAAGCACTGGAGTGCCGCGCGATGATGGCGCTCGCACGCCGCATCTTCACCTCTAACCTCTCAAAAGCCAACTGGGCCTCATCTCCTCCCGCCGTCTGTGCAGGAGCTGCGCCCGAAAAGCTTGAACGTGCGTCAGGAGGAGCTGGGAGATCTGGTGGACAAAGAAATGGCGGCGACGTCGGCAGCCATCGAGGAGGCCGTCCGCAGGATTGCCGTAAGTCTTCGCCGTCGCCGCGGCGATTCCTTGACTCTAATTCTTTTCTGCTTGTTGGGTTTGCAGGAAATGATGAACCAAGCCCGAAAGGACACATCAGGAATCAAGCTGGAGGTCAACGAAAGGTTTGTTGGGCTTCAAGCGTCCAGTAAAGTTGCACGTCTTTTTTCTTTTTTTTTTTTTCTTTTTGGGGGGCCAAACTACGACGACGTAATGAGGCCACATTAAAAAAATAAAACGTAATATTTTCGGATTAAAAGTCGCATATTTTTGTGAGGAAAAAGTCGTAATATTATGAGATTTAAAGTCGTAATTTTTGCGAGAATGAAAGTTGTCATTTTGCGAGATTTAAAATCATAACTTTACGAGAAAAAAGTGGTAATTTACAAAATTTAAAGTCGTAATTTACAAGATTAAAAATTTGCGAGAAAAAAGTCGTAATTTATCGAGAAACAGGCGTAATTTTACGAGATTAAAAATCGTAACTTTACCGGAGTAAAGTTGTAATTTTACCAGAAAGAAAGTGTTCATTTTATGAGATTAAAAATTTAAATTGTACTGGATTAAAAATTTTAATTTTACAGGATTAAATCATAATATTACGAGATTAAAAATTATAATTCTATGAGATTTAAAGTTTTAATTTGAGATTTAAAACCGTAATTTAAGAGATTTAAAATGTTAATTTTACGAGAAAAAAGTAGTAATTTTATGATATTAAATCGTAATTTTATGAGATTAAAAGTCATAATTTTACCAGAAAAAAGTCGTAATTGTACCAGAAAAAGTCGCAATTTTACGAGAAAGTGTTAATATTACAAGATTAAAAGTTGTAATTTTTTGAGAAAAAGGGTCACATTAGGTGTGATTGTGTGTGTCAGAGGGAAAAAGTAGCACAGTTCTTCTGGAAGGAAGGACATTTCCTCAAAAGGTGGGTTAGCATGGGTTAGCATCGTCTCACCGCTACTCTCTAGTAGCCTGCCCCCTCCACATACGGCTTACCGTTTCGTAGTTGTCTCAGGCAATGCCTGTGAAGTCAAGTAACGACTTTACTCTTGAAATATATCTTTTTAAAAATCTTGATGATTTGAATACTTCATTTAACAGGCGTTGCCCAAGACAGCTATAAAAAGGGGGGACTTGTGTGACCTTTGGCCTGGGTCAAAGGTAATATTACGACTTTTTGTCTGGTAAAATTACGAATTTTAATCTCGAAATCTTAATTCATTATTATTACCAAGTCTACCTCCAGGGGTTTTGAACATGGGGCCCTCAGAGGAGGTAATAATTCTGTAGAAAGTACAAATCTATTGATTTTGCCTTTAAGCATTGCAGAAGTTATCTTAGGGGTGTTGTTTTTTCTTTATTTTTCTCAAGCTGTCCTCCGAAGTCTTACTGGAAGAGTAGGCTCTAAACTTTTGACTGCTGGAGCATTTTTACATTTGCATTGATTTGTCATTTTTAAATGTTTTTTTTTCATATTTCTAGGCTTTTACTAGAATTCATTTGATGTGTTTTTTAAAATATGCACGTACACCTTTGATCATGAGCTCTTGGGTGGCGGAATTGTGAGTTTTCTCCGCAGGGAGGCTGAGCCAGATTGTAAACGGAAGAAGGCGCAAGGATTCCTCAATGTTGCTTTTAAACATTTGCTGTCATTTAAAATGACAGATGCCTGTATGTAATTAAAAAAATATTTTCTAAAAATTACATTATCCTAATTATCATAGTTATTGCATAAATTTGAGTCTCATTAAATTATTCTTCCAATATTTTGACTTTATTCCACGCAGTGCTGCTGTTTTATTATTAATTGTAGTTTTGACGGTGATGTGGACAAATGAAGAAAAAAAAAAAAAAAACGCAGGGCACAAATGATAATTTACCGAAATGTGTTTTTCATAATTTTACATCAATCATTTTTTCCCTTCAATATTTCCAATTTATGCTTGGAAATATTACATGATCCTTCCTCAGAATATTACAAAAGTCTTTTCGGAAAAGGACAGGTTTTTTTTTCCTACTAAAATGACAACTTTTGTCTGTAAATTTATGACTTTATTCTCCTAATATTACATCTCTCCAACTTTATTAGAACATTTTTTTTGTTTCTCATGATATTACAATTTTAGAAAACATCTTTTTACTTTTAATATAGCAACTTTGTTTCCAATATTATGAATTCATTTTTGTGAAATTGACTTTTAACTATATGACTTTCTTCTTCTAATATTAGAACTTTTTCCAACTTTAGAAAATAGCATCTTTTTTTTTTTAATATTCCAAATTGTTGCTTGGAAATATTACGTGTTTTCCTCAGTGTGTTGCAACTTTATTCTGGGAATATTATGACTTTATTCTCCTAATATCATCACTTCTTCTGCAATTTGCAACGTTTGTTTTGTTCCTCATAATATTAGGATTGTAGGAAATATATTTTAATATTTTTTTTTCTCATATCAATTTTTTGTTCTTGAATTTTTCCATAATAGGACTTCATTCTCACAATATTTTGACTTTATTCTTGCAATAATACTGCAGTTTTTCCCCATTTTTGCGGTTTTCTTGCCTGATGGTATTTTGTGCGGTTCCTCAAGTGTACAGCAGGGGGCAGTATTTGAAGGCATTGTGTTGGCAAGAAGTCATGTTTTTGTTCCCTTGCAGAATCCTGACCAGCTGCACGGGGCTGATGGAGGTACTGTGTGTTCCCGCGTGAAAACAATCATTTTGCACCTCCTTTGTCATGTTGAGCGTGTTGTTGTCGGCGTGCAGGCCATCCGCATGCTGGTCATCACCTCCACGGACCTGCAGAAGGAGATCGTGGAGAGCGGGAGGGTGAGTATGACGAACGAAATGGGAGCGAGCCATTTGATGATACTGCGCGGCGTTTGTGCAGGGCGCCGCCTCCATTAAGGAGTTCTACGCCCGGAACTCCCGCTGGACCGAGGGCCTCATCTCTGCCGCCAAGGCGGTAGGCTGGGGGGCCACGGAGATGGTGTAAGTTCACCACCTGGGCTACTTTTGGTTTTATTCTGTTGCAAATACGTGTGAGTTGTGGGGGTTTTTCGCCACCCCAACGGGTGCCAACAGGGACTCTGCGGACAAAGTGGTGCTGCACACTGGTAAATACGAAGAGCTGATCGTCTGCTCCCATGAGATCGCTGCCAGCACGGCGCAACTGGTCGCCGCCTCCAAGGTAATACATACACACACACACAGTCAATGAACAACTTTATTTCCCATAAAGAGCCAATTAAATTCAAACAGCTGTGGCTGTGGGGAACCCCCCGATGATGTTTTTGTCATTACCCCCAATGGATTGCTGCATTTGAAATATCATAGCACGTGCATCCACCTCTGCATGCGCTTTAAAATGAAGCTACTCAGCGGCTGGCCTCATCAGTCCACAAAATGTTGCTCCATTTCTCTTTAGCCGAGTTGATGTTTTCTTTGGCAAATTTATAAAAAAATTCTCCTGCACATGCCTTTTTTTAACAGAGGGACTTTGCGGGTGATTATTGCAAATAGATTAGCTTCACACAGACTTCTAACTGTCTCAGTACTTACAGGTAACTCCAGCCTGTCTTTGATCATCCTGAAGCTGATCATTGGCTGAGCCTTTGCCATTCCGGTTATTCTTCCATTCATTTTGATAGTTGTCTTCCATTTTCTGCCACGTGTCTCTGGTTTTGCTCTCCATTTTAAGGCGTTAGCTGAACAGCATACTTTTTTATCAAAGTATGCTGTTCTTCTGAGCAATGTCTTGAAGGACCCGTTTTCCTCAGGCTTCCGAAGAGAAAGTAGTCACCTTGGCCTGCTAATATTTGGAACTCTGCTGTATCACCACGTTTCTCTCCCCCGTTGTGTTTTCTGTGAGCGCAGGTTAAGGCCGACCGTCACAGCACGAGGCTGACGAAGCTCCAGCAGGCTTCTCGGCTGGTCAACGAGCGGGCGGCTAACGTGGTGGCCTCCACGCGCACGGGCCAGGACAACATGGAGGACAAGGGTACGTGCAGCACATCCATCGTAGATGGTAGCATAATACAGTAGATAGTCCGGTGTGTGTGTGTGTGTGTGTGCACGCGTGCTTATTGTTATGTTATGTCATCGCAGATACGATGGACTTCTCCGGAATGTCGCTCATCAAGTTGAAAAAAGAAGAAATGGAGTCGCAGGTAATGTTCGGCCATCAGATTTCTTTGGGGATTTGTTTTTCGATAAATTTTTTAAAATTCCATTTATTTATTTCCATTTTTAAATATTTTTAATATTTATTTTAATTTTACAAAAGGTATTATTTATATTTGCATGTGATTGTAAGAAATATGAATACTTTTGTTTGTCATTTGTAATGTTTGATTTTGAAGATTTAATTCATTCATTCATTTTAAATGTAAAAAAAAAAATGGAAATGTAAGTTTTTGGTTGTCTCTTTCTTGACCTTTTTGACAATTTAAAAATGAATATGCCAGTCAAGCTCACTTTTTACTTTTTTGTGTAAATGTCATTGTAGTTTTCTCTTTTATTGCCATTAAAAATATTTAATAACAAAACATGTATCAAAAATTTTAAATTTAATATTTTCATTTTAAACTAAAAAAAAAAAACATTTTTTACCAAATGAAATTTTTGCAAGGCGGAATTGAAATAGCAAAACAAAGCCTCGTTTTAGAATGAAAATGCCAGTTGTCCTGGTGAAACAGCAGATTAGATTAAAAAAAAAAAAAAAAAAAATGTAATTATAAATAGTAATTTTGTAAATAATGTAAATTGTAGTTTTGTTTCATGTTGCCATTAAACAATATTTAATAGAAAAAATGTGTTTTAATAAAAATACTCTTAATGTCATTTTAACGTTTGCATTTTTTAATTTAATTTTTATATATTTGTAAAAATTTTAATAAAAAATACAATCATACAATTTACAGGTGTCGCTGGAAATAATCATTTTAGAAATAACGTAAATTATTGTGTATAAGATGCGTATAAAAAAACGACATCCTTTTAATGTCATTTTAAAGTTGACTTTTTATTTTTTATTTTTTTATTTTTGCAAGGCAGAGCACAAGAAAGCCTGATTTTTAAAACTCCCGTCGTGCTGACGGTTGGAAACACGGCAGATGTTTTGATCTTATTTTCGTTGTGCGTTGTAAATAATGGCTTAGTACATGTAAAATGTCCACCTCTCCCTGTGGTGCACCTCAGGTGAAGGTTCTGGAGTTGGAATCCCAGCTGGGGAACGAGCGTTTACGTTTGGGCGAGCTGAGGAAGCAGCACTACACCCTGGCCGGGGTGCCCCTGGACCAGATCTCGGACGGGAACGGCGAAGCCGCCTCGCTGGTCTCCATGTCGCCAAAGTTCACCAAGCCGGCGCTCATGAAGAAGCCGGCGCTGGCCCAGAAACCCAACATCCCTCTGAAAAGTCCAGTAAGTTCCGGAACCAGGGAAGAACTTTTTGGGCTGTGTAGCGGCGCTATTCAACAAAAATTCTCCCGCATTTTCAGAACTTTCTGCCATTCCTTGACGTGTTTACATCACCAAACGGGTAACAAAAACAATAAAGTCATACATTAAAACAAAAACTATGTTTATGTCAATCAAAAATCCACTATAGGACAGAAGCACTCCGCTGTTTTTAATCATCTAATGCAAAAATGCTAGTCAAAGATCTTCTGTACGACAGAAAAGCTTTCTTTTTAAGGGCTTACTGCAAAAGTGTGAGTCAAAGATCCTCTATATCACAGGAGTGCTCTGCCATTTTTAAGTATCTGCTCCAAAAATGCTTGTCAAAGATCCTCCATATGACAGGAGCGGTCTGCTGTTTTTCCAAAGATCTACTGCAAAAATGCAAGTCACAGATCCTCCATACGCCACGACCTCTGCTGTTTTTAAAGATCTACTTCAAAAATGCAAGCCAATGATCATCTGTGTGACAGGAGCCTTGTGGTGTTTTTAAAGATGTACCGCAAAAATTCAAGTCAACGATCCTCTTTATGACAGGAGAGCTCTGCAGTTTTCAAAGATTTACTGCAAAATGCTAGTCAAAGATCCTTAATATGACAGGAGCGATCTGCTGGGTTTAAAGAACTACTTCATAAATGCAAGCCAAAGATCCTCTATAAGACAGAGGTATGCGGCAGTTTTCAAAGATATACTGCAAAAATGCTTATCAAAGATCCACTATATGACAGGAGTGCTCTGCCATTTTTAAATATCTACTGCAAAAATGCTTGTCAAAGATCCCTCCTGTATGACAGGATTCTTTGCTGTTTTTAAATATCTAATGCTCATCAGAGATCATCTATATGGCAGGAACGCTTTGTTGTCTAAAAACATGCTGCAAAAAATGCTATTCAAAGATCCTCTATAAGACAGGAGTGCTATGTTTTTGAGGGCTTTCTGGAAAAACTCTAGTCAAAGATCCTTTAAAACAGGAGTGCTCTGCCTCCCTCCCTGATAAGTGGAGGAAAATGGATGGATGGATGGGTGCTCTGCCTTTTTTTTAAATATCTACTGCTTAATGCTTGTCAAAGATCCTCAATATGACAGAATCGCTAAGATTGTTTATATGACAGGAGTGCTTTGCCATTTTGAAGTATCTACTGCAAAAGTCCTTGTCCTCTAGCTCTGTTTTTGAAAATCTACTTCAAAAGTGCTAGTCAAAGATTGTCTATAAGACAGTATAGCTAAGTTGTTTTAAGGGCTTACTGCAAAAATATCCATGTCAAAGATCCTCTGAGACAGGAGTGCTCTGTTGTTTGTAAGTCAAAGTTGGAGTTATTCCATTCCATT